>SJYV01008279.1:687118-807355 GCA_006410875.1 Neotragus pygmaeus
GAAGAGACGCTCCTCCCGAGGGAGGTGGGCGGCGCGCGTCCACCTTCTGGGCAGCGCGGGACGAGGGAAGGGTAAACCCCTCCTCCCGCTGCTAAGCCCTCAGCAGGGTGCTTCTCCTCACGCCCCGCTTGTGCGCGTGCGCGCGCAGAGGTTTCCAGGGCAATAGCGCGCGCCTCGCGGACCCCTGTCCCGGGATTGCGCGCGCAGACTTGCGGGAGTTCCCTTGGAGCCTCCGGGTTGCGGCCGCTGGGGGCGGTCGCCGGGGTGGCGGCGGGGCGGGGTTGAGGCCGCTCCTGGCCAAGGCCCAATCCCTCTTGCAGACGCACCGGTGGTGTGTGTTTCGTTCTCTGAGTCTAATCCATTACCAAGCACACTGCATGATGGTCAGTGCAATTGACCTCAGGAGGACACCCGTTACCGGGAAATTCCACCTCTGTAAATCTAAATCCCTTCATGCTTTTTAAAAGTACAGTGCATTAGATATTTTATTTGACGTAAACAGTAAAAATATCTTGCAACTGTGTAGAGAAGCCGTCTAACAGCAAATTATTCTGTTCCCCCTTTTCGTCACAAGTTTGTTCTAGACCATCGAAAGGAGCCCCCTGGAATGAGTGATTCCTCAATGCTCTTTTTCCATGCGTGATGTCATGGAGTCCCTGATTTTTTTAGACTGCCCATCACAAGGTTTTCAGCCTATACTGTGTGTGTGATTTAAGTCACTGAAGCAAGGAGGTAGAAGGGAGCAAGATACAACTATAAAACCAAGCAGAACGCCAAAAGTGTTAGGATTGAGACACAAAAGCCTATGCACCACAGAAGAAGAAGATGGGTGTTAGGAAGAGGCTGACATAAACGCTGCCTTCAAATAGAGAAAATAACCTGAGCTAAGGCTTAGAAGTGACAGGATGTGCCAGTGTAAGAAGACAGATGAAGTTTTGATCCCTGGGTGGGAAAGATCCCCTGGAGGAGGAAATGGCAACCCACTCCAGTATTTTACCCAGAAGAATCCCATGGACAGAGCAGCCGGTGGGCTCCAGTCCATAGGTTCAGAAAGAGTCAAACACGGCTGAAGCGACCTAGCAGCCGGCAGTTTAGAGGAACAAAGATTAGATTAATGTTTAAGTCTGAAGATATATACGGTGGGGAAAAGGAAAGGTAGTTAACATGAGATGGATACCTCCGAGAAGTTAGCTTGTGGCCAGCCTGAACATGTGGAGTCCTGAATGTTCCACTAAAAAGCTTAGATTTTAGATTTCAATCTGCCTGCAGTGTGTGTGGCTGGGGGTAGTGGGTTGGGGCGAGGAATGTGTGCGTGCTCAATCGAGTCATGTCATACTCTGTGACCACGGACTGTAACCCGCCAGACTCCTCGGTCCATGGGATTTTCTCGGCACGAATACTGGAGTGGGTTGCCATTTCCTCCTCCAGAGGATCTTCCCCACCCAGAGATGAACCTTGTCTCCTATATTGGCAGGCGGATTCTTTACCACTGAACCACCTGGGAATCTCGTGGGGTGGGGATGGGGGTGTCCATCAGATGCTTGAAATGCAGAAATGTATAAACCTCTGCTTCTTTAGGAAGGTGACTTTGTTATCACTGTGAGCATAATTAGAAGTTTGGGGAAGACTGCAGGCAAAAACCTGGCCAGAGTTGGTAATCTGTTTAGTGAAACGAGTCAAAAGATAGTTCCCAGTGACCTAAGGCCTTTTTATTTTCATTTTCAATTAATGGCATAACTGTTCCCCCAGTCATCCAAACTAGAAACTGCAGGCTAATTTCGCTCCCATTCTCTCTCTTGTCCATATCCAAGGATCACTTTTCCAGGTCCCTAATTCATGCCGTTCATCATCCCTGCTGCCCTTTACCTCATCATTTCTCAAGTAATTACTCTAAAAGCCTCCTAACTGGTTTGACAGCCTTTCATCTCCTTGCTGTCCAATCTATCCACAGCTCTGTAGCCTGAGAAACCTTTTTAAGGGAAAAATTCCTCTGCTTAAAACCTTCACTTTCTACAACTTCTGCCTAATCTTCTATTTTATCTCAGGCTGTTCTCTCACACCCACTATGCTCCAGCCCCACAGAGCTATTTGCTGGGTCTGGGGCATACTGGGTTCTCTTAAGCTTCTGGGTTCATGCTCTTTACTTTTTCCTTCCCCTTGTTGATCTGACAAACCAGAACTTAAAAGTTGGTTACTCAAAACCTTTCTTGTCTACTTCCAAACACCTTGAGGCTTCTTCCTCTTGAAACACGCATATCACATACCAATCTCAGTCTTGGTTTGTGTCTGTTTCTTCTACTAGAGTTGTAGATACTTTAAGTCAGAATCAGTATCTTATTTTCTCTATGTTCTTGATGCCTGAGTCATAGTACTCTATTTGTGCTGAAATACAAGATTTTTAAGTGAGTAAGATAACCCAATTTTTCCTGAAAAATTTATGGGGTAAAAAATTACCTTTCAGGGGCTTTCTCGGTGGCCCAGTGGTTGAGAATCCACCTGCCAATGCAAGGGACACAGTTCCAATCCCTGCTCCAGGAAGATCCCACGTGCCCCAGAGCCACTAAACCCTTGTGCCACAACTACTGAGTCAGAGCTTTAGAGACTGTGCTCCACAACAAGAGAAGCTACTGCAATGAGAAGCCCGTGCACCACAATGAGAGAGTAGTCCCTGCTCTCTGCAACTAGAGAAAGCCCCTGCACAGTAACAAAGACCCAACACGCCAAAAATCAATCAATCTTTGAAGTGAAAAGAAAATAATAAAATGCTTAAATACAAAGATTACTAGGTAAAATATTAATAGTGATTGAAAAAAAAAAAGTATTTGTCAGTGTAGATGGGATTTCTCTGATAGCTCAGTTGGTAAAGTATCCACCTGCAATGCAGGAGACCCAAGTTCGATTCCTGGGTCAGGAAGCTTCACTGTTGAAGAGCTAGGCTACCCACTCTAGTATTCTTGGGCTTTCCTTGTGGCTCAGATGGTAAAGAACCTGCCTGAAATGAGACAGACCTGGGTTCTATCCCTAGGTTGTTAAGATCCCCTAGAAAAGGGAAAGGCTACTCACACCAATATTCTGGCCTGGAGAATTCCATGGACTGTATAGTTCATGGGGTCACAAAGAGTGGGATACAACTGAGCGACTTTCACTTCACTTCAGTATACATGTATTTATTTGTGTGAGTGTAAAAGTGTTTAAATGATTTTCAATGGTTTTGTGGAATTATAACATACTCATGTTAATCAAGTACACCATACACAGTATGTTGGGTTCCAGGAAATCACAGGTTCTGTATGTTTAACAATATGTTACTGACCATGAATAAGTTGTTGTTTTTGTTGTTTATTCTCTAAATCATGTCCAACTATTGCAGCCCATGGACTGTGGCCCACCAGGCTCCTCTGTCCATGGGATTTCCCAGGCAAGAATACTGGAGTGGGTTGTCATTTCCTTTTCCAGGAGATCTTCCTGACCAGGGATCACATCTGCATTTCCTGAATTGCAGGCAGGTTCTTTACCACTGAGCCACTAGGGAAGCCCATGAAATAAGCCATTTATTTTTTAAGGGAAAATAACATAGACAACAAAATGTACACACAAAAAATGAAGCCCCATACTATGCATGATGTACTATAGAGGTAAATACTGGTGCTGCATCTTGGTACTAGCAGCTAAAAAGCATGCCACAGTATCAAATACATTTGGGATAATTCCTATATATACAGTATGTAGCAGTAAGAATTGGTATAAGGCAAGCAGTTAAATTCAGTAAATTTAAATAAATTCCTTTAGAAGAAAGTGTAATATGTGTAGACAAACATTTCTGTAAAAACTGGAACAAAATATAAGCAGATTAATAGGTTTGAAGAAATCCCAAAATTATGTTCATACAGAAGGCAAACATTTTACTAAACAGTAATACATGTTGAATAACAGGGAAAATGTATATGTGTTATAGAAGCTAGTGTTTTAGTGAATTATAGCTATGTACTAAGAAATGAACAGTTTCTAAGTGCCATAAAGATTTTTAATCTTCACTCTCAAAACTTAAAGAAACATTTCCAAAGCTTGAAAACCATTGCTGCTACTGGATTTTAGATGAATCTCTTAATTGTCAACTTTCACTGCATTAGAAACTGAGTCAAGGAGTTCCCTGGCAGTCCAGTGGTTAGGACTCATGGCTTTCACTGCCAAGGCCCAGGTTCAATCTCTGGTCAGAGAACTAAGATCCCACAAGTTGTGCAGTGTGCATCCCCCTCCCGCAAAAAGAGTCAAAACCATTATCAAACAAAAACTTTTAATTGGATTGTCAAGAGCATTTTTAATTTCACAGTATTTAAACCATTTCACTATTGGCTCTCGTTTTACAACATCCCATGAGGTCTTGGTCCAGTCACACAGTTGTGAGATTGGAGACCTCTTCCTTCTTCCTTTTGGTATCAACTGAAAATCTGAAGCCTGCATCCACCTATTCCACTCTTCCTTAATGAATCCTTTAAATGACTTCATGATAGCAAAGCAACATCTTAAAGTTGGAACTGGTTAGTTAAGTCTCCTGGAATCACAGCCAAGCCTTTTGTTGTCCAATCTGATCTATCAAAACTCATTCCAGACTAATATGGCAAGTTTCCTTAGTAGCCCACCCACAAGGACAGCTTTACTACATTTTAACTGTCTACAGTCATTTCTTCCTAGTTCATCAACCTTTTGCATGGACCTGAAAATAAAGTGGAGATTCTTATTCTGATCTGGTAATTACTTAAAAAAAAAAAAATTAGAAAAAGTATCAGTTTTGTAACATTAACAAAATATTTCAATACAACTGTAAGTTATGGTTTATGTCCACAAGTTTTGATTTTTTATTAAAATATAATTGTCATATTAGTTTCAGGTACACAACATAAGGATTTGATACTTATACATATTGTAAGTGATCACCACAATAAATCTAGCTAATATCCATGGCTTTACATAGTTACAAAGATTCTTTTTCTTTTGATGAGAACTTTTAAGACCTCTTCCCTTAACAACTTCAAATATGCAATATAGTATTATTAACTTTTCCATGATTATTTATTTCATAACTATAAGTCTATAAGTTTTAATAATAAAAATATTGTACCTTTAGGGTTTAATGGAACATTGGCTGTCTGAGGTACTTAGTTTCCCAGCAGTAATCACGTGCTCTTGTGCACTAGCTACCCATTACTGTGTAACAAATTACCCCAAAACTTAGTGGCTAAAATCAACAATAAACACACAGTTTCTGTGCCTCAATAATTCATTAGTGGCTTAGTTGGGAGGTTCCAGTTCTTGGAGTGTCTCCAAATGTCAGCCAGATAATAAAAGAAGCCAGACACAAAAGGCCATACATTGCATGATTGATTTTGATTACATTTTCTGAAAAGGCAAATCTATAGACATAGAAAGAAGATTCATGGTTGCCTGGGGCTGGTGGTGGAATGGGAAGTAACTGCTAATGAGCATGGGGTTTCTTTACGTGTGACAAAAATATCCTAAAAATAGACTGTGGTCATGGTTGCGCAACTCTGTAAATTTACTAGACATCATTGAATTGTACACTTAAAATGAGTAAATTTTATTATAAATAAACTGTAGGCTCATAAAGCTATTCTAAAAAAGAAGTGTCAGCCAGGGTACAGTCATCTGAAGCCTTGACTGAAACTGAAGGACCCTTTTCCAAGACAGCACACTCTGATGGCTGGCAATCTGATCCTGGTGGCTCCATGGTTGGGGGGTGGGGGAGCTTCAGTTCCTGGCTATGCGGTCCTCTCCATAGCATTGTCCACTCCATAGCAGCTGGCTTCCCCAAGAGCCAGTGATCCAAGAGAGACCAAGGTGGAAACTGCAATGTCTTTTATAATATGGCCTCAGAAGTCACACGCCATCACTTCCACCATATTTTATTAGAAACACAGGCAAGCCATGATGTGGTGTGGGAGAATATTTTCCAAAACAGTGAATACCAGGAAATGAGAATCACTGGGTACCACCTTGGGGGCTGACTACCATGCCATGGAACTCAAGGATTTTCTCTTCAACCATGAGGGGGCATCATTTCTGTCATTCTTATTCTTACCTACAGAGGTAATTGGAATTTCTACTTGTAAACCTAGACTGTTATAATGCTGATCTTTAATATGTCTGTTATCAGTTCTTTTGTGTTGTTGCTGAACTGGGTCTTTATTGCTGCACAAGGGGCGTTCTCTAGTTGCAAGGCAAGGGCTTCTCATTGCGGTGGCTTCTCTTGTTGCAGAGCACAGAGCGCACATGCTTGGTTGCTCAGTGGCATGTGGAATCTTCCTGGATCAGGGATCGAACTCATGCCCCCTGCATTGGCAGGCAGATTCTCAACCACTGAACCACCAGGGAAGTCCTATTATCAGTTCTTTATTGGAGAACTATCCGTATGTTTTAAATATTGAATTTGCCAAGTGAATCCATTTGTTTGAGGGGTCTGATACCCATATTTTTAAATGTTTACTCTAGTTGTGGGGACCTTATAGTTTTCTTACAGATGTCTCACACTTTAAGATGCTATTTTCTTTGGTGGATAGCAATGCAATCCCTGACTCCCCATTACAGATGCTATGAACTATAGCCTGCCAGGCTTCTCTGTCCATGGGATTCTCCAAGCAAGAAAACTGATATGGTTTGCCAAGCCCTTGTCCAGGTGATCTTTCCAACCCAGGGATCGAACTCACGACTCACGTCTCCTGTGTTAGCAGTCAGGTTCTTTACCACTAATGCCACCTGAGAAGCCCAGGCAGCATCACATTGTTGTCTTCTTGGTAACTGTATCTCAGAATATTAGTTATTTACTCATACCTTATTCTTTCAGCTTTTTATCTCTAATATAGGTGCATTGAATACAGTGCATGTGTGCTAAGTCGCTTCAGTCATGTCCAACTCTTTGCAATACTATGGACTATAGCCTGCCAGGCTCTCCATGGGACTCTCCAGCCAAGAATACTGGAGTGGATTGCCATGCCCTCCATCCAGGGGATTTTCTGACCCAGGGATCAAACCCGAGTTCTTGCATCTCCTGCACTGGCAGGTGGGTCCTTTACCACTGCTGCTGCTGCTGCTGCTGCTAAGTCCCTTCAGTCGTGTCCAACTCTGTGTGACCCCATAGACGGTAGCCCACCAGGCTCCACTGTCCCTGGGATTCTCCAGGCGAGAACTCTGGAGTGGGTTGCCATTTCCTTCTCCAATACATGAAAGTGAAAAGTGAAAGTGAAGTCACTGAGTCATGTCCAACTCTCAGCGACCCCATAGACTGCAGCCCACCAGGCTCCTCCATCCATGGGATTTTCCAGGCAAGAGTACTGGAGTGGGTTGCCATTGCACTGGCCCCACATTAAACACAGGGCAATTTTTAAACACTTTTTTGAAGTGTAGGGATGAATCTTATAAGCAGCTAAATAAGCTGAGTTTTGATTTACTTGGATTCTTTTGTTGCTAGGATCTGAGAAGACACATTATCTTAGAGGAATTATAGTAAATGGTTCATTTCTTTGCAGAAACTATTTGATTCTACTGTGAATAATAAAATGCTCTATAAACAAAACTTATTTCCTTAAATATCAAGGTTTCATAAACTCATTTAAGTGAAAGCTCACAGGGAAACTAATATTTTTGGTTTTAGTTTTTGCCATTTAAATAATTGCTATGTAAAGTACACCAGACATAACATGAACTGACCCCTGCTTATCTTTCTAGTTTCATTTTTTGACACTCTGAATTCTAAGTATATGTTGCAACCACACTGACAGTTAGTAATTCCTTCGATTTTTCTAACCTCTGGAAACTGGCTACCTGCCCCATCTAGAAACTCCCTCACCACAGTCACCATCGCCTCCACCACACCCTTTGCCTGACTAGTTTCTATTCTCCCTTCTCAGCTGTTGTTTAATCACTAAGTCATGTCTGACTCTTTGTGACCCCATGGACTGCAGCATGCCAGGCTTCCCTGTCCTTCTCTATCTCCTGAAGTTTGCTCTAGTTCATCTCTGGAGAGCTGTGCCCAGAGTGAATTGGATCCCTCTGTCATGCACTCCGACCCTTCTCTTATCTGTCCAGAGGGCCAGTGTCTTGATGACAAATGGCTGAGTGCCTTCGCCTTTATTTGTTTTCTCCTCAGTAGAATCCCACATTTTACCTGGAAAATAGATGCCCACATCTCCCAGCCTGCTACCTTGCTATTTGGTCATGTGGCAAAGTTCTGACAAATAGGATATTAACTGAAGACACAAACTATCTCACAATTGCACTCATTTCACAGGCTAGCAAAGTAATGCTTAACATCCTTCCAGCTAGGCTTCAACAGTACATGAACCAAGAACTTCCAGATGTTCAAGCTGGATCTCGAAAAGGCAGAGGAGCTAGAGATCAAATTGCCAACATCTGCTGGATCATAGAAAAAGCAAAGGAATTCCAGAAAACCATCTACTTCTGCTTCATTGACTAAGTGAAAGCCTTTGACTGTGTGGATCACAACAAGCTGTGGAAAATTCTTAAAGAAATGGGAATACCAGACCACCTTATCTGCCTCCTGCCTCCTGTATGCAGGTCAAGAAGCAACATTTAGAACCAGACATGGAATAATGGACTGGTTCCAAATTGGGAAAGGAGTACATCAAGGCTATATATTGTCATCCTGATTATTTAACTTATATGCAGAATACATCNGGAGGAGAAGGGGATGACAGAGGATGAGATGGCTGGATGGCATCACTGACTCGATGGGCGTGAGTCTGACTGAACTCCGGGAGTTGTTGATGGACAGGGAGGCCTGGCGTGCTGCCATTCATGAGGTCACAGAGTCGGCCACAATTGAGCAACTAAACTGAACTGAACTGAAACTGAAAGTGTTAGTCACTCAGCTATGTCTGACACTTTGCAGCCCCATGAACTATATAGCCCACCAGGCTCCTCTGTCCATGGAATTCTTCAAGCAAGAATACTGGAGCAGGTAGCGATTCTCTTCTCCAGAGGATCTTCCCAATCCAGGAGTTAAAGCCAGTTCTCCTGCACTGAAGGTGGATTCTTTACCCAAGGGATTCTGCATCACCAGAGAAGCAGGAGGACAAGGAGGTGACAGAGGATGAGATGGATGGATGGCATCACCAACTCAATGGACATGAGTCTGAGCAAACTCCATGAAACAGTAAAGGACAGGAAAGCCTGGTGTGCTGTAGCCCATGGGGTTGCAAAGAGTTAGACATGACTTAGTGACTGAACAAAAACAGCAACAAACATTTCCTATGCTTTGAATACCTTAGCTATTGAATTTTGGTTGAATTATCCCCCTTCCCTCCACCCCTAATTCATGTGTGTAGGACTTTCCTATAACCCTGACCTAAAGGACCATTTACAAGATTTTCCCATAGATTGGGTTAATGGCGCTCCAGCCACCTGAAAGAGTCATGGAGAATCAGTCCCCTTCTGCATTACTTTGATAGGTCTGGAGGAACATAGTAAACATTGTCAGACTTGTAGCTGTCCAGGATAGCTGATGCAGGGGCTATCAAAGTACAAAATATTTTAAACAGACTAATCTACAAAACCAAACCAACAATGTAAGTATAGAGAATTCAATAGAGGTCCAAAACACATCAATCACAAGTACAGTTTTAGAGAAATCTGATTTTGCCATAATTTCCATTTGAATACAGCTTAATAAAAATTCACTGTTAATAGAAACATCATTTTATTTTACTCTGCATTGATTCAGACTATATCTAAGAATAATTTCTAATTCTGACCACCACAAGAAATTCTAATGAGTAATATCATAGAGATTTGACCAGCTGGGGGTTCTGCCCCCAATTCTGATGTGTGTGTCTATGTGTATAGGGGGTCTCCCACATCACCCAGCACTTCTCCATCAGTGAGAGTCCTTTAATTCAACTCAATTTTGACACTATCCCCCTGGAGATAGCATCACACCCCACAGGTGAAGAGCTCAGTTCTACATGAGGGCACTTTCCTCCCTTCTTCAGAGACCAGTCTTAAGACCAGTTTGTCACCTGTGCTTTGGAAATGGCTAGAAATGAGAGGGTTTCATGACCCCCCTCCTTGGATTCTATTAATCTGCTAGAACGGCTCACAGGATTTAGGAAACCAGTCTCCTTACTAGATTATCAGTTTACCATAAACGGTAAAACTCAAGAATAGCCAGATAAAAGATATATACAGTCAGGTATGGGGAAAGGACACAGAGAATCACCATGCTCCTCAACTTCCATTTGTTTGCCAAACCAGAAGCTCTCAAAGCTGTCTTTTTTGGGGGGTTTAAGGAGGCTTCATTACATAAACATGATTGAGTCAATCATTAGCCATGAACATTTATTCACACTCCAGCCCCTTTTCCACCCCCTTTGCCTCCTACCCAGAGGTCAGGGTAGGAAGTGGAGATGAAAGTTCAACCTTAAAATCACATGGTTCTCCCGGCTACCAACACTCTAAGTCCTAAAGTCACTTTATTAACATACTAAAAGACACTTTTGTCATTCTTATTACTTAAGAAATTTCAAGTTTCAGGAGCTCTGTGCCAAAAACCAGGAATGAAGACCAAATGTTTATTTCTTACTGTGTGTTGTGTGTGTGCAAGCGCTCAGTCATGTCTGATTCTTGCAACTATGGACTGACTGTCCTTGGCTCCTCTGTCCCTGGAATTTTTCAGACAAGAATATTACAGTAGGTTGCCATTTTCTTTTCTAGGGGATCTTCCCAACCCAGGGATCAAACCCCTATCTCCTACATCTCCTGCACACAGGCAAATTCTTTACTGCTTGAGCCATTGGTGAAGCCCTAAGTCACAATATCAAACCAGCACTAAAATATTCATTCAGGAAGTATTGAGCATTTATTTTGCTTCAGGTTCTTTCATACTGACAGGGGTTCTGAAAAAAAGAACCAACCAAAGTCCTGCCTTACGGTGCTTATATACTAGAAGGAAGATGGGAAATAAGCAAATAAAAAATATATATATTGGGTCTGGAGGAGTTCAGTGAATAAAAATAAAGCAAAGCAAAGGAATAGAGAAGGGGAAGGCTGTGTAGAATCAAGTGGCCATAGAAGAGCTCTCCAGAGAAGCACATATGAACAGAGGTCTGGTAGATATAAGTAAGGAAGCAGTCAGCAATCTGTGAGTCAAATTTGATGAGCTAGCTGCCTGTTTTTGTACAGCTTAAAGAGCTAAGGGGCTTCCCAGGTGGTGCTAGTGGTAAAGAACCACCTGGATTTTACATTTGTAAATGATTTGAAATTTCTTGGAAAAATATTGCATATGTGAAATTCATAAGCAATTCAAATTTGTGTCCAAAAACAAAGATATATTGGAGCCATGCATTTATGTATTGTCTATGATTGCCTTTGCACTATCACAGCGGAGTTGAGTAGTTGCAACAGAGATGATATGGACCACAAAGTACAAAATAGTGATTCCCTGACCTTCTATGGAAAATGTCAATCTTTGATCTAAGGGAGCAAGCACTGCCAATATGTATGAGAATAATGCTTGGCAGAGAGAATGGCAGAAGCAAAGTCTAGGACTGTTCAGCTCAGTTCAGTCACTCAGTCGTGTCTGATTCTTTGCGACCCCATGACTGCAGCACGCCAGGTCTCCCTGTCCATCGCCAACTCCCGGAGTTTACTCAAACTCATGTCCACCGAGTCGGTGATGCCATCCAACTGTCTCATCCTCTGTCATCCCCTTCTCCTCCTGCCTTCAATCTTCCCAGCATCGGGGTCTTTTCCAATGAGTCGGCTCTTTGCATCAGGTGGCCAAAGTTTTGGAGTTTCAGCTTCAGCATCAGTCCTTCCAATGAATATTCAGGACTGATTTCCTTTAGGATGGACTTGGTTGGATCTCCTTGCAGTCCAAGGGACTCTCAAGAGTCTTCTCCAACACCACAATTCAAAAGCATCAATTCTTCAGCGCTCACCTTTCTTTATTGTCCAACTCTCACATGACTAAGGGAAAAACCATAGCTTTGACTAGATGAACTTTGATGGCAAAGTAATGTCTCTGCTTTTTAATATACTGTCTAGGCTGGTCATAATTTTCCTTCCAAGGAGCAAGTGGCTTTTAATTTCATGGCTGCAGTCACCATCTACAGTGATTTTGGAGCCCCAAAAATAAAGTTAGCCACTGTTTCCACTGTTTCCCCATCTATTTCCCATGAAGTGATGAGACCAGAAGCCATGATCTTAGTTTCTGAATGTTGAGTTTTAAGCCAACTTTCTCACTCTCCTCTTTCACTTTCATTAAGAGACTCTTTAGTTCTTCTTTGCTTTCTGCCATAATGGTGGTGTCATCTGCATATCTGAGGTTATTGATATTTTCCCCAGGAATCTTGATTCCAGCTTATGCTTCACCTAGCCCAGCATTTCTCAGGATGTACTCTGCATATAAGTTAAGTAAGCAGGGTGACAAGATACAGCCTTGATGTACTCCTTTCCCTAATTGGAACCAGGCTAGGACTGTGGTTGACTGTAATCAAAGAACTGCACAGGGGTCTTCCCCGGCAATCCAATATTTAGTTAAGACTTTGCCTTCCAATGCAGAGGGTTCGGGTTGGATCTCTGGTCAGGGAGCTACAATCCCACATGCCTCAGGCCACTACCCCCCCGCCCCCCGCCAAAAAAAAAAACAAAAAACCATAAAACAGAAGCAATACTGAAACAAATTCAATAAAGAATTTTTTTTAAGAATTGCACATGAGGCTGGAAGGCAGGAAAGCAGAAGGGGACT
This sequence comes from Neotragus pygmaeus, assembly GCA_006410875.1. Classification (NCBI taxonomy): domain Eukaryota; kingdom Metazoa; phylum Chordata; class Mammalia; order Artiodactyla; family Bovidae; genus Neotragus; species Neotragus pygmaeus. The sequence goes on from SJYV01008279.1 coordinate 699,897, forward strand.
GGTAGGAAATGCTATCAGGAAGGAAACTATGAAGCCTGATTTTCTTGGGGTAAATATTTTAAATGAGATGTGAAGCCACTTGGGGGTTTGAAAGTGGACTGACATGATCTGAAGCTGGCTAGATAATAGACTGGAGGGCCAGGTTCTTATCGTATATCCCAACGGTATTAATGCTAGTTTGTAGCTGCAGTTTAACATTTCCTTCAGTTATGAAAACAGCCAACAAAACACAATGACTGTCACCAACAGAAATCACAAATACTTTCATATCAAATCATCATTGTAATTATCTTGAAATATCACATTAATATTTCCACTTAGAAAATTACTACTATACCTTCTAGTAACGTGTGTGTGCTCAGTCATTTAGTTGTGTCTGACTCTTTGTGACCCAATGGACTGTAGCCCACCAGGCTCCTCAGTCCATGGGACTCTCCAGGCAAGAATACTGGAGGGGGTTGCCATCCCAACCCAGGGATCCAACCACGTCTCCTGCACCTCCTGCCATGCAGGCAGATTTTTTACCACTGAGCCACCAGGGAAGCCGATACCTTCTACTACATCTTATTTAAAATGTTGATAAAGAAATATATATAACATAGATATATTATTTAATATAAATATATACTATACATATATATACATGTTACTATATCATAATTTTTTAGATATTTTAATAATTGTATTTCAAAGTAACTTGCTTCCTATTTAATACAATGTATTTTATGTATTTAAAAACATTATTCTGGAGTCCATACACTTGATCAGGCTGCCAAAGAGTTCAAGGGCCCTAGCAAGGCTAGGAATGGAATTAGAGAGAAGCATTGGAAGGATTAAGTTAGAGAAGGAAAAAGTAGGTGGGTCCAAAGTAGTTATTTTAATCTATCTGTCACATAGTAATCACTGAATATATGTTAATTATTATTGTCATTATTAAAATGTTGATGTATTTGTGGTATGTTACCTGTGTGTGATGTATGCTACTTTGTGATCTGCATTTTTCACTAAAAAATAGATTTTCAATATCTTTTCTCTGCACATTTTTAATATCATTTTAATGGTCACTTTAGTTACAGTGGTGTATTGTTATTTATTCAATTAATCCTCAATTATAGGACTATGCATTATCTTTCTTGTTATAAAAAAATTACAAACACCAACATTAAATCTTTGCACATCCATGATTATTTCCTTAGGATAGATTCTAAAATTGGAACCAAGATCCATTATTCAGTGTACTACATGCATTCCTCAGTATACTCAGTGTACAATTCACTCCCTTGAAGCCCTGAAGGTTCCCACTTCAGCCTCCTTTCTAGTTGGGATTTCATCTTTCCTCCTTGGCTCACAAATACCTGAGTAGCCATTTGAGTTAACCCTCCTGGTTCAACCCAAGTCTCTGAAGTTTCCACAGACATACACACACAGCCTTTGGTCTTTTAACTTTTATACAGAATTAAAGCAACAGGCGGAGAAGGCAATGGCAATACACTCCAGTACTCTTGCCTGGAAAATCCTATGGAAGGAGGAGCATGGTAGGCTACAGACCGTGGGGTCGCTAAGTCGGACACGACTGAGCGACTTCACTTCACTCACTTCATACTTTATCACTGGAGAAGGAAATGGCAACCCACTCTAGTATTCTTGCCTGGAGGATCCCATGGACAGAGGAGCCCGGTGGGCCGTGGTCCATGGGGACGCCGAGAGTCGGACACGACTGAAGTGACTGCAACAGGAACGAAATTGCTGGAAACAGGAACTAAATTCCTACCGTCCACTGGGTGGCAGTATTTCCTAAATGTTGGGTAGATTATCTGGGATGAAATAAATACCTTCTGTTATTTCAGGAGCACTTTCCATGTAAACCTAATTCTATAACGTGTCCAGTGTCACATGAGTGGAAAGAAGTAGGACTGTTTCAGCAAAAACTTACTAGGTCAGTACTGTGGTATGGTATTTCTAGAAGTTTCTTTTGAGGATTGCTTTAACAAATAGCTTCTCTTTAAAAGCTTGTAATGTTAATTTTTCTCATTTAAAAATTGCAAAAATTTTTAATAGAGAAAAATCACATATATTTTTATTAATATAATATGTTAGAATATTATATTCCTTTCTGGAATAACAACAAAAACAACTGACATAAATTTGGTCAATTAATTATACAATGGGGAAGGAATACTTGGTTTCATAAATGGTGTTGGGAAAACTGGACAGTAACATGCAAAAGAATGAAACTGAGCCACAGTCTTATGCCAAATACAAAAATTAACTCAAAAAGGATTAGAGACTTGAATGTTAAGACCTGAAACCATAAAAGTCCTAGTAGAAGAGAGGTCTTGGTGATGATCTTTTGAATTTGACATAAAAAGTAAAGACAACAAAAGCAAAAATGAATAAATGGGACATCAAACTAGAAAGCTTCTGCACAGCAAAAGGAACCATCAATACAATGAAAAGGCAACCTACTGAATAGAAGAAAATATTTGTAAATCGTATGTCTGATAAGGTGTTAATATCCAAAACATATGAAGAACTCATACAACTCACAGAGTCGGACACGACTGAAGCAACTTAGCAGCAGCAGCAGCAGCATACAACTCAATGACGAAAAATAATAATAATCTAATTGAAAAATGGGCAGAGGATCTGAATAGACTTTCCAACAAAGGCAAACAAATGGCCAGCAGGTACATGAAAAACTGCTCAGCATTACCAGTCATCAGGGAAATTTAAATCAGAACTGAAATGAGACATCATCTTACACCTGTTAGAATGGCTATTATTAAAAGCAAGTGTTGGAGAGGATGTGGAGTCAAAGAAAGCCTTGTGCACTGTTGGTAGAAATGCAAATTGGTACAGCCACAATGGAAAGCAGTATGGAGGTTCCTTTAAAAATTAAAAATAGAACTATCATATGGTCCAGCATTTCATTTCTAAGTATTTACCTGAGGAAAACAGAGACACTAACTTGGAAAGATATATGCATCCCCATATTCATTGCAGCATTATTTACAATAGCTAAGATATGGAAACAACCTAAGTGTCTATCAACAAATGAATGGATAAAGATGTATATATANATGCAAATTGGTACAGCCACAATGGAAAGCAGTATGGAGGTTCCTTTAAAAATTAAAAATAGAACTATCATATGGTCCAGCATTTCATTTCTAAGTATTTACCTGAGGAAAACAGAGACACTAACTTGGAAAGATATATGCATCCCCATATTCATTGCAGCATTATTTACAATAGCTAAGATATGGAAACAACCTAAGTGTCTATCAACAAATGAATGGATAAAGATGTATATATATACACACACATATTGAATATTATTCAGCCATAAAAAAGAATTAAATTTGTCACTTGTGATAACATAGATGGACCTTGAGGGCATTATGCTAAGGGAAATAAGTTAGAAAAATATAAATATGGTATGATCTCAGTTATATGTGGAGTCTTGAAACAACCACAACCTCAACCAAGCTCATAGATACAGAGAACAGATTGGTAAATGCCAGGGGCAGGGAGTGGGATGGGTAAAACAGGTAAAAGTTTTCAAAAAGAACAAATTTCCAGTTGTAAAATAAATAACAAATGGGGGTCTCATCTATAGCTTGGTGACCATAATTAATAACACTGTATTGCCAATTTGAAAGTTGCTAAGTTAGTAAATCTTAAAAGTCCTCTTTACAAGAAAAAAATTCTGTAATTATGTGTGGTGATGAGTGCTAACCAGTCTTATCATGGTAATCATTTTTCCATGTATACAAATACTGAATCATTGTAGTGTACACCTGAAACTAATATAATGTTTTATGTCAGTTATTTATACCATAAATAAATAAATAAAACCAAACAAATCCTGCTGAGAGAATAGAGCTGTATCTTGAGCCGGCAACCGGATATGGATCTTACTATTTAGAATGATTTACAACAACCAGAAAAGACCTTTAATCACTCATTTCTAGTTACTCTGAAGAAAGCCTTTTGCAGAACTGTTATAACTAAAATTGCACCAGCATCTGGCGAGGAACACACACACATTCAGTGCTGGCTTGGGTAAAGGTACCTCATCACTTCATACTGTGAGAAAGGATTAAAGACATCAGACTTGGTACTTGAAAGGTCACCTCTATATCACAGAAGTCTACGTGTAGCTGAGCCTAACTCCACCAGCTTTAAGAACGATGGCTTTTCTTTCTCTAAAATAATCTTCGGATGTAAAAGGAGTCTCAATGTTTAAAAGACTGTCTCAAAAGTTAGGAATAATATTTGGATGACTTAAGTGACTTGAATAAAGGATATGCAAAGTTTGGCCCTCTAAAAATCATTATCTAAGTATGTAGAAATACAATAGCATTTAAACTATTGACCTTGCCTTCTGAAACCACCTTTCTAACATCGCTTATTCTGTTTTTCAAAAGCAGAATCCATTGGTTTTTCTACATACACAATCGTGTCATTTATGAAAAATATGTCATTATTTGCTTTTCATTTAATCAGGAATTTTAACCTAAATTAATTTGTATTTCATGTCCAGACAGTGTAGTTTTCAGGTTGTCTGATGCAAAGAAATTTGGCAATATAAAATATTCATATTCTTTGACTCAGCAAATTTCCTCCTAGAAATCTACAAGAATATAAATCCTTAAAAAAAATTATATACTTGGGCCTTCCCTGGTGGTCCAGGGAAGAATCTGCCTGCCAATACAAGGCATGTGGGTTCCATTCCTAGTCAAGAAAGATTTCCACATGCCTCAGAGCAACTAAGCCTGCACACCACAACTACCAGGTTCTTGCTCTAGAGCCCCATGAGCCACAAATACTGAAGCCTGCATTCCACAGCAAGGGAAGCCACCTCAATGAAAAGCAACCAGAGAGCAGCCGCCCACTCGGTGCCGCTAGAGAAAGTCCTCGCGCAGCAATCCAGACCCCGGGCAGCCATAAATCATTAAATAAAGTGCTATGCAATCACAGTGTTAATAGTTTTTAAAATGATACACCCAGTTTATGTCTGCTCAATTAGTAGATATTAAAAATGAGATTATAAGAGCTTATGGTTTGGTGAATGCATGGAGACTTGGAGACAGTGGTGCGCTCAGAGAGCATGGAAGCTTCACACTCTTTCCCTGTTCCTTGCCCTATACATCTCTTCCATTTGGCTATTCCTGAGTTTCATCCTTTTGAAAAACTGGTAATCTCATCTCACTCTATGACGTTTAGCAGTGAATATTACTGTTACCATGGAAGCTACAGCTAAATATAACCTTGGAGGCCACCTGCTCTGATTCATTACCATGATGATTAAAAGCTGCTGAGAGATGTTGCTGCCCAATCATCTCTGCACCTGGAGTAAGGCAGCCGCGTGAAGCCTGAGGAAGCCCTGAGCCTCTCACAGCATGGAGGTGGAACTGCAAAATTACTCTGAAGCTGAGCATCTCAAAGTTGAAGCAACACTAGTGGTCATCTCCTGTGATTTTCCATTTTATTGCAATATTCCTCATAGCAAGACAACCATCCTCTGTTTGAACACTCCAAGGACAGGGAGTTCTCTCTTTCTCACAAGAGCAACTCTTATCATTCAATAGCTCTAATCATTAAAATGCCTACAGTTATATGGTGTCAAATTATACCTCTGAATAACTTGGGTCATTTTGTCTTTTAGACTTGTACAAAGTCTATATGGTAATGCTTCCAATATTTGAATTTAGTTGCTAAAGAGTAAGNAGCATTTCCTTATTTTGAGAGGCTCCATCACATTTGTGGTTCATTTACGACTTCTATCTGCTTTTAAATTTTTAAAATGAGATTATAGAAGTGGGGCTGTTAAGATACTTTCAGATGAATGCATCAGTACTATGCTGTGTTAAGTTGCTTCAGTCTGTCTGACTCTTTGAGACCCTGTGGACTGTAGCCTGCCAGGTTTCTCTGTCCATGGGATTCTCCAGGCGAGAATACTAAAGTAGGTTGCCATTGTTCTCCAGGGAATGCATCAGTATACCCAACTAAATGTGGCTTAAACTTTAAATAACATATTTTTTCACATAACTAAAAGACCAGAGAGAAGACAATTTGAGATCTACTAAGTCTTTTTTTTAAGTAACTAGGTGATTTGTTGGAGAAGGCAATGGCATCCCACTCCAGTACGCTTGCCTTGAAAATCCCATGGGGTCGCTAAGAGTCAGACACGACTGCATGACTTCACTTTCACTTTTCACTTCCATGCATTGGAGAAGGAAATGGCAACCCACTCCAGCGTTCTTGCTTGGTGAATCCCAGGGACAGGGGAGCCTGGTGGGCTGCCGTCTATGGGGTCGCACAGAGTCGGACACGACTGACGCGACGCAGCAGCAGCAAGTGATTTGTATGTCCATTAAAATCTGAGAAATATTGTAGCCTGAGATAGTTCCCCTTAANTCTATGGGGTCGCACAGAGTCGGACACGACTGACGCGACGCAGCAGCAGCAAGTGATTTGTATGTCCATTAAAATCTGAGAAATATTGTAGCCTGAGATAGTTCCCCTTAACTCACATTGACCTGGCTTGTTGTCAGGAATAGAATTACCAATTGGTCTCAATCCTGTCCTGACATTGGAATCACCTTGGGAAAACTTGGCCAACTTCAGGGCCACCAAGGTTTTCCTCTATGTTGTCTTCTCAAATTTTATAGTTTTACTGAAATTAGAGCTACCATATGACCCTGCAATCCCACTCCCATGCATATATCTGAAAAAAAAAAATGACCCAGAAGGATACATGCCCCCATGTTCACTGCAGCACTATTTACAATAGCCAAGACATGGAAGCAACCCACATGTCCATCAACAGAGGAATGGATAAAGATGATGTGGTACATATATACAATTATGTGTATATGATAATGGCCAAATGATTGTGTGTCAATGATTATGGCCGAATAACATTCAGACATTAAAAAGAATGAAATAATGCTATTTGCCACAACATGGATAGACTTAGAGATTGTCATACTAGTAAAGTAAGTCAGACAGAGAAGGGGAAATATTGCATGATCACTCTTCTATGTGGAATCTAAAAAAAAAAAGATACAAATGAGTTTATTTATAAAATAGAGACTCACAGACTCAGGAATGATCCTTGCCAGGGGAAAAGATGAGGAGAAGGAATAGTTAGGGACTTTGGGATAGACAGGTACACATTGCTGTATTTTAAATGGATAACCAACAAGGACCTACTGTATAGTATAGGGAACTCTGCTCAGTGTTATTTGGCAGCCTGGATGAAAGGGGAGTTAGGAGGAGAATGGATACATGTATATCCATTCATATATATCCATGTATATCCAAAGGCTGAGTCCCTTTGCTGTCCACCTGAAACCATCACATTGTTAATCTGCTATATCCTAATACAAAATTTAAAAAAAGATTCAAAGGAGCTAACAAAATAAATTTTTATAGTTATAGCTTTTACATTTAGGCCTGTGATCCATTTTGAGTTAATTTTTTAAACTATGTGAGATTCAAGGATTTATGTTTTGAGTTTTTTGTGTTGTTGTTCTTATTATTTCATTGTGTTTTTTTTTTTTTACCCATACCTATCTAACTACAACTACAAAATCACAAACTATAAAAGAAAAAAATCCATAATTGGACTTAATCAAAATTAAAATCTTTTGCCTCTCAAGAGACCCTGTTAAAAAAGTGAAAAAGCAAAAGTGTTGAGAAAGAAATCAGACAAATCAGAAAGGAGGGGGATTATAATTTTGCAAGGCAATTGTTCAATGATATGAAAAAAGAAGAGGATACTCTAGATTAAAGAAACTTAAAAGACATAATAATCAAATGATTTGAGTAAATCAACCATAAGAGACATACTGGGAACATCTCGGAAAATTTAAATATAGACTGGGTATTAATCAGTGTTTCTTCAAGTTAAGTTTTTTTTGCCCAACAAATTGCAGACATTTGTAAAATAAAACGAAATGTAATTACTAGAAAAATGAAGTGAAAGAAAGATGTACAACAAATGTTTATAGTTTTTATTATTATTAAAGTCAATAGACATAAAATTATCTTATGAAATTGTTATGCTTATTCTCAATTTCTTTACTTATTTACCCTTCACAGACAGGTAGTAGTAGTTTACGGACCAGCATAGTGACCCACACACTTTGTGCAGGACTTTATTGGATGACATTAAGGAATTATTACTAATTATTTCTCTAGCTTTCAGAAATGCCCATGGCCACTGACCCAACATCCAGCATGAGGAGAAGTTTGATGAAAAAGACAAAGGTCTCAGCCAATTGTGTTTTAAAACTCATTCAAATTTTTACAAAAGTAAAAGGCTACAGGCTTCCCTGATGGCTCAACAGGTAAAGAATCCATCTGCAATGCAACAGACATTAGAGACACCAGTTTGTTCCCCAGCCCAGGAAGATCCCCTGGAGAAGGAAATGGCAACCCACTCCGGTGTTCTTGCCTGGGAAATCCCATGGACAGCGGAGTCTGGTGGGCTACAGTCCATGGGGTCGCAAAGAGTTGGACACGACTGAGACTAAACACAGCCTGTGAACAAAAGCTAAAGGTGTTCCCTTAGAAGAAGTTTGTACAAGTTTAAGCATGCTTCAATAGCTTCACACCTAGACTGTCCTTAAGTGTAACTAACAATGGCTTGACTGGAAGTAAGACAAAATAGCTATTTATGATTTGCCATTGACCCTACTGAGAGATCTATGTGCCTCTTCTTTCCCAAGGTCACCCGAATGACAAGAAACAGCAGAAATGGGGAATTTCCTAGTGGTCCAGTGGTTAGGATGCTGTGCTTTCACTGCCGGGGCCTGGGTTCAATCCCTGATCAGGGAACTAAGTTTCCCCAAGCCACAGGACATGGCCAAAAATAAAAGAAAGACCAGAAATGAGACAGAAATCTTTGGGTAGACAGCACAGGGAGAGCAACTGGACTATGGAACCCTAAATCAGTACCTGAAGAAATTAACAAGTTTCTTTTTTCTTACTGTTGTCTGTGGACTCCTACTGAAATTTTAAGAATATAGTGCTTCTAACTTTTAACATGTGGTTAACATTGCCGTATTTTGTGATCCCAATGTAGGGATCATAATATGATAAAGAACATTTCCTGGTATGTGAATTTATGTGCTTGGAAGTTTTACATAGTTACATACATTTAAATTCCCTTTATTTAAAAAAGAACAGTATTCTATGAAATGCAATACAAATTTCAATAACATTCGGGTTGCTATTTTATCACACACATGTCTACCACCGAAGTTGATACAACATCTATACTTTATTTAGCTGAGAGACACAGCATGCGGGATCTTAGTTCCCCAACCAGGAATTAAACAACCCATGCCTTCCACAGTGGAAGCACAGTCCTTTTTAAAATTTTTATTTATTTTTGGTTGTACTGAGTCTTTGTTGCCAGGAGAGCTTTCTCTAGTTGCAGCGAGAAGGGCGTTGCGGCAAGTGGGGGCGAATCTTCCTTCCGGTGCCTTAGCTTCTTATCGTGGGTGGCTCCTCTTGTTGCAGAGCACAGGCTCTAGGTGCACCAGCTTCAAGAGTGATGGCGCATGGGCTTAGTTGCTCCACGGCGTGTGGAGTCTTCCCAGATCCAGGATCGAACCCTCGTCCCCTGCACTGGCAGGCAAATTCATACCCACTGTGCCACCAGGGAAGTTCAGAGCAGAGTCTTAACCACTGGAACACCACAGAAGTCCCAGCCACTTGTACTTTAACACAGAACTCAGGATTACTAAAACTTATTTATACTTCTTATTCAAATATCTCTTGGGAAAAAAATCTTTGGATAATTCTTTTGCACTATCATTACAGATTTCACAATTTCCTGGCTCTAAAAGTTTTTTAATGAAAATTTTCAAATGAAAGACAGAGGAACTAATAAGTGAACCCCCATATACACACTTAACTTCTTTTTCTTTTTTAGCTGTGCAGCATAGCTTGTGGGATCTTAGTTTCCCTGACCAGGGATCAGGCCCCCTGCAGTGGAAGCATGGAGTTCTAACAACTAGACCACCAGGGAAGTCCCCATACATGCCTAGATTTAACAGTAGTTAACATTTTGCCATATTTGTTTTATCTATGTTTTTTTCTGATTTTTTTAAATTAAATTACAGACATTATGACATTTCACTCCTTGAATACTATTGTAGACATCTGTAAAAATTAAGTATATATAACCACAATTTCTAACGAATTAGTAATATTCTTCTTTTTATATGATAAAATATCCATTCTATTCTTGAATTTTCCAATTGTATCAAAAATCTCCTTCCTAAGTGGTTTGCTCAAAATAGCATCCATTGCATTTGTTACATGTTGTAAGTCTTGTGAAATCCGAAACTATTTCCATGCACTTTCCCTTCTATAACAATGACTTGCTGAGGAGGCTAGAAGAGTTTTCTGGTGGAATTTTTCTCCATCTATATGTGTCTCATTGCTTCTTCATGGAAATATAGAATNTGTGAAATCCGAAACTATTTCCATGCACTTTCCCTTCCATAACAATGACTTGCTGAGGAGGCTAGAAGAGTTTTCTGGTGGAATTTTTCTCCATCTATATGTGTCTCATTGCTTCTTCATGGAAATATAGAATTTATTCCCAGAACTAAAGATCCTCTAGAATTGAGATATAAAAGCTTGCCTAGATTCAACTAAACATTTTTTCCAAGACTATGTCAGAGATACTTCCAAACGTATCATAACAGAGTATTCATATGAGTGGTTATCCCACTGTTTGGGATGCTAAGATTTATTCCTAGATTTGGATAATGACAGCCTGATTCTTTTTTAATATCACAGCTTTATTGATATATATACCATATACCAAACAGTTTATCTACTTAAAGTGCATAATTCGGTGGGTTTTAGTATATTCACAAGAGTTGTATAACTATTACCATAATGACTTTCAGGTAATTTTCATAATCCCCAAAAGATAACCCATGCCTATTAGTAGTCACTCCCCAATTCCCAGCCACTACCAGCCCCAAGCCCTAGGCAAACACTAGTCTATTTTGTCTCATAGAGTTGTCTATTCTAGGCATTTCACATAGAAGCACACAATATGTGGTGACATCCCGATTCTTGCATAGTACAATGCATCCTTCCTTTCCCCATAACTAGCAAGTAATCTGTCACATCAAATATTACTTAAATAGTGAAATCTCCTTTTCTAGTAGTATTCATATTAGACAGTGAGAGGACAGATGCACACATTTTTTAATTAAAATACTATGTCAAAAATCCTTAATAACATTTATCTTTGATCTATAGAACTTCTTGTAATTTCTTTTTATGACATAATTTAAAGGTTCATATTCATTTAAAAGCTTATAATAGTGCAAAAGAGGAGAGAGATGATTTTTAGAAAAGATAGATTGACTGAGAAACACTGCAAAAATCAGAAAGATGATTTCCCATTGCAATAGTGTTCTTCTTAGGACTCTCATATGTAATTCCAAAATAGTTCATAGAGGTATCAATATTTACCTTTCAAATATTTAGTGATTTTCTGTCTAGCTTGATTGCATACTATAGTGAATTTTTAAACACTTACAGTGCCAATGTTCAGATTCTACTCCAGGCAAAATAAACCAGTGTCTTTAGAAATAGTATGAACACTTTGATAGTGGTACTTGTATACTTGATTTTACATCCCTTCAAGAGGCATATAATGTCAAGTCCCACAATGAGTGATGCTAAGTTTAATCATGAAATTAAATTGGTAACTACCAAATAAATCCATCTTAAAGGTAAACATATTCTTTGCATCAGCAAGTAATCTGTGCAATAATATTATGGAAACTTGGAAATGTTCTCACTTAATTGTTTTAGAATTCATTGATAATTCTTGCAATATGAGGTTGCAGAGTGGTGATTTTCTAGTTCTAGTATTCTTTTCTAATTTGTTAGCTTGTGTTCTTCTGCAAAGAAGGATTTCAACTCCTCCTACTCCTTTCTAAGTATCTGCTTTGGACTCATGGCTTATTTGTCATGTGTGTTACTTTTAGTTTTCCTGTGTCTTTATTTTGATGCTAAAATTGTTGTGAGTTTATAATTGGGGATTACTTCAAGCCAGCTGCTGTTTGTGTCCTTTGCCCACTTTTATTCTATTATTGACTATTAAGAACTTTTTATATATTATGTAAATTTATTTTTGCAAGTATTTTCCATAGCTCTCAAACTTGTTATAACATAGTTTATAAAAAAATTAATTAGGTAGTTAATGTATCATTCTTTTCCTTTATGTTTTGTCTGTAATATTTAGAATAGCATTTCTCTTCTCAAGATCATAAAAGTAGTCACACAGTTTTTCATGTTTTCATATTTAAATCTTTGATCTATAGGCAACTTACTTCAATGAAGGTATAAGGAATACATCTATCATTTTAAATACTGCTAGTGAATTATCCCAACATCATTTATGAATGAAGTATCTTTTCCCCACTGATTTTTAAGTGATACTTATATCATATAATGAATCACCATATTGCAGGAAAAACCCTCAGGAAGCTATTTTAGTGGTTCTATTCCTGGACTATGGTATTGTATTCCTGTGCCAGGGTCAAAATGTTCTTGTTACAGTAGCTTTATAATTTAGTATGTGTAAGACATTTCCCTTCATTTTATTTTAGAATTTTCTTGGTGATCTATTTGTTCATTTTTTAAAAATATATTTATTGTGCACCTACTAGATGCCAGACTCTGTTTCAGGTGTCAGAATAGAAGAAAGACAAAATTCCCACCCTTAGTGAGCTTGCATAGCCTGGAAGCTATGAGACAATGAGACAATGAGATGGACAATGAGACAACCTTATCAAAGGTTGTAATAAATGCTAAGAAAGAAACAGAATGGTGTAACAGGGACAGCTGAGTGAGGACACTGATCAGAGAAGACCTGTCTAAGGAAGGGACATTTGCCAGGATGAGAAGGAGCTGGGTCTGTGAAGGAGCACTCTGGGCAGAAGCACATGCAAAAGTCCTGTGTCCAGGGAAATCTTGCCGTGTTCTGGGAACGATGCGAAGGGCCATAAGAGTGGAGCAGCAAGGAAGAAGACATGAGGTGGATATTTTCAATTTTCTCCCCCCCGCCCCTGCCCTGGATTCACTGTTCCCTGCTCTGGACCCAAGAAAGTTGACTTCCAAGAACTGTCTCGGTGACTCCCTTGCCCTCTGGTCTCTGGCTGATTTCAGCCACTGGGGACACTTGTAGGAGATGACTAGAAGGAAGGAAAGTGGTGCCTGGAGATTTATTTCCTTGGCTCCCTTCCTATTATTAATAGATTGCCTCCTCTTGGCTGCATCCTCGACCGAAGGCCACAGTCTTGTCATCTCACACCAGGCTCAGGCCTTAGTGGTAATGTCTCCCACCTGTGACCAGGTGCAGGCTACTATACCTCTCCATGTTGCTCTGCCCAAATCCCACCCATACCTTTGATCAGACCTAAAGTTTTAGTTTTGGGGGGCTGTGTCAGGTCTTAGTTGCCATGCAAGGGCTTCTCTCTAGTTGTAGCCCACAGACTCCAGAGCGCATGGAATCAGTAGTCGCATGGCATGTGGAATTTTAGTTCCCTGACCAGAAATCAAACCTGCATCTCCTGCACTGGAAGGTGGACTCACCCACTGACCTCCAGGGAAGGCCCTGACTTAAACTTTTAAAAAATCATTCTGCTTGTTTTGAAATATGAATTGAAGGCTTGAAGATATAGAGCAAGATGAAGGCAAGCAGAGAAATCCTATCAGGAAGAGAGTTAAAACTAGGACTGCCTTGAAAATCTTTAATGTATGGTCACTGGCTGAGAAACACATGACTCTGAGCTCCATTCCTTCATTCATTCAATGTTTTTGATAATTATTTATGTTCCAGGCACTATTATGGGTACTCAGGATAGATAGATAAAAAAGTAAATAGTATGTCAAAACAGAAAAGTGGCAAGAAATAATGAAAAAGTAGAGCAAGGTAATAGGGTACGGATACAGGGGTGGCAGACGTAGGTATAATTTTAAATAATCTGTCACAGAGAAGGTGACACTTCACCCAAGCTCTGGAGGAGGTGAAGAGATTAGCCATGCAGAGAATATTCCAGGCAGAGTAGGAAGGTGTTCTAAAGGCACCAATGTGAGGGCATGTCTGACTGTGCCTGTGCCAGCAGAGGCCAGTGTAGACTGAGCTCAGGGGCTTGGGGGTGAATGCAAGGGAATGAGATCAGGGAGGCTGCAGGAGTTAGAGCATGCGGGGCTTCCTTGTAGGTCTGTTTGGCGTAGAAGGGGCAGAGAAGAGAGAACTGCTTTCCTCTGTGGGTCAACCCACCCTCTACTTTAGAGAGAGATATGGCACCCCACTCCAGTACTCTTGCCTGGAAAATCCCATGGACGGAGGAACCTGGTAGGCTACAGTCCANAACTGAGCCCCTGGAAACAAGCAGGGGCTAGAAAAGACTCTCAGAGCCACGTTGGGATGGGGAGTAGAGGACTATAGACCAGAGAAGATGCTCCGGCCAGGTTCCCATCTGAGATGGCTCTGTTTGGCCTGAAATGAGAGTCCAGGGGAAAAGCAACATTTTGAACCATCTTCCAGAGTCATATGATTGCTCTCTGTGTGGAACTGAGTTCTGCCTCCCTAACCTTCTAGATGGTGCAGGCCTAAGAATGGAGTTTTATATTTGTGTATACATGCAGGAAAAAAATGTCTGAAATAATATCCATAAAAATATCACTGGTTATGATGAGAGGGGAAGGGTTTGGTATGTTTTAATTTCTTCTTTCTGCCGATGCTTTCTGCACTTTTAAAAATAATAAGCCAAAATTATTTTTCAATCAGAAAAAAATGAAAATTTCTTTCATTGTTGTTTGGGAAAGAAAGAAACCACCACATGTACCCACTAGCTTCTAATGTGATTGCTGCCTTGGGGATATTTGGTAGTTTCAAAATGACTTTGTGTGTAAGGTGATATTCTCCGGCCACACAAACAATTTCAGAAGAGATAGAAGAAATTTAATCTAAGAGCGTGTCTGTACTAAACCAGCTTTTAATCTGAGAGCATGTCTGTATTAGACCAATCACACATCCCACCTTTTCTGGTTCCCAGAATAAGCTGTCTGATATTTCATGTTCCCANATTGCTGCCTTGGGGATATTTGGTAGTTTCAAAATGACTTTGTGTGTAAGGTGATATTCTCTGGCCACACAAACAATTTCAGAAGAGATAGAAGAAATTTAATCTAAGAGCATGTCTGTACTAAACCAGCTTTTAATCTGAGAGCACATCAGTATTAAACCAATCACACATCCCACCTTTTCTGGTTCCCAGAATAAGCTGTCTGATATTTCATGTCCCCACACATCATCACCTTCAAACTTCCCAGCTACTTGCTTACTGTCCTTTCGGGCAAAGAGAGCAATTTACTGCTAATTGTGATTAGCCAGGATCTAGTATAAGAAGCTCACAAAACAAATGGGGAAAATGAGTGAGGATTTTCCAAATCGGGATCCAAGAAGAAAGATGACCACTCCACAGTGAGGAACAGGAGGTAGACAAGAGTCAAAATAGATAAGAACCAAAATGCCCACTTAGCGCTTTAGAGTGAGGCCAGTGAAATGTTGGCCTGGGAACTATGGCAGGCTGCAGATTTCCTTCTTTGCAGACCTCTTCTCCATGTGAACATCCAATAGGATTTGTTTATGTGATTGTCTGCATAAAGGCACAGAGGTAGATGCCATCAATTTCCCAATGTGTGGTTACAGACAATTCATATTTTGCTGTATCTCAAGAAGAAAACAGCAATTGCAGACCTACCCCCTTCTCCCTCTCTATCCTGACTTCCAATGAGTGTGGCATTCTTAAAATTCATCACCTTTTCCTAAAGGCTGTAGTTTTCAGAGTCCAAGTTATATAATGCATCAGGGCTGGATCACTGAAAAGGAAGAAGGAGGTATTACTCCCTCTATTCCTACCAGGTAGAGGGGAGCAAGGGTACAAGGGTCAGATTCCCACCATTTTTGAATAACTGAGTCTTTGTTGGAGAAAGAGTACCTCTTAGGCTTTGGCTGTGCCACATGTAGCCATGGGTGAGTATGTAAATTTATGTTAATTAAATCAAGTGAGGGAGTCTTGGAGACACGGACACAGACAGAAAGTTCCTGAGCTAGGACCTCTTCCTGCTTTCATCTTTTCTTACTTGTTTGAGAATTCTAACAAAAAGTATTGACTACCTCCAAAAAACTGGGCAACGAATTTTTGTTTTAAAAGAGTCTACTTTCTTTTCATGTGACAGGAAGAAGCTTAGAGGGAGGCACAGTTCAGTTCAGTCGCTCAGTCGTGTCCAACTCTTTGTGACCCCATGAACTGCAGCATGCCAGGCCTCCCTGTCCATCACCAACTCCCGGAGTTTACCCAAACTCATGTCCATTGATTTAGTGACGCCATCGAACTATCTCTTCCTCTGTCATCCCTTTCTTCTCCTGCCCTCAATCTTTCCCAGCATCAGGATCTTTTTGAATGAGTCAGCTCTTCGCATCAGGTAGCCAAAGTATTGGACTTTCAGCCTCAACATCAGTCCTTCCAATGAACACCCAGGACTGATCTCCTTTAGGATGGACTGGTTGGATCTCCTTGCTGTCCAAGGGACTCTTAAGAGTCTTCTCCAACACCACATTTCAACAGCATCGATTCTATTCTTTGGTGCTCGCTTCCTTTCTAGTCCAACTTTCATATCCATACATGACCACTGGAAAAACCATAGCCTTGACTAGAGGGTCGCTCAGGTCTCCTGTATTGCAGGCAGACGCCTTACCATCTGAACCACCAGGGAAGTTCCCCTGACTAGAGGGAGGCACGTCCAATGAATAACTATGGGACTCAGAGTGGGACAGGAGGGCCATGGGTGAGAAGGAGACTGGGGTCGGGGGAGATGCTGAGGGATTTTCACTTGTTCCCATATCCACCTCTGGGTTGTTGAGGTTTTTTTTCTTTGATGAGGTTATTTTCATTTCTAGTGTGAGAAAACTATTACAGAGACTTAAAAATAAATAAGCAAGCAAACAAACACATGGATCCAAAATGCTAGCTAATCTCATTTTTCTTCTCTAAGAACAAAGATTGTGAAGAATAATAAACAAACATTTGGGAGGAAATCTTGTTTGTTTCCACCCTCCATGTGTCTTGCCTGGCCCAAAGCAGCTGTCACGGCATTGTTTACCCATGACGTGTGCGTGACTTGGGTTGGCTTCACGTCCTGGGCTCTGCAATTCTGAAATTAATAGGAGGCTAACTGGGGAACTTCCCTGCCTTCAGTGCTATAGGGGCACAGATGTGAGTTCTTGGATTTGCTTGGTAAATCCTTCTTTCCATTTTAAGAGATAACTCTTTGTCTTATTTAGGGGTCAAATTCACTGAGATGCTGAGCTTGCTCTTTATCAACATGGTCATAGAGGTATGTCCTATCTATCTATCTAAAGGAAATCAGTCCTGGATGTTCATTGCAAGGACTGATGTTGAAGCTAAAACTCTGGTATTTTGGCACCTGATGTGAAGAGCTGACTCATTGGAAAAGACCCTGATGCTGGGAAAGATTGAAGGCGGGAGGAGAAGGGGATGACAGAGGATGAGATGGTTGGATTGCATCACTGACTCAATGGATAAGAGTTTGGGTAAACTCCAGGAATTGGTGATAGACAGGAAGGCCTGGGCTGCAGTTCTTGGGGTCACAAAGAGTTGGACACGACTGAGTGACTGAACTGAACTGATCTATCTATCTACCTATCTTCAACCATCTAAGTCTTTTTCCTGTTAAGTATGTTTAAAAACTTCCCAGTTAGTATTTACGGAATGTTATAATTCACTAAAAGCTGAATACAAATGGACATTGACAAATAGCTAAGAAAATATCAAGTAGGAATCTCATGACTATTTATGAAAGTTATGCTCTGATTCTTCTCTCAAGATTTCTTAGTTCTTTTAAAAATACAGTGTCAAAAAGAGTGGATATATGTATATGTATAATAGGTTCACTTTGCTGTATACCTGCAACACATACAATATTATAAATCAACTATACTCTAATAAAAATTTTAAATGAAATCTCAAAATCCCAGGTTATAATAATTAAATTTTCTGGGAGGCAGCATAATGTAGTAATGTTTCAGTCCAGTTGCTTTCAGTTACAAGTAACAGAATACCTCCATTAAAAGCAGTTTTAAACAGAACGGAATTTAGTAATCTCATAAAACAATAATTTGAGAGGTAGGTGGGCAAGGACAGAGCTGAATCAGCAGATCAGCAGCATCATTAAGGATGGAAGTTCTTTTCCTCTCTCCACTCTGCCATCTTCAAAATTGGCAGCATAGCTGCAAAAATGCTGCCAGTTGCCAGGCAACACAGTTATGCCCCACAATATCTGGAAGAGAGAGATTGAAAAGATAGAGACAGGGATTTCGTGCCCAGCATCTTCTTCTATTAGGAGGGAAATTCTTCCCCAGAAACCCCCCAGCTGATGTCTCCTGAGGTCTCATTGGCCAACACTGGGTCACATATTCTAGCTGCAAGGGAGGCAGGAAGAGAACTACAGTCCCTTCCAGGAAGGAAGAATGGCAGCCAACAGGTCAGCCACACAGAGATTGATAGGATCAGAGCCTCTGGTACCAAACTGATGAGAATGCTGTCTCTTTCACTTAATACCACTGCAAACTTGAGCAAGTTACTCAATTACTCAGTGCCTTAGTTTCTTCCTCTGCTGTGTGAAGTAAATTCTACCATGTATATATAAAGCCCTGTATCGTGTCTGCCATGTGCTGCCTATTAGGCATCATGGTTATTTGCATATCTAGGATGACAGAGGGTCTCCTGGGGTTTGGAGTTCGTCCAGATGCTCCCACTGAAAATTTGACAGACAAGTTGGATTTAAGTTGCTGTGATCTTAAATTCTTATAGGACCCTAACCACAATGGCCAACATCAGCTGGATCATGGAAAAAACAAGAGAGTTCCAGAAAAACATCTCTTTCTTCTTTATTGACTATGCCAAAGCCATTGACTGTGTGGATCACAATAAACTGTGGAAAATTCGAAAGAGATGGAAATACCAGACCACCTGACCTGCCTCTTGAGAGATCTGTATGCAGGTGAGGAAGCAACAGTTAGAACTGGACATGGAACAACAGACTGGTTTCAAATAGGAAAAGGAGTACGTCAAGGCTGTATATTGTCACCCTGCTTATTTAACTTATATGCAGAGTACATCATGAGAAACGCTGGACTGGAAGAAATACAAGCTGGAATCAAGATTGCCAGGAAAAATATCAATAACCTCAGATATGCAGATGATACCACCCTTATGGCAGAAAGTGAAGAGGAACTAAAAAGCCTCTTGATGAAAGTGAAAGTGGAGANGAAGAAATGGAGTAGCCATCATGGTCAACAAGAGTCTGAAATGCAGTACTTGGATGCAATCTCAAAAACAAAATGCAATAATTGGATGAAATCTCAAAAACAACACAAGGAATTTACAGTTACCTAATTAACAAAGAAAAAGTCCTAACCTGGCAACCACTCTAAACATAATCAGTTTAGTTCAGTTGCTCAGTCATGTCTGACTCTTTGAAACCCCGTGAACTGCAGTACACCAAGCTTCCCTGTCCATCACCAACTTCCAGAGCTTGCTCAAACTCATGTCCACTGAGTCAGTGATACCATCCAACCATCTCATCCTCTTTTGTCCTCTTCTCTTCCTGCCTTCAATTTTTCCCAACATCAGGGTCTTTTCCATTGAGTTTGTTCTGCACAACAGCATTAGTCCTTTCAATGAAGGACTGATTTCCTTTAGTGAAAGTGAAGTCGCTCAGTCGTGTCTGACTCTTTGCGACCCGTTGACTATAGCCCACCAAGCTCCTCCATCCATGGGATTCTCCAGGCAAGAACATAATGGGAAATAAAATTTTCAAGTCACTATTTATGAACACACACATGTACACAACTTTTATGATAGGAATCATACTGCTATCAGGAAACTTGATATTTTTACTCAGTAATGTTTAATCTATCTTAAATATTACATTCTATGATGTAATGAGCATCTGTTGTTTTGTTTGCCTTACTCACTCACCCTATTCCTTCTGGGAAATTGCTTTACCATTGTTTTTCTGGAGAAAGTCCTTGTATGACTCACTTCCTCCCATGACCCCTGGAGCAAATGATTGACTGAATCTGGTTTAGTCATCATACAAACAAGGTAAGCAAACAGCAGAAAACTTTGCCATCCAGCCACCTTCTCCTCCTTCCCACTCTCAGCTTCAGTGCTGGCACTTTGCTCTCTGTAGATATTTTGTCTACATGTCTCTATGACATTTTGTCATTTGGGCCCATTTTCTTTATTCATATACTTTTTTCATTTCCACTCTTTCACTTTCCTTGTTTTATTTATTTATGGCTATGCTGGGTATTCACTGCTGCCCTCGGGATTTTCTAATTGCAGAGAGGCAGGGCTGCTGCTGCTAAGTCACTTCAGTCGTGTCTGACTCTCTGTGACCCCATAGATAGCAGCCCACCAGGCTCCCCTGTCCCTGGGATTCTCCAGGCAAGAACACTGGAGTGGGTTGCCATTTCCTTCTCCAATGCTTGAAAGTGAAAAGTGAAAGTGAAGTTGCTCAATTGTGTCTGACTCTTCGCCACCCCATGGACTGCAGCCTACCAGGCTCTTCTGTCCATGGGAGTTTCCAGGCAGGAGTACTGGAGTGGGGTGCCAGTGCCTTCTCCATGAGAGGCAGGGCTGCCCTTCACTAATGTAGTGGGCTTCTCCTGGCAGTGGCTTCTCTTGTGGTGGTGCACAGGCTCTTCAGTAGCTGTGACAAACAGGATTATCTGTCTTGCAGCAAGTGGAATCTTCCCAGACCAGGGATGGAACACATGTCCCCTGTTGACAGGTAGGTTCACAACCACTGGACCACCAGGGAAGTCCTCACTTTGTTTCAGTTGTCTTATTTGCTCATTTCCATCATCCTTGATTACTTCAACTTCCATCTCATGGTGAACTTCCAGATTCCACATTTCTCGTCTGAACCCTACCAACAGCCATCTCTAGTGTTGGTATCCTGTGTCAGTCTTTTTAACAGCAATGAATCCATGCCTATAGCTGTAGCTGTAAAAGCTTTTGTCAGCTCTATCTCTCTCTTCTTAGTCCTTTTGTGAATACCTCTTCTGCAAGACTACTTCTTTGTTAAGAAAATGCTGAGTGGATAATCATGCTGACAGAGCGGCTAACAGCTCTTGAAGGAACTGGCAGCTCCTGGAACTGCAACACTGTCATGATCCTCCAACGTAGGACAGCCATCATGGTCTCAGCTTTTGAAGAGCAAAGATAAACAGACAAGCCTCCATCACTTTTACTTAAGCAAATAGATTTCCAGATACTGCAAGAAGGACTGAGAAATGAAGAGTGAGCAAGACCTTTCCTCTTGAAGAGTTCATAAATTAGTGGGATAGACAGATATGTATACAATAAGAAATAAGATTTTATGAACATATGTATAAAACATTTTCTTAGAAAAACATGCACCAAAAGGAAATATGCCGAAAGTTAGCAGGGATTATCTCTATCAGGTGATTTTTCCCTGTTTAGCTTACTGTATTTTTAGAATTTTTCCTTCAATCTATATTTATTATTTTTGAAATGAAAAGAATCATGTACAAAGAGCAGCACAATAAGACACATGCTGTATTGGAAGTGTGCACAGTATTCTAAAGAAGCAACTGACATGTCTTGGGAAATGAAAAGAAAAGAAAACCTTGCAATATCTTATACTGATTTGTGTCTTTCACAAGCCAAACAAATGCAATGTATGGCCTTGTTTGGATTCTGATCTAAGCAAACCATCTGTAAAAATATTTATAAGGCAAGTGGGGAAATCTGAACTTTGGCTGGATATTTGATGATAGTGAAGTATTATTATTATGAGATATGATAAAGGTATTACAATAATGCTAGGGAAAAAGAACCCTTATCTTTTAGGTAAACATACTGGTATGCTTGTGGGTAAAATGATATGAAGTTTGGGATTTTTACAGGTGAATATAAAATAAAAACAGTGGTCATGAGTTAATGATTACTGAATTTGGGTAATGAATTCACGGAGTTTGTTTCAATATTTTTCCTCCTTTTGTGTTTGTCTGAGACTTTCTACAATACAACATGCAATAATAATATAAAATTTTCTCTAAACAACTTCAAATATCTCCATCTTTAAGACTAAGCTCGAAAGGCATCTTCTATAGTGAATGATCAATCCATATGTGTGAATGATCAATCCATATGTAACACTGATGAAGTTACTGTGCCTTGTATGTTGTTTATTTCACAATCACATGATCTGCTTCAAGGACACTTGTCTTGCAACTTCAACATATATTTGTTTATATTATTCAATGTTTCTGGTGTGCTTATATATAACAATTGATTATTTTAATCTTTTTATGATTAAAACAAGAGATCTTCTCTTTGAAACCTTTCCTGATCATTCACTCCATTATTTGTACCCCACCTGAACACTGCATATACAACAGGGAACCCATAAACACTCTTGTGTTTATATTTAAGTGACATCAATGTGTAACTCATGAAAAGCATTTGGTAAATAGTTGTGGTGGTGCTTGTTATAATCACAGTCATTTCTCCCAGGCTATAAAACCAGCAGTGACTATATCTTACTTATCTTTGTATACTCGGCAATTATCTTAATACCTGGTACATTCTGAGTGCTCAATAAATATCTCTTAAGTGAATGAATGAATAAATGAAACTTAGGATTACTCTACTCATGGATCTATACTGAGTCTGGTTAAAAAAAAATTCATAAAACTGAGAAATGTAAATTAATTTATGCTTTAGAATTTACCCCATGCTCCACAGTTCATTTGGTCAGAAACGTAACACATTCTTAGATTTAACACTTTGAATGCAAAGGACAGGGAAAAGCCAAATACTTTTTTCATTTTTGGCAAGCAATGCAATGTCCTCAATAGCTGTGAAAGTGAAAGTCATTCTACTCTTTGCAACCCCATTCTCTAGGCCAGAATACTGGAGTGGGTAGCCTTTCCCTTCTCCAGGGGATCTTCCCAACCCAGGGATCAAACCCCGGTCTCTCACATTGCAGGTGGATTATTTACCAGCTGAGCCACAAGAGAAGTCCAATAGCCATCCCTTACCATAGCTGTATCCTGAGACCCTCCCAACTGCAAACATACATTGTGGGGAGAGGCAAGTTAAAGGATGGGACATAGGATGGAGTGCAGCTGAGGGATTAGATCAGAGACAGAGTAAATCTCCATGAATGGCTATTTCACTAAATTTTTGGTTATGTTTCTTAAAAACTCAAAATACTTCATGACTTATTTTTTAGGTTGTGTCAAAACATTCCTGGCATAAAATGATTTGATCAAGGGACTGCCCTGGCAGTCCAGTGGTTAATACTCTGTGCTTCCAAGAAGGGGGCAAGAGTTGGATCCCTAACTAAGATCCCACATGCTGCACCATGAAGTTAAAAAAACAAACAAACAAAATGATTTGATCAAGACACATATTCAACTGTTCTCCACAATTACATTGCAAGGTAAACAGAGCCTGCCACCTGTTTTAAAGAAGAGGAAAATAAGGAAATTTACCCTTCACTTGGATAGAATTTTAAACTGGGAGATTTAATTTTTTCAAATGCGGCCTACTGGGATATTAATGTTATGTCATTACTGCCAAGAAACAACTGTTTGCTTTATTTATTTATTGTAAAGTAGAAAAAAATAGCTTTGATTGCTCTGCCAGGCAAAGGAGGCATCAGGTGATGAGGGGAGAACTGTGACCTTCTCTGAATGAAGAGTGCTCCATCAAGTAGTTAACATCTTCAATTTGGTGGGGTTTTTAGTTCTACAGATGATCTCAATATACTGTGTTTCCCTTGAGGGGGAATCTGGACCCTGCCCCCAAAGCTGCATTACTGTTTCTTGAAGTAGGTGCTAGATCCAAAGTACTCTTTAGATTCTTAAAGTATTTGAGTGATATCCAAACTCAAAGCCCTTCAGAATGAGGGAGATTTGTTTGTTAGCTTGCTTGCTTGTTTGTTTATTTTTAGGTACTTGAACAACTAACTTGTTCCTTGAAAAGCAGGGATACAGAAATCAAAGGCCTGATTGTGTTGAATTCTTCTCTGTGGTCATTATTCAGACTAGTTCCCAGCATGCCACAGTCCAAAGGAAAGGGTCCAAGATCTGTTTAAAACTCAAAGACTAAACAACTTACTCAGCACCCTGCTCTCATTATTAGTGTTGCTTGTATTCATTATTTTAAAGTCTTTTTTGATAGCTCTTTTCATGCAATAATCGTAGGCTTCTGGAAATAGTCTCAAAATATAGGAAGCACCTCCCTGACCTAGTTATGATGAAAAATGCTTTTCATGACTATCCCGTCTCTTCAAGGAACCTTGGAACAACCAAGTTCTTAGACATAATTGAATCCCAGGGAAGAATTTTACAGAAGTGCAGCTCCCCCCCCCTTCCGCCCTGCCTTTTCCCTTTCTTTGAAGAGGGATTTCCCATGGCGAGAAAGGAATTTTTTTAAATTGAAATTTGCTCCTCCTGCTCCTCACCTACCCCTGACTATTGAGGATATTCACTCTTAGGGGAACAAGCAATGGGTGGGTGGGTAGGTGTTTTCTGTTTCAGCATCTAGGAGAGTGACTGTGTTGCAGCAATCTATTTGAAAGAATGTTCCCTAAATATCCCAATTTAAAAGACCCCATAGAGCTGAAACAAGAGCACTAAGAGAGCCCTGGTATTGACAACCCAAATCACAAAAGGCACAGCTTTTCTAAGAATGTAAGGATTATATCTGTCTTTTAGGTACAGAAGGTAGAATGGAAAGGACTTTTTGGAGAAGATATCCCAGAATAATCTCAGAACCCTCTGCCTAAGGTTATCTAGCTTTCCTTAACAGGAGCACAGGCAGAGAAGGCACTTGGTCCCTGAGGTAACATTTGCTTGGAAGGTTAGGACAATGATGTCCACGACCCTGACTGCAGGATCAGTCCAAGGACTGCGGCACAGAAAATACGCTAGCCCGTCTGTCGTCCCTCCCCCGCTTCCATTCGTGGAGGGAATTGGAGTAGCTTTGGAGTTGCTGACGCCATCCCTTCCCGCCTCTGACTCTCAGAGAGCATGCGCTTCCATCCTCACTTCCTCTCAAGGAGGGAGCGAGAATAAGGCGACGCCCAAGTCGACCCGCTGCCGGTTCTTGTCACAGGAACTTCAGCACCCACGGGACGGACAGCGCTCTCCTCCACCTGGAGACCTGAGTCCCGAGCGCCCACTGTCTAATTAATCCCTTTACTCCGGAGCCCAGCAGAGCTCCATTAGACGCGGATCCCCGCCACTAGCCCTCCCCGCGCCCACTCTCCTAGCTTTTCCTGTTTTTACTCCTCCTTTTCATTCATAACAAAAGCTACAGCTCCGGGAGCCCGGCGCCAAGCTGTTTCCGAAGCCAAGCGTCGAAGAATGGGTTTCCTTTGGACCGGCACTTGGATTGTGGTATTGGTGCTCCACAGCAGCCCAATTCAGGCTTTCCCCAAACCGGCAGGCAGCCAAGGTACGTGGACCCTTTTCTTCCCACCTCGCTTCTATTTTGCTACGGAAGGTAAAGCTTGATATAACGCGCGAGCTGTATACCACCGTGCCTTATTTTCTGATCACATGATATCCATGCACATTGACAAAGAAATCAGTTAGGACTTAGAGCCAGAAGACAAATTTTCCTCACTTTTTAAATGATAGAGCAGTAACATGGGTTGTTTTTTGAAACTGGGAGGGGGTGGCTTTTCCACCTATTAAAGTGATTTCATTGTTTGTTTTTTTCCCTAGTCATCTTACAATCTTTCTCAGATTTTCTGTTCACAACATGTTCAGTGTGTGATAAAAAAGCTTTTAATGTGCCAACAATTCCAATTCAAATTATGCTCTGTCTCCTTGAAAACAGCTGGTAAACCAAGTGTTAGAACTCTGTTAGATTTCTGATCAGGGAAAAAAAGTGTAATTCTATACACTGGGATAATAAGCAAGGCAATGCTGATAATCACTGTTATTGTACAATCTTATAATTTTTGTTAATATATATTTTTGTTTCACAGTCATCCAAAAATATTTCTATTTTCTTTCTTGAAGATTTTATTTAATGAGACACATTGTCTTTTGAATACACAATTAAATTTGCATTTGTGTGTGTTTATTTCTAGACAAACCCCTACACAATAGAGAATTAAGTGCAGAAAGACCTTTGAATGAGCAGGTAGGTCAGAAGTAAATGCTATTTCATTTTATTTTAGTTATTACTATTTAATGTAATCATTCTGTGACCTTTTAGCCATTTGGAATTCACAGACCTCAAAACTTAATAATAAACTGACTGAAATTATGATGGGAAATATAATTTTGGTAATTTCTGTATCCTGACAGTTGAATATAGAGAGTTCTGTATAAAACAAAGAGCTGGCTGCACAAAAACCCAGTAAACTCAACATCACGTCCACTCTGTTGTAAGATTTCTTAATTTATCAGAGATTTATCTTTTACCAATATTACCAGAGAAGGGAATTAATATTTATAGACTATTTGTTCTTTCTTTTATTTCATTTAATCCTTATGACAATACTTTGAGATAAAAATATTATTTATATTTTACAAACAATAAAACTAAATCCCACAAGGATTAAATTATTTAGTTATCATATTTGGTAAGTGGTAGAGCAATGATTTAAAACCAGGTCTATCTCTTGTTTGTTTCATAGATTGCTGAAGCAGAAGCAGACAAGATTAAAAAAACGTACCCTCCAGGTAATAAGAAATTAGTCGATGCTAATTTAAATAATGTAGGCTGTGAGAAGCTTAACTAAAATGGATGTGCTGGGCTTGGGGCTTTTCTTCCAGAAAACAAGCCAGGTGAAAGCAATTATTCCTCTGTTGATAACTTGAACCTGCTAAAGGCCATAACAGAAAAGGAAAAAAATGAGAAAGAAAGACAATCTGTAAAAGTTTCCCCAAATGATAATAAATTGAATGTGGAAGATGTTGATTCAACCAAGAATCGAAGACTGATTGATGATTATGATTCTACTAAGAGTGGACCGGACCGTAAATCTCAAGGTAAATGAAGAAAAAGAACTTTTGCTACCTATTTTCTCTAATCTGTAGTTTCCCATTATAGGTAAGAGAAAGTCCTATACTTTGAAAATCTCTCTTACACACTCACAATCCTTTATTAGTCCATGTCCAAAATTGAGAAAAGGCCCAAACTTAACTGACATCGTGCACAATTCCAGCACCACAGAAGCCCGAGTTTTATTGTATCTTTAAAGGGTCCTTTGAGTTCATTTTAACATTCTAATTTAACTATAAATACAAAATATCATAATTCCCATATAATTAAATCAACAAAATACCCCCCACACGCATTCCAAGGTGAAATACTTATTACTCCCTTTCCAATGTTCTCTTCCTAGCTATAGCCTGTCTCACTAGGCATTCTAACCTTCCCATGGCTTCAGTTCCCATTTATATCCTGATGTCTCATATCACTAGCCCAGACTTCTCTGAACTATAGACCTATAACTATCTACCAACTTAACATCTTCCCTTTGAAGTCTCAGAAGCACCTCAAACATGTCCAATATTAAACTCATAATTTCTGTAAACCTTATAATTCAGCCCTCTTTCCTCTAAGAAAGGCACTACTATACATCCTATTTTTCAAGACAAATCTAGGATTCAAACCATTATTTTCCTTACCTCTCACATTCTAATCCATCAGTCTTATCAATTTTACTTCCTATGTGTCATCTCAATTTTTTTCCTCTATTACCAATCACCTGCATCCTTTTCCAAGCTCCAATCATATCTCATTTGAACTACAGCAAAATCTTTTAATGGATCTTCCAGCATTCGCTCTGACCCCTCCAGCTTATTCATATAGCAGCCAGAGTGATCTATTCAACACACAAATATGAGCATGTCACTCTTTGGCATAAAACCTGCTAATAGATTCCCATTTCTCAGGATAAAAACCCAAAATCCTTAATGTGTCATCTACAGTCTTACACGGACTGTATACTTCTCTGGGTTATCCAGCACATGATCTGATAGAAATCTTGTTTCTTTCCATCATGGCACTGATTGCAGTTTGTAATTTTATATCCCTGAGTATGACTACTTATGATTTATCTTTTTCTCCTAAAATAAACTGAAAACTCCGTGAGAACAGAGAGAATATAGTCCCAGTGTCTGGAGCTCATGAACTGATAAATGAACACATGCACAAATAAGGGAATACATGAGGGAATAAATTAAATATTGTACTGAGGCATTTAGACCTGCCTCAATTCCTCAGTGTATCTTCTATTCTGAGTACTGGTTCTTAGGAGTGACTATAGATTTTCTTATGTGTCTTAATTCTCTTCCATGGGCCACAAGAGAACTATACTGATTATCTCTGCCAGAAAACAATTACTAATTAGACTTTTATAGGCTATCATAGCCTGAGGAAAATTGTGTTGTATATGTATTGGGTAGGGGAGGTGATCTATATTTTTATACATTTCATGTTGCATACTACATGACAAAGTTTTTTTGAATTCTTTTTTTAACCTAAAATATTTGGGCTAGCAATAAATAGGTACTGGGTATAGCTGCATGTGAAACAGATTCAACCACTTGGATGGAGTTGACCATTTAATAAAAATATAAAAATCATCTAATGTTTGTCTGACTGTTTTTTGGTCAGATGGGTTGTACATGCAGACAGAGGTAGATCTGTTTGTGATCTGATCACTAACTGAGCAACTTATTTTTAACATTGTTCAGTATTTTATTAACATCCCAAATAGATTCTGAACTATCAAGTGCTAGGCTGATGGCTCTAGGCTTGCCCTAGGGGTCATTTTAAGTCCACTTGAGTATATATATAGAAGAATCTTGGAGAGAATGGTTTATGAGTAAATTGTTAATTTTCTCTCATACACTCGTAATCCTGGAACCACAAGGTTTGGGACCACCCAGGTGACTAGAGCCTCAGAAACAGGCAAACTTTTTTCCTAGTAGAGAGGCCGAGGGGCCTAACTTCTGCAGGGCACTTTTATNAGATTTCTTAATTTATCAGAGATTTATCTTTTACCAATATTACCAGAGAAGGGAATTAATATTTATAGACTATTTGTTCTTTCTTTTATTTCATTTAATCCTTATGACAATACTTTGAGATAAAAATATTATTTACATTTTACAAACAATAAAACTAAATCCCACAAGGATTAAATTATTTAGTTATCATATTTGGTAAGTGGTAGAGCAATGATTTAAAACCAGGTCTATCTCTTGTTTGTTTCATAGATTGCTGAAGCAGAAGCAGACAAGATTAAAAAAACGTACCCTCCAGGTAATAAGAAATTAGTCGATGCTAATTTAAATAATGTAGGCTGTGAGAAGCTTAACTAAAATGGATGTGCTGGGCTTGGGGCTTTTCTTCCAGAAAACAAGCCAGGTGAAAGCAATTATTCCTCTGTTGATAACTTGAACCTGCTAAAGGCCATAACAGAAAAGGAAAAAAATGAGAAAGAAAGACAATCTGTAAAAGTTTCCCCAAATGATAATAAATTGAATGTGGAAGATGTTGATTCAACCAAGAATCGAAGACTGATTGATGATTATGATTCTACTAAGAGTGGACCGGACCGTAAATCTCAAGGTAAATGAAGAAAAAGAACTTTTGCTACCTATTTTCTCTAATCTGTAGTTTCCCATTATAGGTAAGAGAAAGTCCTATACTTTGAAAATCTCTCTTACACACTCACAATCCTTTATTAGTCCATGTCCAAAATTGAGAAAAGGCCCAAACTTAACTGACATCGTGCACAATTCCAGCACCACAGAAGCCCGAGTTTTATTGTATCTTTAAAGGGTCCTTTGAGTTCATTTTAACATTCTAATTTAACTATAAATACAAAATATCATAATTCCCATATAATTAAATCAACAAAATACCCCCCACACGCATTCCAAGGTGAAATACTTATTACTCCCTTTCCAGTGTTCTCTTCCTAGCTATAGCCTGTCTCACTAGGCATTCTAACCTTCCCATGGCTTCAGTTCCCATTTATATCCTGATGTCTCATATCACTAGCCCAGACTTCTCTGAACTATAGACCTATAACTATCTACCAACTTAACATCTTCCCTTTGAAGTCTCAGAAGCACCTCAAACATGTCCAATATTAAACTCATAATTTCTGTAAACCTTATAATTCAGCCCTCTTTCCTCTAAGAAAGGCACTACTATACATCCTATTTTTCAAGACAAATCTAGGATTCAAACCATTATTTTCCTTACCTCTCACATTCTAATCCATCAGTCTTATCAATTTTACTTCCTATGTGTCATCTCAATTTTTTTCCTCTATTACCAATCACCTGCATCCTTTTCCAAGCTCCAATCATATCTCATTTGAACTACAGCAAAATCTTTTAATGGATCTTCCAGCATTCGCTCTGACCCCTCCAGCTTATTCATATAGCAGCCAGAGTGATCTATTCAACACACAAATATGAGCATGTCACTCTTTGGCATAAAACCTGCTAATAGATTCCCATTTCTCAGGATAAAAACCCAAAATCCTTAATGTGTCATCTACAGTCTTACACGGACTGTATACTTCTCTGGGTTATCCAGCACATGATCTGATAGAAATCTTGTTTCTTTCCATCATGGCACTGATTGCAGTTTGTAATTTTATATCCCTGAGTATGACTACTTATGATTTATCTTTTTCTCCTAAAATAAACTGAAAACTCCGTGAGAACAGAGAGAATATAGTCCCAGTGTCTGGAGCTCATGAACTGATAAATGAACACATGCACAAATAAGGGAATACATGAGGGAATAAATTAAATATTGTACTGAGGCATTTAGACCTGCCTCAATTCCTCAGTGTATCTTCTATTCTGAGTACTGGTTCTTAGGAGTGACTATAGATTTTCTTATGTGTCTTAATTCTCTTCCATGGGCCACAAGAGAACTATACTGATTATCTCTGCCAGAAAACAATTACTAATTAGACTTTTATAGGCTATCATAGCCTGAGGAAAATTGTGTTGTATATGTATTGGGTAGGGGAGGTGATCTATATTTTTATACATTTCATGTTGCATACTACATGACAAAGTTTTTTTGAATTCTTTTTTTAACCTAAAATATTTGGGCTAGCAATAAATAGGTACTGGGTATAGCTGCATGTGAAACAGATTCAACCACTTGGATGGAGTTGACCATTTAATAAAAATATAAAAATCATCTAATGTTTGTCTGACTGTTTTTTGGTCAGATGGGTTGTACATGCAGACAGAGGTAGATCTGTTTGTGATCTGATCACTAACTGAGCAACTTATTTTTAACATTGTTCAGTATTTTATTAACATCCCAAATAGATTCTGAACTATCAAGTGCTAGGCTGATGGCTCTAGGCTTGCCCTAGGGGTCATTTTAAGTCCACTTGAGTATATATATAGAAGAATCTTGGAGAGAATGGTTTATGAGTAAATTGTTAATTTTCTCTCATACACTCGTAATCCTGGAACCACAAGGTTTGGGACCACCCAGGTGACTAGAGCCTCAGAAACAGGCAAACTTTTTTCCTAGTAGAGAGGCCAAGGGGCCTAACTTCTGCAGGGCACTTTTATACCTTTGCTACTGCTGCTGCTAAGTTGCTTCAGTCGTGTGCGACCCCATAGACGGCAGCCCACCAGACTCCCCCGTCCCTGGGATTCTCCAGGCAAGAACACTGGAGTGGGTCCTTGCATGAAAGTGAAAAGTGAAAGTGAAGTCACTCAGTCGTGTCCGACTCTTAGCGACCCCATGGACTGCAGTCTACCAGGCTCCTCCATCCATGGGATTTTCGAGGCAAGAGTACTGGAGTGGGTTGCCATTGCCTTCTCCAATTCTTTATACCTTTAGGAAACCTCTAAATGAGCTTGTGCTGGAGAACCCAACAACTCTCCTTCTTGGTGTTTTCTACAGTATGTGTGAGTTAGGATTTTTCCAAGTTTCTTTTAAGAAATATTGCTTTGGGGCTTCTCTGTGCATTCACCAAACAAATATTCATTGAGAAATTACTAATTATCAGACTATGGGCTAGACAGTAAGCTCTGTGTAGTTAGGGACCATGTCTAAACTATTTATCACTGTATTTCCAGTCTTAGCCCCTAATAAGACTTTAATACTAACGTATTGAATAAATGAATGTTAAGTGCCATATTAGTTGCTGGAAATTCAAACTCACCTGGGCACATGATGGGACAAGGCCCTTTTATATCCACTTAGAACTGGAGCTGCTTTAAAAAGTTATAAATGTTGGACTCATGTTTGCTTCCCCTCTGAGGTCTATATAGGAGGGTGAAATACCCTTTCATGAGCAGTAGAGAAGTCATTCTGAGTAATTCTTTCCATTGTGGAGGAGCAGGGGAAATCATGGAAGGCAAGAAGCATTGCCCCACAGTTCAGCTATTAACCCCGTCTAGCCAAGCTGTACTAGGGGAGATCTGAATTCTTGGCTCCAGAGAATCCAGCAGTGCGGGGAGGAAAGAGGCTACTTTTTTAGAGTCTTGCTAATGTTCTCCCTGTAGTGAATTAAATGAACTGAAAAGCAGCTGTCTCAGTTATTTTCCAGCTTCAGCAGGCAAACACTATTCTTCCTTTTTCAGATCCCAGGGGATAAATGGGAAGGGAAATAAATTCTTCTGCCTTTCCCTAGACCTGGGCAGTTTCTGCTACACTTATTCCCCAAAGTCTTACTTGCAACCCACAAATGGACAAATCAGACCTAAGTGTCAGTGAATCTCTGCTCTGGAAAAAATGGATGAGGAACCCAATTTTTAGTCAGCCAGGAGGCGAGCTGATTTTACAGTTTTCTAAGGGACTTCTTGCTCGTTAGTCACTCTAGTACATAGGACTCAAAGGCCTTGCAGCTTACTGGTTGGCCTGCGATTCGGCAATAATACACTGTCAGAGCACTCCCAGCCCTCCATGGGTAATCACCCTGCTCAGTTTACTAAGCTTCCTTCCAAACAACACAAAGATGATATTCTGCCTGAGGCTGCATACCCTTCCATCTTTGCAGAGTCTGGAAAAATCTATGAATCCCCACGAGCTACAGAAGAAAAAGATGAACCAGAATAGAAATATGTACTAGGTTCTTCTTTGAGTGAATATGTTCAGAATTATTTGGACATAATTCGGCTAGGGAGTCAATGTCTATTTTTTCTAGAAGATAACTGCAGTTCCTTAATTTCAGGTGCAAATCCACTGTCCGTAGTAATACAACTACATTAACTTTCATATGATATTTGGCAATTTAAAAGTTGTTTTTACATTTTACCTCATTTGATCCTCAGAATCCCATGAAATACATGCTCTTAATAACTTCCTTTATAGTGATCCAAGAATATATAAATAACAAGAGAAATCATTGGAGCTAAATTTCTGATCTTTCCAAGCTGCCTAGAGGTGACAAGAGGAGTTAAGTGCCTTGTAAACTTGCACATTTGACTATCCTCTTCCAGGGGGAATAGATTGTTGTTGTTCAATTGCTCAGTCATGTCCAACTCTTTGCTACCCCATGGCCTGCAGCACTCCAGGCTTCCCTGTGCTTTACTGTCTCCCACAGTTTGCTCAAATTCATGTCAATTGAGTCAATGATGTAATATAGATTGTGAAAGACCAATTGCTTCCTGGGAGTGCTCTGTGGGACATGGTGCCATTCTTCCTTGCCACCAACCCTACTGTATCCTTCCTTTTTCTCAGGATGGGCCCTTGCTTTAGTTTGGACTGGTACTGTCAAACGTACTCCCAGGAAAGCCAAGCATACATGTCTTCAAGCTTCTCTGCAGAGGTTTCCATAGATTTACATATTGTATTGTGCAAATCTGTTATCACATTTTAGAAGTTTAAATTTCAGGGACATAAAAAAGTTCCTTATTCTCTGGAAAAAGTGTTGTCACATTAAGCTGCCTTACACAAGTGAACAATTATTCTAAGTAAGTCACAAAATCTTCAGTACATACTCTTTGATTCTGGGTGTGAGGCAGGTTCCCCCTCCCTCAGCCCAGAAATTTGCCTGCAAAGGGAATACATGTGCAGATAATACCAGTCTACTCCTTGTGTGGAAATGGAATATCAAATTATGTAATATATAGAAGAGTGCTTTGAACAATAAGGCATACTATCTATTGGTATTTTACTTTTTGTACTATTAGCACTAAAAATGGAGAGGCCTTTTGTCTTCAGATCTTCCTTTTATAATCACATAAGAAGCTTTCAGAATTTCCATCACCATCCTAGATTCTTAACTTGAAGTCAAATTTTATTTCAAACCAAGAGTTTACATGGACAAAGCCTCCCCTTAAATATATTCCAAACATACCTGAGTGTACAAGATTCAGATTATAAATCTAATGTAATCCAAGAAACAGGCCTGTGATCACCACAATGTGAAGTTGTGATTGCTCTGTCTAGATGATCCAGATGGCCTTCATCAACTTGATGGCACTCCTTTAACTGCTGAAGACATTGTCCAGAAAATTGCTACCAGGATTTATGAGGAAAACGACAGAGGAGTATTTGACAGGATCGTGTCCAAACTGCTGAATCTTGGTCTAGTAAGTCATATGCATGAGAACAAACCAAATTTGTACAGTTTGGAACATGCTAAGAAGCCAAACCACTTGATTCAAAGAGCCAAATGTTTATAATGTGTCTACTTTATACCAGTCACCATGAGTTTCGAGGACAAGTAAGATTCCATTCTTTCCCTCTAGGAATTTATGGTTTATCGGAGGCCCTAGACAAGTACACACATTCTCATACTACAAGTTGTGTAAGAGCCATCAGCATGATTTAGTATGCCAGAAAATGGATTATATCCAGTTAAGCAATAAGGAAAATATTCAGAGGAGGAGGTGTTTGAAGTGAGTTTAGAAGGATGGTTAGGATTTAACCAGCAGAAATGTTTTAAAAATTTGTGAGGTGAGAAAGAAATAAGATGTGCAAAGCCGTGCAATGATTGGGAAGCCCTACACAATCCAATCTGACCCTGCCCCTGTCCCATCTTGGTTCCCAGGCACGTTAACACAGTCCTGGCAGGCTTTAGGAGGGCGCTAAATTTACAGGTTTCAACAGTTGCCTACCATGACCTGCACGTGAGGGTTAAGAAACAACTTGAGGATTGTTTTCTGTGGGTTCCAACAGTAAAGACTGCCTCTTCCCAGGAGTGCTGGGCAGTCACTGTGACAGTCAGTGTGTATGAGGGGCGTAAACAAGGGTTGTTCAGAAGATGGGCCAGAACATTTCTCTTGTCTTCTAAAAATCTGTGTTCAGCTAAAGAGTTTAGTATTTTTAAACCACAAAAATAGAACTAAGTTATATATATTTTGACTTTTTGTAACAGATTACAGAAAGCCAGGCACACACACTGGAAGATGAAGTTGCAGAGGTTTTACAAAAATTGATCTCTAAGGAAGCCAATAATTATGAAGAGGAACTCAATAAATCAACAAGCAAGACTGAGAGTCAGACTGGGAAAATACCAGAGAAAGTGGTAAGTATATACAAATACATATGCATCAATTATGTGTGTGTGTATATGCATGCACATGGATGTGTGTACTTGCATCTGTATATAATTAATGCAGTTCAGTTCAGTCGCTCAGCCGTGTCCAACTCTTGGCAACCCCATGAATCGTAGCACGCCAGGCCTCCCTGTCCATCACCAACTCCCAGAGGTCACTCAGACTCACGTCCATCAAGTCAGTGATGCCATCCAGCCATCTCATCCTCTGTCGTCCCCTTCTTCTCCTGCCCCAAATCCCTCCCAGCATCAGAGTCTTTTCCAATGAGCCAACTTTTTGCATGAGGTGGCCAAAGTACTGGAGTTTCAGCTTTAGCATCATTCCTTCTAAAGANCAGCACGCCAGGCCTCCCTGTCCATCACCAACTCCTGGAGTTCACTCAGACTCATGTCCATCGAGTCAGTGATGCCATTCAGCCATCTCATCCTCTGTTGTCCCCTTCTTCTCCTTCCCCCAATCCCTCCCAGCATCAAAGTCTTTTCCAATGAGTCAACTCTTCGCATGAGGTGGCCAAAGTACTGGAGTTTCAGCTTTAGCATCATTCCTTCCAAAGAAGTCCCAGGTTTGATTTCCTTCAGAATGGACTGGTTGGATCTCCTTGCAGTCCAAGGGACTCTCAAGAGTCTTCTCCAACACCACAGTTCAAAAGCATCAATTCTTCAGCACTCAGCCTTCTTCACAGTCCAAGTGCCAAATAAGATTTGGGGTATGTGACATTTTTAGTCCACTTAAAATATATTTTAATGAAACATCAATGAGTTAAAAGATATAAATGAACTCTGCTGTGAAAATAATGTAAAAAGTCATGTTATATTACTTAGTAAAGATTATGTATTATACCCCAGAGTAAAATAACACATATTATGTGAAATGGTTATCTCACATACAATTCATATAATCCAAGTGCACTGGATTCAAATGTTTCACAACTCTTGGTATCCAACTTCTGTTCACAGTGGATGTCATTATTTGCCCTCAACACCTCCCCCGCCCCCCAAAAAAAACCTGGATTGATTTGATATTTTTCCACACCAGCTTTTTTTTTTTTACTTTTATTTTGTATTAGGGTATTAGGGTATAACAATGTTGTGATAGTTTCAAGTGGGCAGCAAAGGGACTGCCATACATATTCTTGTATCTATTTTCCCCAGAACTCTGCTCCCAACCAGGCTGCCATATAACATTGAGCAGAGTTATCTGTGCTATATGGTAGGTGCTTATTGGTTATCCATTTTAAATACAGCCGTCCTCACCACCTTTTATATTCCACAGAGCTAGTTGCCTCATGCTGCCTCTCCATCTCCCTGTGCCCTTCCACCTGTGGCTTCCTCTTTCCATTGACTCAGGGGTCTGTGTCATCCTTTACTGAGACTTGTCATTCTGTCTTCTTTCATCTCCCTGGACTCCTTACCTCTTCATCTTTTCTTTGGCCTTAGCCAAGCTTCTAAAATCATTCACTCCTCCTTGAATTCTTTTAAGCTTCTGTTTGGAGCCAACCATAGGGGATATAAGAGAATATCAAACTCCTCACCTTTCCTTTCATTTTCTCCACCAGAATGCCCACACCCCATGACTCCCCATCCCCTCCAACACCCTATCACAGACACAAGGGAAAAGTGGTTTATAGACTATGGTCCTGTTTTACAGGAGGCTACAGAAAAGAAATTGGTGTGAATTGTTCTCTTTTTACTAGGTAGGTTAAAAGCTCTCCTTTCTTCTCCCTACTTCCAATCTCTACCATCTGTCATCTTTTAAAACAGCTTTGGAAGATCCACCTATCATAAATTTTCTAGACTTATCACATAACTCATGGCTTTCACTCAAGCTTACCGGTCTGAAGTAAAACTGACATATCAGTTTTCTTCCTTCACTCCCATTATGTACTCCTTACTTCTCATCTCTAAAATCTCCTTATGCATTAATGAAAACAAATTTATTCTTCCAATAAATGTTTATTGAGATACCACCTATGTACCAAGCACTGGCGATACAATGCTCATTTAGAAAGGTATAATCCCTATTTTCATGAAGCTTAAAGTCTAAAGGAAGAGGTAGATGGTCTTCAAATAGTCATGTATTTTAATTGCAACTGTGTTAAATGCTCTGAGAAAAGAAACATGGTTCTGTAAAACCTCATAAAAAAGGAACCTGTCTTGGACTTAGGTTGGGGAGGCTTCCTGGAGGAGGTGACTTGAGCCAAAAACTGAAGTTAGGCATTAACTAAACTGAATAGGAATTAACAAGAGCAGGACTTGTTAATAACTGAATAGGAGTTAACTTGTGAACATGAAAGGCAACAAAGAGAAGGATGTGTGGAGTACCCAAATGACTGAAACCAGACAGTGTAGCTACTACATATTTTTTAAAAAGATAACCTTGGCTACAACATGGAAAATGCAGGGATGGAAATACAATGGAAGGTAGTTGTGTACCAGTTAGAAGGGAAGAAGTCAAGGTAGCTTAGACTAGAGCGGGACAGTAAAGAAAGAAATGTACAAATTTGGGATAAACTTAGGAAGTGTGGCCAGTAGGGCTCCTGATGGATCAAATGTAGGGAAATGAAGAGGAAGAGGCAAGCAAAGCTCTTACATTTCTGTCTAGTTCACTAAGTGGAGAATGGATCATTAAGATAGGGAACATTGTCTACACATCAGGTCTGGAAAAAAGTCCTGTGTACCCTCCCAGACAGGCCTTAAAATGTCACCCAGAAATCCCTAAGGTATGATGCTCTGCTAGTATCAGACATTGTGACAGGCTTTCCTATATCTTGGCACCATCCCTCTTGGTAGATTCTAAAACTCAAAGTTCCTTTCCTTAGTGAAAGACAATTTTATGAAAAAACACTCATGAGTATTGGTGAAGGGAAACCTGGCCAGAACAGGAACTTGCCTATTCTCCCTGGAGCAGGATTCAGGTCTTCAGGTAAAGCTGCTGCTGCTGCTGTTGCTAAGTCACTTCAGTTGTGTCCGACTCTGTGCGACCCCATAGATGGCAGCCCACTAGGCTCCTCCATCCTTGGGATTCTCCAGGCAAGAATACTGGAGTGGGTTGCCATTTCCTTCTCCAATGCATGAAAGTGAAAAAGTGAAAGTGAAGTCGCTCAAGTCTCGCCCGACTCTTAGCACCTGTCTCTAAATCTCGATGCCCTTCCCATGTGACTTGATGCCCACATGCCTGGAAAAGAGTTTGATCTTGTGAAGGAAGAGGTGTTTGTGCACTTTAAAATTCAAGAGCATCACAGACAAGTGTCCATTAATTCTAACAAAATGTTTATTTTGTACTGACTTCTGCTCCCCTCCCCCCAACTGGAGACTCCAATGGCAGCAATTCAAGATGCTTTTACTAATGGAGAAAATGATGAAACAGTATCTAACACCTTAACCTTGGCAAATGGCTTGGAAAGGAGAACTAAAACCTACAGTGAAGACAACTTTGAGGAACTCCAGTATTTCCCAAACTTCTATGCATTACTGAAAAGTATTGATTCAGGTAAACATTTTTTTCTGATCATGTGAAACAGAAACAGTAATTCCAGGAAATGTGTGGGTGGGTTTTTTTTTTCTTCCTGTTTTCAGTTTCTAAATTCAACCGTCAATGACATATATTATGGCCTTGGGGAAAATGGTTCTCACTGATTTTTTTCAAAAAAAGTGTACTAGTCATGGAAATATTTAGGAAAGGATAATCAGGAAAGGTGGGATTTCTGGATAATTTAATCTTCATGTTAACAGAGGGTTCATTTATTTGTTCAATAAACAGGTATTGAACACATGTTGTGTTCCTGGTATTGGAGAGAACCTTGTACCTATGTAGGGATGAATCAGGGAGCATTCCCAGCCTGACCCAGTTCAGCCAAAGCTTTTATTGCAAATCTCTTTAAGGTTTTATTTTCCTCCTTCAGTAGAACAGTGTATGGAACATAATTTATTATTTTTAAATGATATAGAATTTTGCTTGTTAAATATTTTCAACTTGTCTTCAAATGAATTGAAGTGAACTAAAGACTGGACTAATGAAGGTCAGGAGCTCAAAACACACGTGGGAAATGATTTGCTTTTCTGAAAAATGAAATCCTTAATGTAGTGTTCTCTTTTCTAAGTGCTCCAAAATGAGTTGACTGAAGATTTCAGTTCATGTTTATGTTTGGTTAATCTGCAAGGAGGATAATAATGTGCCAATTTTCTGTTGTTGTTATTGTCTAGGTAGATGCCCTGTACTGACTTATGGCTTTTCTTCCTCCTGCTTAAAGATTCATCCCCAGACTGAACATTTGTAATAAAGATTTCTATAACTGTAACATATTTTCCCAAGAAGTGACCTTAGAGTGAGCTTTCATTTCTGGAGAACATCCTTTTGTCCTTCAGTCCCAGACATTGACCAGATGGCACCCAGCCCCCCTGCTGGTGTCTGCAGGGCTTATGCATCTTGAGGGTCCCTTCTGAGCCATCTTGCCCTACTGGTTGGCAGATACCCAGCTCAGAACCTCTGTCATCTTGGTGAGTCACTTCTTGTCAGTGAAGTGCATCAGCATGATACTATATATT
Organism: Neotragus pygmaeus; assembly: GCA_006410875.1. Classification (NCBI taxonomy): domain Eukaryota; kingdom Metazoa; phylum Chordata; class Mammalia; order Artiodactyla; family Bovidae; genus Neotragus; species Neotragus pygmaeus. The sequence goes on from SJYV01008279.1 coordinate 740,160, forward strand.
TTTATGGATATGACCTTGAGAAAATAATGTGACTGCTGAAGTTATCATTCACCTGCACTTCCCAGGACTTCTCTCCCCCATCTCTTCTCCCACCTTCCTCTCTCCCAAGTTTGTGACTTTTATATGATGTTTTTCAGATTCCATCATATGGAATATTTTTATTTTATGTGCTTTAATCTTTTCAGTTTCCTTGACCCCATTCCTTCTTGCCTTTATTTTTATAAACTCTCAATTTAAATACTTATACTGAGGGCTTTGATACTGCCCATCTTTATCACTCAAGGTCTGAACCAATTGAGAAATAATAAAACAGAAAATGAAAGTATCTTCAATACTGATACAGACTAGGTTGTAGAATGTAGCTTAGTGTGAGAACCAGCAGTGGGTGTGCCTATTCCCTACCCTTTAGTCTGCCTCTCAGAACAGCTCTAGTCCTAGAATAGTTGGAGTTCATAAACCAGGCCTGTTTTCCAGGTCCCTGCCTTCCACTGTTGCAAAGCAGTGGAAAGAAGATTCCAAATGCCTATCAGTCAAGAAATGTAGACTAATGGCTGTTGGCTACCAGCCCCATCTGTCAGAAGGCGGAAAAGTTGGGGAGAAGGGCTAGAAGAAGTATGTAGAGAAAATCCTTCATGGCAGCAAAAAGAGTAGGGATGATGTCCTCTAGCAACATAGGTTTTCTTTTCTTCAAAAATGGAAATAGATTTTTTTCCCTGATTTTAGAATTAATGCAGCCACTGAACTACTATAATTCACTGGTCACCTTCTTCTATTCAAGACACAGAACAGTATGTCAAATATGAAGTTTCCAAGAAACTGTTAACAGTGATTAATCTATAGGAAGTTAATCTATAGTGGTTTGCCCATAGGAAGTAAGCGTTGGGAGAGGGGGAAGAAGAGAATATTGTGTTCACTTTTTACTTCTGTACCATTGGAATATTTTCATGATTTGTGTATATTCTTTGAAATGAAATCGAGGTTGAAAGCAATATATACTCCTGTTAAAAAATCAACCTTGAATTTAAAAACTAAACGTACATGTGTGTTCCTATTTCAAATATTAAGCTTGATTAATGAAAAGAGGTCATTCTTTCCCTCAAAAACATATGAGTACGTTTATTATTTCAGCACTGTAACTGAGGAGCCTGAATTGCTGGCTTCTTCCCTTTGTATTTGTGTAAGGAGCACTGTACTCCTATAAAAGGTTTTAAAATACAAAATGTACAAGAAAAAAAAAAAACATGAGTAGAGAAGGGTTATTGGGTTACCAATCTTCTAACTTTCCTTTGAGTTTCTATTATTTCTGGTTGCAAACTATATCATCTACTCTATCAATAAAATATTCTAGATTATGATAAACCTCTTCGGACAAGTTATAATTACTCATTTGTGAAAGAGTTAAGTATATCAGTACATTGTCCTATATTCTCAGTCAAGACGTGGACTTTTCATAAATATATTTTAGGTATAAATGGTTTAGCTATAAATGTAGGGAGAACTATTTCAATAAGATGCTGTACTTCATAAATTAACATTAAAAGATGAACCTATATGCCAGCATTTTTTTAAAAATTATTTTGTCCTTTTATATAGAAAAAGAGGCAAAAGAGAAAGAAACCCTGATTACTATCATGAAAACCTTGATTGACTTTGTGAAGATGATGGTAAAATATGGCACCATATCTCCAGAAGAAGGTGTTTCCTATCTTGGTGAGAGTCCTATCTCTTTTGTTTTCACAGTGGCTAGTTTTCATTGTCCAAAATGAATGAGAGATTTGGGAATAATTATTTTACTAACTTGATCATTTATACCAAAATAGCCTGACTCATCTGGGTTACCAGAATTGCCGAGCTTGACAATGTATACAAATAAAATTAACCTGACATTTTCAATTCTTTATAGATCCAGTTCAACTACAAACATTTCACCTCTGTTGTATTCTGTTTTACTAACATTTTCTAATCATTTTCTCATGGATAAAATTAAAATTTGTCTTTCTTTTTTCAATTGTGTTCACATGGCTGGGAGTAAACGTCTTGATTTTAACCAGTGGGGTCTGTGTGTGGTGAGCACTGGACTGGGCAGCAGCAGCTCTGCCTCCTGCTCCCAGCTCTGCGTCTGGCATGCCCAGGAGAGCATCCATCTTTCTGGACCTCAGTCTTCTATCTGTGAGATCAAAGACTCGGTTCCCTATATCAGGGGCTGATAAACTATTGCTCATGGGCCCAGTCTGTCCCATGACCTATTTTTGTATAGCACACAAACTAAAAAATAGCTTTTACATTTTTTTAATGGTTGAAAAAAAGTCAAAAGAAGAATAGTATTTTGTGACATGAGAAAACTAAATAAAATTCAGACTTCAGCATCTGTAAATTAAGTTTTACTGGAACAGCCATGTTCCTCTGTTTTAGTGTTGACCATAGGTGCTTTTGTGCTACAGAGACAGTTGAGTAGTTGAGACTGTGTGGCCCACAAAGTCAAAAATATTTACTCTTTGGCCCTTTATAGAAAACGTTTGTCAACCCTCTCTTGAACTTTATAGATAAGCTGAAACAATCTTTGATTCTGCATTCAGGTTGTTAAAAGAAGAAAAGAAGAAGAAAAGCCTTTTGTTTTCCTGCTTTGGTTTAGTTAATTAACAAATACCATTCATCTTAGATGTCCTTTGGGCAAGCTGAACTCAGGGCCCCTTACTCCGATCACTGACTGAGGAGGGAGAATTAAATGGAAGAGAAAATATGGTAGGACAGAGTAATCCAGAGTTATTCTGTATAAATGCCTTTTTTTTCTACATGAAAACTAGTTTTACTCTTTTTTCTGATTATAAAAGAAATACTTATCTTTAAAAATAGTCAATGCAAAAATGTTAAAAAGACAGTGAAAAATCACTCATAATACTAGCATCCAGGTAATATTCTGATTTATATCCTTCTAGATATTTTTCTGTATGTGTGTATACACATACATACCTATGTCATTTTTTTCTTTTTTTTTTTTTAATGGGCTCAAGTTACATACCATGCTTTGTGGCCTACTTTACCCACTTAATAGTAGATCAAAAACATTGTTCCAAATTAATCACTGTTTCATGTTAATACTTGGTGACTCAGAAATTCCACACTTAAGTCATTTATCCTATGAAAATAAATTAGATCTGCCACAAAGTCTTGTGTGCAAGCCAAGTATTTCTACTATTTTTTTTCAAATTTTTTTAAATTAATTAATTTATTTTTTAATTTGACTTTACAATACTCTATTGGGTTTGCCATACATCGACATGAATCCACCACAGGTGAAGTTGTAAACACTGAACTACAGTTTCACAAATTAGCAAGAACACTGATTCTTACCCTTTAAGAGTATAATTAAAACAAATGAAGTATTTTTTTAAATTGGGGTTTAGTTGCTTTACAATGTTGTGTTGGTTTTTACTGTACAATGAAATGAATCAGCTTTATGTATACATGTATTCCCCCCGACCTTTTTATTTTTATTCCACTATTATTTATAGGTATGCTGTCCAATGTGATAGTCACATATTGCTCTTTAAATTAACAATAATTAAAACTAAGCAAAATTTAAAATCTAGTTTCTCATTTGCTCTAGACACATTTAAGGCCACAAATAGCTTGTGGCTACTATATTGAATGGCACAGAAATGAGTATTTCCATCATTGCAGAAAGTTCTATTGGACAGCACTGGCTTATAGAAACAAAACAATGGAAATAACCTTGCTACCCTACAAGAAGAGACTAAATTATTTATTCTTACTTAGACTAAATTTTGTTTTTAATATTTGTGTTTTTAATAATTATATGTTTATAAATAATAAATATGGTTTAGAAAGACTAAGGAAATAGGGAAATGTTCATAATATACTGTTGGATGCTTAAAGCCATTTAGAACATAACCTTAATTTTGGTGTTAAAAAATAGATATACTGGGAGGGGATTTATGTATACCTATGGCTGATTCATGTTGATGTCTGACAGAAAATAACAAAATTCTATAAAGCAATTATTCTTCAATAAAAAATAATTTTTTTAATGGACATACATAAAGTTGGAAAGAAATATACCAAAATATGATCTGAGCAAAATAAGTGTTACTTTTTTCTTTATAATTTTCTTATCATTTTCATGTATAACTTTTACAATCAGAAAATGAGTTGTATGTAAAGAATTTTCTGTACAAGCATGTTGGCTTTTGACTTCCACTGCCATGGAGGTATGCTCTCAGACCCCTGAGAGCTCAGATGCAGCATGGTTAGAAGGGAGAGAATTAAGTAACCTCTTCTCCTCCATCTCAGCATGTGACGATGATCAGTGGTCTACACTTCTGTCTGGTCCCAACAGTATGTGGTGACTACAAAGGTTGCCAGCTGTGGTTGCTATTTTTAGAAAAGAAAGCAGAAAGCATCACACAGTAGAATATACTGATTTTCATCTCAAAAAGGGATGGGGTAGGGTAGAAGAAAGAATTTTCTTGAGGCGAAGTAACACAAATAATGGAATCTTTGTAGACTAATTGTAAAGAAATGCTCGTTTGCACATAGCCCTGTCCTACTAGTGAGATGGATATCTGACTGGTTAAATAAACTAAATACCAAGAGTATCAATTCAAATTCACTACTGCCTTGAAGTGGTCAGAGTCTAGATTCCTATCTGGTAACCCCTACAAGATGTTACTCTAAAGAGCAGAATTAGGACAAAGACAAGAATACAGATTTCAGCTTAATATGAGTAGAGAAATTCTCACCCTTAAGACACTTAACATGATGGAGGTCTTAGCTAACTCTTGGGAGTAATCATTTTGTAGAATATACATGTATCACTTCAACATGTTGTATACCTTAAACTTACACAGTGCTCTATCTTGATGAAAATAAAAAATTTAAGACTAACAATAGAACTAGCTGCCTCATAGTGAGGGCCCTGAGTGACAGAAATCCAACTGTTTGACTTATGCAAAAAGGGAATCTATTCCTTATGTAACCAAAAAGTCCAAGGGTGGGAGTAATCTAACTTCATGTTTGTGAAGCCCACCAAAGTGTGAGAATCCATTTCTTCTTCATCTCACTGACTCTCTGAACATTGATTCATTCCACACAAGCAACTCCATTATGAAACAAGATGGCTGGCACAGCCTCAAGCTCTCATCTTCATAGTATAGCAATCCTCAAGGAAAGAGAGCATCTTTCTCCTAGCATTGCATCTCACTGGCCTGGCTAGAGTCATCTGCTTTTCCTTGAACTATAGCCCAAGGGATGGGGGAGGTAGACCTGGGTTATTCATGGATTGTAGCTCACCAGGCTCCTCTGTCTATGGATTTCTCCAGGCAAGAACACTGGAGTGGGCAGCCATCCCCTTCTCCAGGGAATCTTCCCAACCCAAGGATTGCACTGAGGTCTGGGCTTTCCTGGTGGCTCAGCTGGTAAAGAATCCTCCTGCAATGCAGGAGACCTCAGTTTGATCCCTGGGTTGAGAAGATCCCTTGGAGAAGGGAAAGGCTACCCACTCCAGTACTCTGGCCTGGAGAATTCCATGGACTGTATAGTCCATGGGGTCGCAAAGAGTCGGACACGACTGAGCGACTTTCATTTTCTCCCACATTGCAGGTAGATTCCTTACCATCTGAGCCACCAGGGAAGCCCATTCAGCCACCACTGGAGCCAAATATGCTGAGAGTGGGAGAGGTGTGGGTTTGCCAAAGGAAAATCAAGATGTAGTTACCAGGAGGCATTGAGTAGACCAAAACCACAGGTGTTCATTATAGTCCCCAAGCCTGGATGTGTTCTAGCACTGGCCAGAAATGTGGAAGAGAGTTCTGCAACTAACTGACTAGGATGCTGAACTTGAGAACCTCTAATTGTATGCCTTTCAATCCTGAGAGTCAATGATTTCTAGAAATATAATCCATATTACAGCATCTTACTAGCAGTGTTTTGCTTTTTTTGTTTCATTTTGGCTTTGGGTGCCCTGGGTTTTGCTTTGTGCAGGCTTTCTCTAGTTGTGATGAGAAGGGGCTACTCTTCCCTCTGGTGTGTGGGCTTCTCATTGTGCTGGCTTCTGTTGTTGCAGAGCACAGGCTCTAGACACAAGAGCTCAGTAGCTGTGGGGTGTGGGCTTAGTTGCTCCTCGCATGTGGAATCTTCCTGGATCAGGGATTGAACCTGTGTCCCTTGTATTGGCAGGCTGATTCTTATCCACTGTACCACTAGAGAAGTCAACTAGCATTGTTAATATTGTGGAATTGCTATTGTGATATTTTGGGTGAAATTTAAACATTTTTAGTAGAATTTTGAAATAATCTTTGAAGACATAACATTTTAATTCTTCTCCTCCCACTTCCAGAAAACCTGGATGAAACAATTGCTCTTCAGACCAAGAATAAACTAGAAAAAAACGTTACTGACAATAAGAGCAAACTTTTCCCAGGTATGATTTTACTATTTATTTTCCATCTTTTAGCAAAATAACACTTTTGAGGGGTAAATTATAAACATCAGTAAATATTGGTAAAGAATTACAGATTTCAAAAAGTTTGAACACCTGAAATCCAACCATAGGATTAAGTAGCTATGACCTTGGCCAGTTTCACTACAGAATCTGATCCCAAGAAGCACTAAAAAGAAACAAAGGCTTTACTGAAGATTTTTAGGTGGTGGTTTGTGGGTAAAGATGAGAACTGTGTCACAGGTTAAACAATCCTTTCTAAAATTCTCCTTTAGGTATCTTTTTCTCTGCCCAGATCACCATCACCCAGACCACTTCCTGGACCCTCTGTCCCCTCTCTGCTGTCCCCATCCATGCTTTCCCCTTCTCCCTCCTCTAAGACAGTTTGTGCCCCGTGTGGCACGACTTATGCCCTGTCTCGGTTTCCTCACCTCTGCATCTCCACCCGTCACCCTGCTTAGCATGTCAAATGCTGTGGGGTAGCCTTTCAGGGATGCAAGATGGGCAAAAAGAGAAAAGATTGAAAACTCTAATACTTTAATTTTGTGTCCCTACCACAGAGATTATGTACATATATTTGATAGAATACATACCACTTTAAAATGATGTTTTCAAGCAGTTTTTAGTAACCTGAAAACATTGTTCCATAATGATGCTAATGACAAAAGCAAGAAACAAAATTGCACTACTAGGAAAAAATTATGCATAAATATATATATATACACACTACCCCACAAAACTAGTAGTGAATAGTTTACAAAATGAGACAATAACTGATTTCTTTTATCCTATTTTTCTGTAGTAATAAACCTTTTATTGAAAAAAAAGTTTATCATTAGACTGCTGATGTTCCCTAGTTTACTGACCACAGCAATGCATTACAGTTGTTTTCAAGGGGTTACTTACTTCATGGTTTTATTCTTTAATTCAATATAGCATTTTTAGAAAGAAATACAGGGATTTTTTGGCCATGTTGTGTGACCAAATTGTGGGGATACTAATTCCTCAATTAGAGATCAATTCTTTGTCCCCTGCAGTGAAAGCAGGGGGTCTTACCCATTAGATCACCAGGGAAATCCCAGAAATAATCATTTTAAGTGAGAAATGAGCAAGGATTATTACTGACAGCAAGGGTCCAACTCTGTTCTTTGTGTTAGGGTGACCAGGGGTAAGGAATTGTGAAGAAAGAGACAGGAGAGAAGTCCAGTCACAGCCCCAAACCCTTATGTGTTATTCGAACAGAGTGTTCTTCACAAATAACATTGAGGAGATGAGGCAACTACAGTTATTCTCATTTGAAATCAAGACTCAATACTTTGGAAACTGACATATCTCACTTGAATATCTTTGTTGATTAAAATAAGGAGAATAACACAGTGTGGTAGAATGAAAAAAACACAACCAGAATCCAGAAAACTGGGAGTGGGGGAGTTGGCCCAGCTCTTCTGCCAACTCAGTGACTTAGCACATCCCTTCCACACATCTCTCCCCTCTTTGGGGCTCAGTTTCCTCTTCTGTCAAATGGGGAGAGGGAGGAGTCAGACTAGGTAATCAGTAAGCTCCTTCCAGCTCAAAAAATGGTCTGACCTCAAACTATACTTTTTCAATAAAATTTATTTCTACACTGGGAATTAATACATGAAATAGGGTTATAACAGTGTACAATCTGATTACAGTGCCATCAGAGAAGAGTCATGAGGAAACAGACAGTACCAAGGAAGAAGCTGCTAAGATGGAAAAGGAATATGGAACCTTGAAGGATTCCACAAAAGATGATGACTCCAACCTAAGAGGAAAGACAGATGAGCCCAAAGGTATGAAATTGACAGCTCTATGTTGACAATTACATTGGGGAAGCAAAAACAAACTTGAAGTTTGATCCAAGAGGCAAAGTCCCACCAAATCTTAGAAATTAGCACCATAGAAAAGATTCAGCATATGGTACTTTATTTGAATAGAAATATTTTTTAAGGGCCTTGAGTCTTCTGGGATGGCAAATTGGTTTCATCTTTTGATGGTCTTTAGTGTCCAGTGGGCTTCTGTGCTTGGGAAGAAACATTCATGACCGTTTGTGCATTGCTCAATGTCTAGTTTCTGAGCTTAAAAATTAAGCAATTTTTATTTAAACATAATTGACACTCCTCTAAACAGTCATATACTACTTATTCAACAAAGTCATCAAAATTTACGGATTTAACAAAGCAGATTTGCTTAATCATTTATAGTGATTGCAACCTGAAACTTTCAAAAACTTAATTAAAAATAAATCCAGTATATCAAATTTCCTTAAATAACCTAAATACTTAAAAAAAGAAAAAGAAAAGCACTACACTAAACTAGCTCAGTAATTGTAAAACCTGTTTTTATCCTTATTCTTACACATTCCTGGGGTTCAGTTTTTACTCAGCTCTAGTAAGTCTATATAATCTTCCTAGGTTTTGAGACACATTACCATATCCTCAAATAAAGATACTCTGTTAAGTTGCAAGTTCAAAATCATTAACCCTCAGATTTCAGGTCCTCATGTGGGATCTGGATGCATAGTCCAGTGTTTTGAGCCCCTTTAATTACAAAGTGTGCTGGTTATATCGTGGAAAATTTATTTCTGTTTCTCAGATATTCTTTTTCGGAAACTCAGTGTCTTTACCAGAAGTTGTGAACAGATGGCTTAAACCTACTTTTTGTCATTATGATATATTGAACTCTTTGGTATAATTGGAACCTTATTTATATCTTATCTGTATCTTGTTAGTAGGGTCATCTAGAGGTTTCATTCCCTGGAAGCTGAGGGAGTGGATCATTGCTCTGTTGGGGGAGAAGGTAGCAAGTATGACATTCAACTCTTTTATCATCTGGAAACACATCACTGGGGTCCTTTTTCATTGTTTAGTACATATAATCATTAGTGGCAATGAACTGACAGACTGCTTATTTCTTGCTGTAATGTAAGGCCACAAAAGCTGATCATGTTTATGATATAGCTCTTTTTTAAAAAACTTTTTATTTTGTTTTGGGATATAGGCAATTAGCAATGTTGTGATCCTTTCAAGTGAACAGTGAAGGGACTGAGTCATACATATTTGTTGTTCAGTCACTAAGTTGTGTCCAACTCTTTGCGACCCGTGGACTGCAGCAGTCCAGGCTTTCCTGTCCTTCACTAACTCCCAGAGTTTGCTCAGACTCATGTCCATTGAGTCAGTGATGCCACCCAACCATCGCTTAGCTCTTAATTTTGAAGAGACTGACCCACATGCAAGTTCCCAATCTTTCCTGCTCATACAGATAGAAACAGGTTCACATTCATACTTGTTAATAGACCCATGCTTAAAATGTCTGTGTATTAAATAGAAAAGAAACTAGCTATTTATTACCTTGTAACTTAATTAACAGCAATAAAAGTACAAACTATCTCTCTTATATTAAGAGATTAAAAGATTATACTACTTTGTTAATGTCCACGTGTGCATGCCAAGTCTCTTCAGTCGTGTCCAATTCTTAGGACCCTATGGACTGTAGCCCCCCAGTCCCCACTTTGTTAATATTTTATATTAAGCTTTTCCATTTTTGTAAGTTGTTCCAGTTGATAATAATGGTGATGATAATGATTTTTCTGTTTAAACTGGTGCAGCTTAGGCAGTAGGAACCCTGCCTCCAAGTTCCTCCTTTGTCCCTTTTGCACTGTACCCAGTGGTTTTTAAAGTATCTATGCTCTCTAGCAACAAAAGGCTTTTTTCAAAAAATGGAAGTATAGTCATTTACAATGCTGTGTTAGTTTTAGGTGTATAGCAAAATATGTATGCGTGTTCTTTTCAGATTCTTTTCCATTATAGGTTATTATAAGATGACTATAGTTCCCTATGATATACAGTAGGTCTGTATTGTTTATTTATACATATTAATAGTAGTGGGGGCTTCTCTGATGTCTCAGTGGTAAAGAATCTACCTGCCAATGCAGGAGACTTGGATTTGATCCCTGGGTCAGGAAGATCCCCTGGAGAAGGAAATGGCAACCCACTCCAGTGTTCTTGCCTGGAAATCCCACTGGGCAGAGGAGCCTGGTGGGCTACAGTCCATGAGGTCACAGAGAGTCAGACATAACTTCCTGACTAAACAACAATAGCAACAAATACAGTAGTGCATATCTGTTAATCACGAATTCCTAAACAGGCTATTCTAGACCTACTCTGAAGTTTCCTGCCCCAAGACTTGAAATCAATTCTCCTTCAAAGAATTCTGGTTCCTTTATATAGAGAATATAGAAAATTAAACCTAAGTTATACAGGTTCAAATGAGTGGTGATGTTGGCCAAGGGTACTGCTTGTATTTCAGTTGCTGGGACTTTTTGAGACAGGGCCAAAAAAGAACTTTTTCTTAATATATGAAGCTCATGTTGATCTTTCCTATCTCATGAAGTTTTAGATTATTATACCTTTCTTCTCTCTAGGCTGGATTTCGTAGACCATCACAAGTTTCTTCTACACTGCCATAGCTGACATGTCAACTCTAATTGTTTGGTAATAGCCTATGTTGGGAAAGGTTATGAGGCTGCATCTGGACTCAGGAGGAAAGAATGTTGCAATGATTAATTAATAGTGTTTGTCATGGGCATGGAAAGGGGGGATTGGTAATATATGTGTCACATTTGGTGAGCAGTCATGCTGCCTTGATACTTCCACTCAACCCTAGGCCCACTTTGGATGAGTGGTAAACTTTTTTAAATAGCCTTTTAATTTGCCACCTTAGCAATTTTTTTTTTAAGAAATAGAAAGATGGCTTTAATTGTCAGCCAAGGGAAGGGAGAACACAGTAGGCTTGTACCTCAAGAATTGTGCCCCTGCTTCATGAGGGGCCTGGGGGATCATATAGATGTGGCTTGCAATCAGGGGTAGGAGCTAAAGAACAAAGGTGTAAGGATCTTGTATTCTTAAGAACAGTCATAGGCTGGCATCTAGTAGTCCGGCCAGTCTAGCATTTTTAAGTGTACAGCTCAGTGGCATTAAGTTTATTCTTATTACTGTGCTATGATCCTGTCATCCATTTCCAGAACTCTTTTCATCTTGCAAAACTGAAATTCTGTACTCATTGAATAGCAACTCCCCATTCCCTCTGCCTCTCCAGCCCCTGGCAACCACTGCTCTATGTTCTGTCTCAATGAGTTTGACTACTGTAGGTACTTCAGATCAGTGGAATCATGCTGTGTTTGTTCTTTTGCACCAGCTTATTTCACTTAACATAATGTTCTCAAGCTTCATCTGTGTTGTAACATGTGTCAGAATTTCCTTCTTTTATCAGGCTGAGTAATATTTCATTGAAGGTATATATTACACTTTATCCATCTGTTTGTTTGTGGACACTTGTGTTGCTTCCACCTTTGGGCCATTGTAAACAATGCACTGATGGGTATACAAATATCTCAAGACTCAAAAATCTTTAATTTGGGCAGGGGGAATATTCTTAAAACTGGAATTATTAAGTCATATGCTTCGCTGGTGGCTCAGACGGTAAAGAATCAGCCTGCAATGCAGGAGACCCTAGGTCTATCCCTGGGTTGGGAAGAACTCCTGGAGAAGGCAATGGCTACCCACTCCAGTGTTCTTGCCTGGAGAATTCCATGGAGAGAGGAGCCTGATAAGTTATAAGTCCATGGGATTGCAAAGAGTCAGAAATAACTGAGCGTACACATAATTCTATTTTTAATTTTTTGAGAAACCACTATTTTCCATAGTGGTTTCCCCCTTTTACATTCCCACCAACAGTGAACAAAGGTCTCAATTTCACCACATCCTCACCAACACTTTTATTTTCTGGGGGTTTGTTTGTTTGGTTTTTGTGGTAGCCATCCTAATGGATGAGTGGTGAACTTCTGAAAGATAGCTACCCAGGAAAAGAATGGTCCTGTGGCCTGAGCTAGAGAGCTAGGAACTGGGCAGCACAGAGGACTCCAGCTCAGTATGCCTGAATCATCTCCTCTGGGAACAACCCACCTGTGATGACCGTCCTTCCCTAGAAGGAATCATGCTCATTGCTTAGGACAACACTTTATATTGCTGTGCAAATATCCCTAGGAATGGGTTCTCCCAGGTCTCTTTGCTTGTTTTAAGAAGTGAAGTTGCTCAGTCGTGTCCGACTCTTTGCGACCCCGTGGGCTGTAGCCTACCAGGCTCCTCTGTCCACGGGATTCTCCAGGCAAGAATACTGGAGTGGGTTGCCATTTCCTTCTCCAGGGGATCTTCACGATCCAGGGATCGAACCCAGGTCTCCTGCATTGCAGGCAGACGCTTTACCCTCTAAGCCATCAGGGAAGCCCTTGTTTTAAGAAGGCATTATGTAAAAAAAAGAATACACAGGAGTTGATCCTTGGTAGCTCACTACTTCCTTTTTAGAATGTAAGTGGAAACTAATGATGAGGTTAGATTTCTCATTAGGATTTCCGTTAGGTAATAATGGGGAGAGAGAAGGTTAAAACTCCATCCACTTAGTGTCGAACCCTTGTAATGGGTTCTCCTGAAACATTAAGAAAAGAGTAGGAATTCAGGGCTAAAATTAATCCCCCACCCACTCCCTGCTCCATTATTTAGAGACTTAATTTATTCATGCTATCCTCTTTACTCTGGAATAAGAAAAACTGATTCTAGTACAGTTTAGAGAACACCAAACTGAGTTTAAGCCAAGGGCCAACATTTCTTGGAAAAAATGCAATTAATGCCCAAAAGGACATATTATGACATACATCTTTGTATTCATTGTTGCTTTATTTATACTTTTCTCAAAGGCTACTTTTCTTCTCTGATATAAAACTCAATGAGAAAACACCTGTTGTCTCTAGGTTGAAAAATAAAATGTTTATTCAGTAATAAACATTTATTCCAATAGCAGGCTCACTATGCTCAGAAAGCTGCCGAAGGAATTTAAGGATCAATGCCTGCCTTTGAGGACACAGATAGCTCTGAAATTACCTAAGAATAGCTCTTAAGTCATATGTAGGCAAATACAATATGAGTCACAAGTGTATACAATAGGCTTCCTTCAGAGAGAAAGCTGGAGGACTTACAGAGCAGAACAGAAATGAGGTAATGGCTCAGCTAAAACCACTTAAGGAAATAATTAGAAACAGGACACATTGGCAGGAATATCTTTAAGGAGTTTGTTTTGGTCTTGTGACATGGGGTGATGGCTCCATCTAACCATAGCAAATACTGATTAACCATGCCAAGCACATGCTGGGGCCTGTGAAGAAAGGGAATAATACCAAAACAACAAAAATAGCATACATTTATATCACTCTTCAACTTATAAAGAAGTTCACATGCATTTCACTTCAAGTTTAATGCAAAAAATCCTATTTAATTGCCACTGATGGAACATAATATATCCATCTTTATAAGTATTATAGTCTATTCAAACTCTTGCTTTCTACAGGGACTCACACTAAGAATAATATTTTAAGATACTGATTTCTAGTTGATGCAGTTATTTGAATGATCTGATCATTATTCCTAAATATAGGGAAATGCCAGTGAAATCAAATTTACTCCAATTTCAGCCATATCTATAAAGGTGCCTAATGTTTCAATTAAACTGCTCTCTGGAGACCAAAGAATTTTGAAAGTTTATTCCATGATCTAAGTGTGGCTCTTTTTGCCAGTTTGATGTTTACTCTTTCACTTTTGCTCTATGAGTCACTGAAAATCTTTTTTTAAAATCATCCAAGGGGCGAAATAAGCTTTACCACACCCATAAACTCATTCCAGTGCTACCATTTGTCAATTTTATGGCTAGATAATGGAATTAAGTTGAAAAAGATGATCTCTAAGATAACTTTTCCCTAGATACCCTATCACTCCCCTATTTTCTTTATAGAAGCCAAAAAAGAGAAAGCAATTAATAAATTGATAATAAAGTCAACTAACTCATGGGGATGCTTTTATGTTTAAAGCAACATAAGAGGAGAAAATTCATGCCTTGATGCAAGCCCCAAGGCATTCTGTTAGAAAGGACCAAAAATCGTGAAGCGGTCTTCTCCCAGTGAGTCAGCAAATGTGCCAGCCAGAGACCTACCACCAACACAAGATTGTGCAGGAGAGCAAAGGAGAATTTCTCGCCATGTGTAGAAACCACAAGTCTTTTCAGAATTCACTCCTGAATTTACAAATAAGTAAACCAAGGTTCTGGCTTCCCAAGTGGTGCTAGTGGTAAAGAACCCACCTGTCAATACAGGAGACATAAGAGATGCAGGTTTGGCCCCTGGGTCGGGAAGATCCCCTGGTGGAGGACATGGCAACCCACTCCTGTAGAATTCTCCTGGAGAATCCCGTGGACAGAGGAGCCTGGTGGGCTATAGTCCTTGAGGTCGCAAAGAGTCAGACACGACTGAAGCAACTTAGCCGCAGCAGCAAACCAAGTTTCAGAAGATGAACTGACTCACTAGCCGCAGCAGCAAACCAAGTTTCAGAAGATGAACTGACTCACCCAAGAGCTCATAGGCAAACAGTGGTAGAGCTGGGCCTTGAACTTCTGTCCCTTGACTCCCACCACTGCTCATCCCTCCCAGCATCCCCTGCGGCATCTTGCAGGCATGTCAAGTGGCATCGCTTTGCACAAACTCTCTTGTTTTGTTTTTGTTTATGCTTCAACTTGTAGAATCTTAGTTCCCCAACTAGGGATTGAACCCAGGAATCCCCAGGATTGACCACCAGGAAATTCCCACCGAAATTTTTAAACTGAATGGCTCTGGGACCCACCTTGGCATCCATGATACCACTATCAGTTGCTTTGTTCAAACCTGTACTTGTACAATCTTTACTGCACAGAATTTTAAGCAATATATCAAACAATTTTCACAAGCACTGTTTTAGAACATTAATATCTTTAGTATATCCAATATTCAGTAGGTTAAACATACTGATTTCTACAGAGCTGGGTTTTTTGGGTTTGTTTTTTTTTTGGAGGGGGATGTTGGCAGATCACAGGAGCATGTCAGAATCAGAACAAATTCATGTATATACAAGGATATATCTCTTGCAGGGCTGAGAACCAGAACATTCAGAAAAGCAGGGCTACATCTTGACTCTGGCCCTCTTCCCATCTGCTTCAGCATATGTTTTAAGGCTTGTGCCATATTACCTCAGCCATGAGCTATTTTTTTCCAAAGGAAGCTGAAATTAATTTGAAAATAGGCCAGCTTTCCAAAGTGAACTCTCATGGGCTTTCAGTGCACACTGTGTAAATAAAAGATCTGCTTTACAGCTCCTGAGAAGAGGAAATGTAAATAGGAACCAGCTGCTTCTCTGAGGGCAGAGACACCTGATTTTATTCCTGTTTTTTCCCGTGCACTAGCAAATATAGTGGCGGGGGGGTGTGGGGTGGGGTGGTTCAGGACTAGTGAAAGTGATTTCCAAACTTTGCCCTGCATTCAAATCGTCTCAGGATTGTTAAAAAAAAAAAAAAAAAAAAAAAAATCCTGATACTTAGTCCCTTCTCCAGATATTCTGATGTAATTGGTATGAGGCACTGACCCGGGCATCAGGATTTTTAAAAGCTCTCCCAAGTGAATCCAATGTGCAGCCAAGATGGAGAAACACTGCCTGTTGGTTGGCCAGTTTGTTAACAACAATAGGCACTATATCTCTAGTCTAAAGGGTGAATTTTACCCAGTTCCATTCATTAGAGGCCCCAGATTCACTCTGGTTCAGGTTCGGAGGCTTACTCAGCTGTCTGCTTGGGCACATCACTTACCCTCTCTAAGCCTGAGTTTCCTCATGGGTGAAATGGGACCAATAACGCTGATTTCATAGAGCTCTGTGAAGATTAAATGCCATGTGAATATAGTTTGTTTAGCACATTCACAGGTGTTTTAAAATCGTTTCTGATGTAACTACCATTTAAATTCAGAATCATTAAATTTCAAGTCTTGTAAATAAGCAATTAATATTTTGAGGAAGGAAGGAAAGAAGGCAGGGAGGGAAGAAGACCTATACAGTTTATTCTTCTTTAAAATTGTAGTTTCCCTGGTTTGGATTCCATGCTCACAGAACAATCTTCTGATTATGATTAGCTTCTATATAACAAGGCTTCATCCATTTACTTGTTGAACAAATATTTATTGAGTGTCTATTATTATGTGTCAAGCTTTATTCTAGGCATGGGGGTGCATTAACAAACAAGAACTGTTTCTAAGGGAGGAAGATAAGTAATAAACTTAATAAATAAATTATATGCTATGATAGAAAGTGATACGTATTATGGATAAAAATAAAGCAGAAAATGGGAATGAGGGTGATGGGGGGGTTCCATTTTAAGTTAGGGAAACTATCCTAATCTATATGTTACGATCCACAGAATAGTAGTCTTAACAATGTATATTTCTTTATTTGCCCTGCACCTGGTCTTAGTTGCAGCACGTGGGACCTTCCATCCTCGTTGTGGCATGTGGGATCTTTAGCTGTGACACGTGGGCTCTTACTTGCGGCATGTGGCAGTTCCTCGACCAGGGATTGAACCCAAGACCCCTGCTTTGAGATCTTAGAGTCTTAGCCACCAGGGAAGTCCCAAGATTACCAAACAAAAACACAAAAGAATCTGTGCAAAGTGATGCCTTTTAACGGGTTACAGTCTAGTTTTCTTTAATTTATAGTAAATTCATTCTTTGTTGTGGGTTGATAATGTTAATATGGTGAATAAAATTATTTTTCAGGCATTTCATACTTTTAAAATTCAACACCATTTTTATAGGTTATTGGTCACTGAGCAGAAACCAACCTGACAAGATGATGCTGGGTCTCCCTATTTCCAGTTGTCTTAAGTTGGGTTCCCTTCAAAGCAGATGCTGAGAAGGGGATTTGAGGTGGAATTTTTAATTGGGAGGTGACCTCAGGAAGCTCTACTGAGGGACAGGTCTATGAGACAGGGGAGGCAAAGGGGCCACTACAGTGTGTTAATGAACAGACTTCAACTATGGGCAGTGAGACTCAGACCTCTGGGGACCATGTGGAATGAGCCCAAGGAAGCTGGGGTGTGTATCTGCCAAATCTGTCCACCCTTAGCTGAGGGCTCATATTAGCATATCTGGAATAACGGAAGCATGAGGGTGGGGAATCAAAAGTGTCTGCTACACTATGGCCAAAACCTCATATTTATATTTTACTCTAATTGAGAATTTTTAATGCAATATAAACAGAAACTAAGCTGTGATACTCCTTTTCTCAAATAAGCTCTCCACAGGGTGTGGAGAAAAGGGAACCCTCCTACATTGTTGGTAGGAATGTATATTGGTGCAAGCACCATGGAAAACAGTTTTGAGGTTCTTCAAAAAACTAAAGATAGAACTGCCATATGATCCAGCAGTTCCAGTTCTGGGCATATATCGGAGAAAACTAATGC
Source organism: Neotragus pygmaeus (assembly GCA_006410875.1). Taxonomy (NCBI): domain Eukaryota; kingdom Metazoa; phylum Chordata; class Mammalia; order Artiodactyla; family Bovidae; genus Neotragus; species Neotragus pygmaeus. Next base: position 757,996 of record SJYV01008279.1, read on the forward strand.
AAAAGATATATGTACCCAGTGTTCATAGCAGCACTATTCACAATAGCCAAGACATGGAAACAGCTTAAATGTCCATCAACAGATAATGAATAAAGAAGATGTGGTACGTACATACAATGGAATACTACTCAGCTATGAAAAGAATGGAGTAATGTCATTTGCAGCAACACGGATGGACCAAGAGAAAAATCAAAGGCTGTATGATATCACTTATATGGGAAAGCTAAATACGATACAAATATCTATGAAACTGAAACAGACTCACAGACATGAAAAACAGATGTGGTTGCCACTGCTGGGGGAAGGTGGGGGGAGGGTANTGGGATTGGAATGAAAGCTGACCTTTACCAGTCCTGTGGCCACTGCTGAGTTTTCCAAGTTTGCTGGCATTGAGTGTAGCACTTTCACAGCATCCTCTTTCAGGATTTGAAACAGCTCAACATAATGATTATGTAACCATTAATCAAGCTCCTGAACTGAAATAGGCAATTTAGAAGGAGCTTTTTTTTTTTCTTTCCTTTAAAGTAGCAGTGAATCATATGCTCCTTACAAAATTTCTCTGAACTTCTCATTGGTAAAATCAGGACACTAATACTATATTGCTCTTGTGAGAATGAAAGTGGTATATAAGGTAGTTGGGTAGTAGAGGTAGAGGAAGGGAAGGTGTTAATGTAACTGTTTTCCTTCTAGGGACCCCTGTGTTAGGCCACTTAATCCTAAATGCTCATCTATAGGGTAATAATTATGTCTATTTTGGGACTTCTTTTTGATGGAATATTCAAAATAATAATTACTAACTTAGGTAATAAAATAGGAAGAATAATAGCAGGTATGAGTTCTAAGAAAGAGTAAAGAAAAGCATGTATGCACAGCCTGTTAGCTCCATGAGAGCAGAGATGTGTGTGTGTGTCTGTGTGCATGTGTATTTGCATATGTATTATAGTTGTTTGGCAAAATTCATGGCATAGATAAAGTATTCAAATAATATATATGCAGGGAATAAATAGAGAAAGTATTCACATTACCTTAAATGTATTAAGGTTGAAATTTTGCTTTAAGCGTTTTCTTTGAGTTTACAACATAAAAATTAGGGTGATAAACACCACTGCCTCGCAGAGTATTAGGGTAGGTGCTCATTTAGAACACTGCAGTGCACGTGTCCCGCTGCTTCCCCTACCCCTGCACCACAAAGCAGCCATTGTGAAGAGCGTTCTGATTATCTCAGTTTCTCTCTTGTATATACAAACATGAAATTACTCATATTCTTTTACCTGGTAATTTGTTTTCATATCATGCATTATGTCCACCTTTCCATGTCTCTATGTAAACGTCTACCTTATTCTTTGAACATCTCCAAAAATGTCATAGTGTGCATTTTCCTTAATTTGCTTTACCTCTCTTTATTACTCATCATTTCACTATTGTAAGCAATGCTATAATGAACCCATAACCCATGAACTGCAGAGTCAAAGCACTACATGTACTTACACTTTTTATCAATATCGTCAATTGCTCTTCAGAAAGGCTATTATTTCCATTATTGTGCTCATTACTCATGTAGCAAGGTACCTATTTTCCCACATCTTCAGCTAAAGTGGATATGATCAGTCTGTTTATTACCTTTTTAGCACTGTAACAGGCAAAAATTAATATCACACTTTAATATACATTTTGAATTAATTGGAAAATTTTAAATATTTTTATTTCACTTAAACTGCTAACTCATATTTCTGGTTCATTTTTCTATTGAATTTTCTTTCATTATTAATGAAGAATGTGTATCTGTTCAAAAGGAAGATTGAAATGAAATCACTAAAGAGCCTTGCTAAATGTAAGTCTTTTTCCCAGGAGAAATAAATCATTTACAGCTGGGGAGTAAAAAGTCTGAAGGGAAGCAAAAAAGATTCAATTTGGCAATTTCAGCAAGAGCTAGTTTTGCTCTTATTTCCTCCCTAGAAGCAAAGAAAATCCTTTGTGCTTGAAAACAAGTATCTAAGCCCCCAAAGCAGAAGGTTAAGAGTTTGACTGGGCCCTCAGTTTTCTACTAGGGAGGGAAGCTCTAGCAATGTTTCAGATACTTCTTCCCCTCTTCAGGTTGAAGAGATGTCAGTTCATCTATTCATAGGTGATTGCTAGTTAATAGGGACACTGTAAGATAAAACCTGAGATTTCTTTGGAAGGAATGATGCTGAAGCTGAAACACCAGTACTTTGGCCACCTCATGAGAAGAGTTGACTCAGTGGAAAAGACTCTGATGCTGGGAGGGATTGGGGGCAGGAGGAGAAGGGGACGACTGAGGATGAGATGGCTGGATGGCATCANGGAATGATGCTGAAGCTGAAACACCAGTACTTTGGCCACCTCATGAGAAGAGTTGACTCAGTGGAAAAGACTCTGATGCTGGGAGGGATTGGGGGCAGGAGGAGAAGGGGACGACTGAGGATGAGATGGCTGGATGGCATCACTGACTCGATGGACGTGAGTCTGAGTGAACTCCAGGAGTTGGTGATGGACAGAGAGGTCTGGCGTGCTGCAATTCATGGGGTCTCAAAGAGTTGGACACGACTGACCAACTGAACTGAAGATAAAATAGTTGTGGCTTAATTCCCAAAAGCTGGGGAGAGAGACAACTAGAATTCTTCTTTCCCCCTTTCCTTTACTTCAGGAGAGGTAGGGGCATAAGGCAGGTGGATGAATAGCAGAGTTAACTATATAGACTGATAGATTTTGAAAAACTTGGCAGAATGGGGAGACAAGGTGCATGTTTGGTGATCATGTTTGGGTTATTAACAAACCTAACGATGGTAAAAATAGTTCCTGAACTATAATTATTTTATCTAGTTATTTTTTATTGATATCTAGCAAAGTTAATAGAAAACACTTCATGCATTGTTTTTCTCTTTTTTGGTTACGTTTTCTTTGGGTTAAACCTTCCTGTTTCCCTCACTTCATTCCAGAGATGCTGGTTTGCATTCAAGAAGTTGCCTACTGTTAAAACAGTATTGATGTATGTGGGTGTATTAATTTGTCATAAATACACAATAAATGCTTGGCCCTTTCCATATTTGGAAGAAATAAGCCTATTTCTGCCTATTCCTAAAAATGTTTAATGTTTTATAAGCTGCTAACTAAAATAAGTTTCTAAATGTAAAACTCTGATTTCAGCATACCAAAACTAAAAGAATAAACCTAGTCCTATCTTCTACTTTTAGAAATAAGACAAAAAATTTAAAATCTTTTCCCATATAAAAACGTCCTACTTCTTTCTTTCAAATCTTTCCTTTGTACAAGAAAAGATGAAGCAAAAGAGAAAAATAAAGGGAAATTCATCCTGGGCTTGGGTCAGTTTCCTCTTCCTGTGGATAAATACACAACTTCCAAGGCTGTTCAGCATCTCACGGCCACAGTGGACCCCTGCAGGCCACAGGGTCTACTAGGGTGGTGGTGGTTGCTTCAGTGGCTAAGTCACGTCCAACTCTTTGCAGCCTCATGGACTGTAGCCTGCCAGGTTCCTCTGTCCATGGAATTTCCCAGGCAAGAATACTAGAGTAGGTTGCTATTTCCTCCTCCAGGGGACCTTCCTGACAAACTCATGTCTCCTTCATCTCCTGCACTGGCAGGCAGATTATTTATCAGTAAGCCACCTGGGAAACCCCCATTAGGGTGATAGTTGCTCTCATTTCGAAACAAAGGAAGTTAAAAATGACTCTAACTCACCCAAAAGTGAGAGATCTTGTGGTTTGTGGAGCTCTGTCAGACTGATTTTGAAGTTTTCTCTATGAGAGAGATTCTTGTTAAATAATAGAAATGTTTCTTACACTGTTACAATTTCTCAAGGGATGATACACAGAGGGAAACAGAAGCTCACGATAATGTGAGACACTGTTTGATTTGGGGGGTTTTGGAGGATAGGAAAGTTTACTTTTATTTTTATACAATACAAATTTGGGTGCATAAGGCATGTGATACAACGAGAGAGCATGGGGACTAGACACTGACCTGGGTTGAATGTTTACCATGATTTATAAGCTGGGGGCTGTCTGCAAGGTGGTCACCTGTACATTGTTATATTTATTTCATGTTTTTATGAGGGTTTCACTTGTTAAAAATTAAAGCAAAATATCAGAATTAGCAGGTACTATCCTATTTGTGCTGACATTCAAGTAACCAAATTTCAAGTGACTAGAATTTTGGTAAGTCTTTACACAGGGAACTATCATTCCTAAATCTAATTCAGGAACTTTCATGATTACAAAATACCCTCCTGATTGTTGTTGTTATTTAGTTGCTCAGTCATGTCTGACTCTCTGCGACCCCATAGACTGTATAGCCCCCAGGCTCCTCTGTCCATGGAATTCTCCAGACAAGAATACTGGCATGGGTCTCCATTTCCTTGTCCAACTCTCCCTATTATCCTTTAGACTTATTTGACTAACGCAAAACAGATAAGTCAAGGCAGACCCATTGAGGCAGAGTGACTTGTCCAAGATTACCAGCTGGATAGTATTCAACAATTAAGTTTGGTCTGAAAACTAGTTTTCCTGACTCTTGGGCAGAGAATACCAAAAGCTGCTTCTTAAAGATGGTATGAGGTAGTCCCTTCCACATTTTCAAATATAAAATCTTCACTTTAAATAATTTTTAAAATGTCACTATCTCCATTTTACCACTCTCTTAATGGCACTACCTTTAAAGTTACTTTCTAAAGAACACACATTTTAACTAAATATTTCTATGGATTGCCTTACATAAAATTGTATCTTCTTAATCCAACAGGATCCACTTTAATACATATCTATGAAAAAGAGCCATGCACATGAATATGAGACATATTACCTTTTTACATACATATTGATGCATTTTGTTCCTTACATCCTACAAAATAACTTCATATGATCCATGTTTGAAAATTGTGGAAGTACAGTTCTTCTTTTTTACGAACATGAGTTTGCTGAAGGCAGGGAGGGCCAATTCTTGGAAGAAATATGAGGAAGTTCAGTGTTGTTTCTATTGTTCCATTTCCCCTTTCCTCAGTCTAGCTCCCAGGAAACCTCTGGCACTCGAGGGCTCCCCTGCTGTGATGCCCTCTGAGCTTTACTCAACTCTGTATCCACCCCTTTTTCTAGTATCACTAAGGGGTTGTGTAGAAAACAGGATCTTAGTCAACAGTGAAATTAGAAGTGGTTTTTCAGTTTTATTAGTGGAGAGATCATGATTTAGGCACATTTTGTCATAATGCTCCAAAGGGCTTGCATGTTAACTGGGGACAATTCAATCCAACAACCCTTCATTAAAGCCGAATCCAAGCCTGTCTGGTACTAGTTACAGCCCCTCCTCCACCCCAGGCCCGCCCCTAGGAGCATGCTCAGAAACACAGACAAATAGATGAATTCAATGAATACTGTGGGGCTTCCCAGGTAACTCAGTGGTAAGAATCCTCCTGCCAATGAAGGGGACATGAGTTCAGTCTCTGAGTTGGGAAGAGCCAGTCTCTCAACTGGAGAAGGAAATGGCAACCCACTCCAGTATTCTTGCCCAGAAAATCCCACGGACAGAGGAGCCTGGTGGGCTACAGCTGACGGGGTCACAAAAAAGTTGGACATGACTGAGCAAGCGTGCACACAATGAAACTGTTGGTGGAAGCAGGTATGTTACAAAGCAGTTTTACAGGAAAAGGAATGGTTAAGCATAGTTGGTATAACAGGAATGTCTTGGAATCAGTCATACAAGTGAAATAAAAGTGAACTTTCAGACATCAGTGATAAACTAGTAGTCAAATTGTTACCAAGAAGCTAAGCTTTGTTTTCTTGTCACATCGAAAATTTTACAAACAAAATAGAAACTTTCATACCTCTTTGCCTATTTTTTCCCCTCTGCCCAAGGTGCACTCCTTCAGTCAGTCACCCTCTCTGCCCACCACAGATCCCCTATCAGATAATTCTGTGTATTATCACCATCACCACCCAATTTAATAGAAATAAACCTTTACATTCCTATTGTGGATGTTATAATTTACAGAGCACTTTCACCTATATCAACACATGTGATCCTAATAGCAGCTCTTCATGGTAAAACCTGTTTTTGTTTTATATTAAGAATATCTAAACCTCAGAGAAATTTCCCCAGATAATACAAGTGGATGCCAAAATTGTCTTCTGATGCTAGTGTTCTTTCCACAACAGAACAACGAGACAAAATTCTTTATATGACACCTTACAAATTGAGAAAATCATGCTTGGGTGTGAATGGAGAAAATAATAAGCAGCATATTTTTCAACTTTCTAGTTCCCTTGCTTCTCCTTGTATGTTTAAGTTCATGGTAGTCTTTATCACATCTTTTTATTATCTATCTCTAAAATCACAGCTGTGTTTTTGCTATAGAAATAGCCTGTGGAATTAATATGTGCATTGAAAACCATTTGAATTTGATTTTAAATCTATATAATTCTTTGTATTTATATTTCTGCACACAGAAGATGTGCTATATCTTTGATTGGATTAATTTAACTGTATATTATTGAGATTACAACTGGATAAATTCCTTCAAGTAAAGTGATTTAAGTCTGTTTGTATTCACTAAGTTATACGTGTCCCCCTCCTCCACATATGGAATAACAAAAAGACAGAATTTAAAGTAGAATAGAGATTAGACAGCCAACGAGTCTTGAACTGTCATTTAATAGAAACTGGAGCCCAGAGAAGTGTTAAAGCTAATTAGTGTGGCAAAAACTTTCCTAGATTGGCTAACACATCTCGGGAGGGAACCCTGGGTCATATGTAGCCAACTTTCTATTTTTCACACAACTATGAATATTATATGCTTGTTATAATAATTTTGGCTAAAACAACATTAAGAATTATCATCAGTTAAAATGATAATAATATTAATAAGGGATTTAAGGAGCCAATTCTCCATGGCATTTCTATACATCTTGTGAGAGATTTTCTTTTCAAGATTGTTATCTTAGCAGAAGGCCTTGGAAGCTAGAAATGGTGTCTCTCTAGAAGTCAAAAGNAATGATAATAATATTAATAAGGGATTTAAGGAGCCAATTCTCCATGGCATTTCTATACATCTTGTGAGAGATTTTCTTTTCAAGATTGTTATCTTAGCAGAAGGCCTTGGAAGCTAGAAATGGTGTCTCTCTAGAAGTCAAAAGGGGGCTTCCCAGGTGGCAAAAGCGGTAAAGAATCTGCCTGCCAGTACAGGAGATGCAAGAGAAATGGGTTAGATCCCTGGGTTGGAAAGATCTGCTGGAGGAAAAAATGGTAACTAGCAACCCATTCCAATATTCTTGCCTGGAAAATTCCATGGACAGAAGAGCCTGGTGGGCTACTGTCCGTGGGATTGCAAACAGCTGGACATGACTGAGCATGCACACACCATGCCAGAGTCAAAGAACAGATTTCTTTGGTGACCAGGATAGTAAACACAAGACGATTCCCTCTTCTTCCTGGAGACAATCCAGACAACAAAGATAGTATCTCTCTGCAGATGAGAGGTGAGACTAATTTGCCAGTAACTCCTACAGAGATCAGGATATCCTCATCTGAGAATTCCTCAGTTGTGATCCAGACCATGGTGTGAGCATTGTTCACCTGGACCCATGCCTGCACAGTGCCTGTTTCTTTAAGTATATAAAATAGTTTATAATATAATGTTTAATATTATTACAAACTCTTCATAAACAGACTTTTGTTAGCTGTATTTCTTGATTTTCACACGCTATATTTTTGCTCATCTCTGTGTAGTCATTTATTTTCTTGTTACAAATGCACTGTAAAATCTTTGTTCTTAAATTTTTTTTTTCTGTATTTCATATGATTTTTAGCAGAATAGACCTCCAGATAGCAAATTGTTGAATCAAAGACTAGAACTACTTTTTGAGATTTTTATTTCATGTTACCAAAATACTTTCTAAAATGTTCAAACCAATTTATGTTCCCACTAGCCACGTCACAATGTGTTTTCATAACTACCTTTCACTTCTTCCCCATCACTTATCATGATAGCTCTTGTGAACTTTTCATACGTCCTCAGATACTTCTAGCCTTTCTATGTTTTTCCATCTACATAGAATGGTGTTGATGTGTACAATTCTCACCCTGCAGATCTCAGATTACACATTATCTTCTCAAAGCATTCTTTTCCAACTCCCAAACTAACACACAATACCCTTACCTCTAATACTTTCCTTTGTGTTATTTATGCACATGTAACTGTTAAATAATTTTATTCTTGGCTTGAATTTAAGCCCAGGAAAGCAGCAATCTCTTTTGGCATGTTCTTCACTGAATCCTTGGTGCTAAAACAGATCTTGACATACAGTAATTACTTTATACATATTTCTTGAATCAATTAATCTTTTTCTAATTTTATAACAATCCAGTGAAGTTTCAAGGAAGAATCACAGGCATAGTTTGAATTGATCTCAAGATCACCATTGAGTTAGTGGCAAAGACATTATCACAACTCAGCTTTCCTGACTTCTGGCAGAGATTTTAGAAAAAGTTCAATCAATGCTTCAAGAAATATTTGAATATTTTTATCATTAAAAATAACATATCTCAGGGAAATTGAGATCTCAATTAGAGATATCATAGAGATTCTTTAAATACATTGCTGTCTCTGTAGAGATATATCATAATGTCTCTGATTTAATTATTTCCCAATAAATGGATTCAGTTGANTATTTTTATCATTAAAAATAACATATCTCAGGGAAATTGAGATCTCAATTAGAGATATCATAGAGATTCTTTAAATACATTGCTGTCTCTGTAGAGATATATCATAATGTCTCTGATTTAATTATTTCCCAATAAATGGATTCAGTTGAACCAAATCAGGAAGTATAACTGTAGAGTGAAGAACTGTTTTCCTGGTCTTCTAGGGAGCCAGAATGTTCAACTTAGCAACGGGAAATGAAATTACACTTTCCTTTTGACTTTGAGACATGTCATGTGAATCATGTGCAGATGATCTTTTTTCATTAGCTCTTGTAATTATGCAACAAGTCTGTTGCCTACAGTTAAAGTTTTTCAAAGACAAATTAATAAAGAAATTCAACAAGGCACAATAATTTCTATTTATTCCTATTTATTCAGGTTCTAAGTGACTAGAATTATGAAAGTTCAAATTATGGTAATGTGTCTGCATACTTTTATAAAGATACACAAACGATGGCTTGATATGAAAAATTTATTTTTTAAAGCAACTCTAAGCATGGCCACGTTGTGGTAAAAAGGTATAACGAAACAGGACAGGTTCGAGATACTCTTCAGTCTCTATCTTGTTGTTCGGTCGCTCATTCATGTCCAACCCTTTGCGACCCCATGGACTGCAGCACGCCAGGCTTCCATGTTCTTCACCATCTCCTGGAGCTTGCTCAAACTCATTTCCATCGAGTTGGTGACTCCATCCACCCATCTTGCGTCACAATATGAGTCAGGGCTTGTAGTCCTGCCCATCAGGAATGGCCCTGCTGCAGTTTCAGGCAGCCGTCAGTTGTCTAGAGGATTTCAGGACTATCAGCTCCAGCTTTCTGAATCAGTTTCACAAAGAACAGGGATCTTTGCCCTGAGCCAAAGAACTAGAACACCAATTTGGTATGTGGTTCTAGAAACAGAAGCTAGAATTGGTCCTAACTTAGTGACGGTTGAAGCAAAAACTTGTTCATTAGATTTGAGACTCAATATTTCCTCGTCCTTGTTTTCAACATACCATTAACTTTCTTGGTCCTCCTTCTGATTCTCTTAATTTTTCCTTCATGAATTCCTGTTCTTTAGCTTAGCCCTTACACTTCGGTAACTGTCAGGCTGTCTTCAGCCTCTTCCCTCCACTTCCTCTATGTTCTATGGGCTTGCTTTGGGTGATCTCTACCACTATGTCAACTCTTACTTATTTGGTGAGAATTAATAAAAACTGCATTCAATCAATACCTAAAGTAGTCTGAATACCCTGCAGGTATTCTCACTGCCTGTCTATACCTGAGTAGAGGAGATGCCCGAGAAATATCTGTATGACCTGATTGACTGAATGGCCCCTTCCTTGAGTCCTACAGCAATATATCCAGCTTATCATCAGATACCTTCATTCTGATATCCCACAGGTACTTGAAATAGACTTCTCCATTTTTTGTTGTTCTTGTTTAGTTGCTAGGCTGTGTCTGACTCTTTTTTGACCCCGTGGACTCTAGTGTGCTGGGCTCCTCTGTCCTTGGAATTTCCCAGGCAAGAATATTGGAGTGGGTTGCCTTTTCCTTCCCCAGGGGATATTCTTGACCCAAGACTGAGCCCTCATCTCTTGCAAAGGCAGGTAGATTCTTTACTGCTGAGCGACCAGGGAAGCCTCCATTTGTCTTTACTGTCATGCAGAAACACCTACTCTATCATCACTTCCTCTTAGTGGTTACAACAGTATACCATGTTGAATAAATATGTATTAAATAAATACAGTTTTGTGACTAAAGAAGTATTGTGCTTTTTATTTACGGACAACTATTTATGCAGAATATCTCCTTAAGTCTGCCTACAAGTAAGGGAGTGTGGTCCAGTGGAAAGAAGGGGGCACTGGAGCTCGGACACACTTTGGGAATCAGCCAATTCTCTAGCTCAGTCACTCAAGTTGTATGACACTGAGCAGGATCCTTAATCTCTCTGTTCTAAACACTTGTTCATTTCTAAACTAAGGTGAGTAATAGCGACCTTACAGTGCAGCTGTAGGGACTAGAGAGTGAGTGCATGCATGCAGTGTCTACACATAGAAGACATTCAATAACTGGTAACTGTTATCATAAAAAGCAATTATTTACCTGTGCATTTTGCCTCTCTCCATTTTCTCACTTTTAATTCAATTTCTCTGTTCTTAGTTTACTACTAATACTCTTTGTCAGTATTCTGTATTCTACATTGTTGAGAAGACCTGTTAAAATCATAAAAATCAGGGGAAAAAAAGTATTAGAAATGAAAAACCTAAAGCACCTAATAGCAGTGTTAATTTGCATTTCAATCATTCTTTCTCTCTAAACCCAACCTTAACTAGGTCTTGGAACAAGTCAACACCCAGGAGAGGCAAGTCTTAGAACTACTTTTGAGACTGTAGGTTTAGGTAGAATTTCTAGAAGAGAGGGTTATTGTGGGAGATCTATGAACAGGCAAAAGCACATGTTTTTCAAAGTATGCATAATATGGTTACATGGAAATGTACTAAAGAAGGAAGCAATTAAAATATTAAGAACAAATGATGAGATAACTAAGAAGTGTATTAGAATGAAGTTACCTTGAGATACTTCAATCTTTTATAACTGAAAGATGTAATAGACAAAAAATTAAGCATGGTCATAAGAGATGTAACCACTTTGAGGGTATATCAAGGTTCTTTTGAGTAGAGAAAACATAATTTTTAATGTTTATCTCATAAAATTAAGCCATAAATTTAATTAGAAAAATGATTGCTTAAATTTTAAATACTAATATTATATGTGCTACATTCTTAGAACATAATCTAATTTTTTAAAAAAGAAAAGAAATTAAATATAACTAGTTGAAATAAGAAATGGAATCAATGAAATATTAAACCTTAGTTATAAACTTCTTAAATTACAAAGAAAAACAAGCATGTCATGTGATAACTTGTGGAATACAGTTAAAACTTATTTCAAAAAAAAAAAAACCCTGAGCCTAATACACCTTTATTATTAAAGGAAAAATCTAAGAGTAAGGTGCTAAGTTCTCATATTAACAAATTAAGAGAAGAAAAGCAAAACAAACCCAATAAAATAGAAACAAAAAATTATTCCAAATAAAAGATGAAATTGGTTAAAAAATAAACAAACAAAAAAACTACCCAAAATTGGTTACTTGAAAGTAATATCCCAAATTTAATTTCATTGAATACTCCATTGAATTAAAAAAATAGTAGAGAGGGTAGAAAAGCATACAATTTTGAAAGTGACAAAAAATTTTAAAACAGATAAAGCAATCATAATATTTATACAGAGTGAGAGCTGAGAAAAACATGAAAAAGACTAAGAAGCAAACTTGCTTTAAAATCAGTCAGTGAAACAAAACAAAATAGTATTTAATGAACTGAATATATTCATATTTGGTATTTAATTTGGAGGGAAAATAAGGTTTATTTTATAAAGAGCACTATCATCATTGCCTTAAATAAAAATATGATACCATATACAAAAGCAGACCTTAGGTGCTTCCAAAATACAAATTTAAAATTAAATGGCAATAATTTAAAATATTTCAATTTGAAACAACTTAAAATATTGAAATTTACAACAACTAAAAGTATTTAAAACAACTCAGGAAAGATAATTTGTAAGGAATGGATATGGTTGTCACTTTCCTATGGAAATAAAAGGAGCTACAGAAAGGATGTGTATTCAAAATTTCTTATTGCGATATTGTTTGTACTGGCAAAAAATAATGCTAAATACCTAGAAACAACACAAATGACCATTTAACAATAGTTAAATAGATATGGTACACACCTTAGTACTCAATGCCTTAAGTATTGAACATTTTTTGGTATTGCCTTTCTTTGGGACTGGAATAAAAACTGACCTTTTCCAGTCCTGTGGCCACTGCTGAGTTTCCCAAATTTGCTGGCATATTGAGTGTAGCACTTTAACAGTATCATCTTTTATGATTTGAAATAGCTCAGCTGGAATTACATCACTTCCACTAGCATCACCAACTGGATAGATATGTGAGTTTGAGCAAGCTTTGGAAATTGGTGATGGGCAGGGAAGTTTGGTGTGCTGCAGTCCATGGGGTCGTGAAGAGTTGGACATGACTGAGCAACTGAACTGAACTGAAGTATTGGTTAAAAACAAAATTTAATCGATTAAATTTGAAGACACGATTGGTGTTATTTAAGGAAGTGTGTGTGTGCTTAGTCAGTCATGTCTAACTCTTTGTGACCCCATGGACTGTAGCCCGCCAGGCTCCTCTGTCAATGGGATTCTCCAGGCAACAACACTGGAGTGGGTTGCTGTGCCCTCCTCCAGGGGGTCTTCCCAACCCAGGGACTGAACCCAGGTCTTCCACAATGCAGGCAGATTCTNAGAGACTTGGACTTATCACTTTTTTGGTGTTGAATTCTTAAGTATCTGCCACTCTGATTCAGTTCTTGACCTGATAATACACCTTAGTTTGAAAGAACCATCCCTAACCAGAAATGAACCAATCTGAGACTTGTAGGAACCAACCCATCCAGTGAACTGAATCTAACTCTTCTTTGCCAAGATAAACTGTATTTATTTGTGTGGGGGGGATAATGGCCCCTTGATGTTACCAACTTGGACTTGCCTCCTGGATGCTTATCCCTGTTAGAGCCACTCTCCAACAAGTACTCGATAAGTCCAATGTTTGTTCATGGTCTCTAACAGAAGTGTGATCTTTACAAAGAGATGCAGATGGTTTCTATGAGTGTTTGATATAGGTGCTCTTAACTTTTTCAGGGAAAACAGAAGCCTATTTGGAAGCCATCAGAAAAAATATTGATTGGTTGAAGAAACACAACAAAAAGGAAAATAAAGAAGGTAAGGATTTAGTGTGGTTGTTAATTGCAAACATCACCACTGGTCAGAAGCTCTTTTTTTTTTTTTTTTTTTTAAGCCATGCAGCTTTCAGGTCTTAGTTTCCCAACCAGGGATCGAACCCAGGCCCCTAGCAGTGAAAGCACAGAGTCCTAACTACTGGACCACTAGGAATTCCCAGGAACTGTTATTAAAGATCCTCATAGTCAAATTAGGCTAAAGTCCCCTCTCAGCCCAAAAGACTTGGCACCACCCCTCAGATGCAAAAGGGAACAAACCTCCTTTTCTCTCAATTTTCAAATCATCCTTTCAAGCAAAGGCATTTTCTTTTCCATTGTTATGGAAAAATGTCAAACAGAAGCAGAGAAAATAGTATAATAAATCCCCACAGACCCATCACCCACCTTCAATAATTATCAACATTTTGTCAATCTTTTGTCTACCCCCTCCCCTTTTCTTGAAGTATCTTAAACATTTCCTGAGCTCCTATTGGTGTACCCTGCAGTCACAAAGGCAGTCACTCACTCACTTAAATCATAGAACCAGACTCTGTTCTGAGTGCCAGAAATGTGAAGCATAAGATGCAGCACCCCTCACCCCCTGCCAAATTACTCACACCATCAATAAAGCTCTGGTGGGCCTCGCTCAGGACTAACATGATAAGCATGGTGGTGAAGAGAGAGAGGAGAGGGCACATCTCTTTACACTGGGAGAAAGGGCTGCAGGAAAGCCTGTGCTGGAAAGGCAAGGAAGAATTTTTGAGTGAGGAGAGATGGAGGCCGAGGGAACACTGGACCCAAAGACATAAATGGACAAAAGAGAGTGATACATTCTGGGAACTGGAGCCTTTCGTTTTCCCAGGAGCACTGCGGTGCTCTGTTAGGAGGACCCGCAGACAGAGCCGGGGAGATGGCAGCGGCCAAGTCAGGAAAAGGCTTGTGCACCCTGTAAAGGAGGTTAATTTTAGCCAGAGTAGACTAAATCAGGGCTTAATTAGGTTAACGACTGAGAAGTCTTTCTGGCAGCAGTGTGGTTACAGATTGAAACCCCAGAAATCAGGCAAGAGATAGGAGGCAAGGATTTGGAGCAGGTAGGATGGGGCTTAAACCAAGGTGAGGCACGGGGAGGAAGAAAAAAGGAGAAACTCCAGAGCCACATGGAGAGAGGATTCTAGTGTGATTTCCAGGGGTCTAGCCAGAGTAGTTGATGCTTTTAAAATGAGAGGAGCAGAGCTTTTCAAACTTGAAAATGCATTCGTGTCACCTGCCAGATCTCCTAATGCCCACAGGACCACTAAGTGAAGCTCAAAGGGCAGGACCCAGGCATCAGTACTTTTTAAGCTCTCATAATTCCACTGTACAACCAAGCTTGAGAACCGATGAGATAGAACACAGTGGGAACAAGAGGTGTTTTCAGCACTCCTTTAGAATCTGATCATACAAGTCAAGCAAGATGGAAATTATTATCAGGCCTTTACACATGCTTTATTTCATTTGGTTCAAAATGATATGAATTAGCCAGCTGTCATTTCCCTTAAAAGTCACATGAACCATATTTCACCAATCTGTCATTGATTGAAAAATGCCCCATCGCTTCATGTACCACTTCAGAAGAAAAGCGATAACATGCCGTTAATAATGGCAAAGACTTTAAAATTATTTTTATAAAGTTTATCATAGCATCAGTATAATACAGTATGTACCAAAATGCATTCAGTATGTACCAAAATTCAGTGTAAATTGTATGCACCAACCATAGTATTTATGTTCTTTCTTTCACTGATTAACACATAAATCTGACTTCTGGTCTTATCCGGCAAAATCCTGCAATTCAATCTTTCAGTTCTAGAAATGACCAACTAGTAAAGCATGGAACTCTAGTGCTTGCATATTAGAAGCTTTATGAATAAACTTCAGAATGATAGTGTTGGGTCTGGGCTTCCTTCTGCCTTTAGGAAGTAAGGGTGACATACATTTCACCATTCTCAAGGCAGAAACAGAGAACTCTTCCTCCACTACATTTATATGTGCTCTGCCTGATCTGGGTCATCTCTCAAAGCCTGTGGAGACCCAGGTCCTCGAGCCGTATAGTGGCTGGGACACTGTGAACAGGAAATCTTACCATTGGTTCTGACCTTCCTTATCATCTGCAGATACCCTTTGCTTGACAGGGGCCTGGGGTGACCTGAATCTACTTCCCAGGGAGGTCCACAGGATGTGGCGATGAGGAGAATAATGAAATCTTAAGCAGGCTTAAAAAGAAAGTCTGTACTTTTCAAAAAGCAAATAATAGCCTTTTTAAGTTAGCAAGGAAGCTACTCCTGGTGCACTCTAACCTCCAGCTAGGGCAGAAGTGGGAGCGGCTCCGACAGCCTTTCTTCTGCACCATGCTGGTTTCCCACCCCCATTTTCATACAGTGACAGCCATGTTTATAACATTTTTATAAGAAGAGTTTTTTCCATTTTTCCATTTCAAATGAAAGCAAAATATTTTCCTGTTTGTCTGTTCAAATCATCTGTTCATAGATGTTTGGGGGGAGTTTGCCTTTTGTCCCACTAAAGATACTGACCCAGAACCGGTTCTGAAAAGCCAATGTTATTAATAATTTAAACCAGTGCCTCTTGGTGCCCTGTGGGTCGGTCAGGAACCCAATTGTGAGGTGCGCACAAGATATACACTCAGCCTGACTCTGTAACTCGTGCCTGAGAGAATGGGAAAGTCAAAACTGAAACAAAATAGAGCCTCCAAACACCTATTGAACGTCCTGCATGTGTTAGATGCTTCACATTCAGTACTTCAAGCCCATAGAAGGATCAAAGCAGTGACTACAGACAGACCTGAATTCAGAACCTGAATCTATCATAACCCGATTCTATCATAACCCGAACAAGTGACTTACCTCCTCTGTCCTGTCTGTTCATCTTTGAAATGGGGACACTAATGCTTTCCTCGTGGGGTTTTGTGAGGAGCAAATAAGATGCGGTTGTAAAATGCTCGGCGCTGCTAGTTGTCTCTTCAGTCGTCATGGCCGTGTTCAAACCAAAAGGAGCAAATGCCCTCCTAACCACCTCTCTCTGCGCCTCAGCTCACCTTGATATGATAAACACCTGATCCTTGTAAAGAGGTCCCTCTGGTCTGATTTTCCTTTCATGCAGAAGCTTAAAGATGCCTGGGTGACCCAGGTTCAGCTTCTATTCAGGCTAGCTAAAGGTGGCCATGGAATGCTCAGAGCTTTTGTACCGCACCCTGCCCCCCTACCACCATCCTTTCTCTTCCTTTTACAAACTGACAGAAGGCAGAACTTTGTTCCAGGGGCTGCTAACAGCCAAGATGAATGGAATGGCACCCAAGAAACTCAGCCTCAGGCAGCTCACGGCCTGGGGGGTGTCATGGAAGACCTACATGCCCGATAGTCATGGGGGTCATGTGTCATTCATTTTGATGCCTCCCTAGGATGTATTGTATGTAGCTATTTAAAATGATGTTTCTGAGGACTATCAATGTTCACTGTGTAAACTGAATGAAGGGAATTAGTTATTAATATAAGGTTAAATGTACCTTGTGATCACAACTGTGTTGAGATATACATTGAAAACCTAAAAGGAAACAGAACAAAATATCCACTGTGGTTATCAATGACAATAGAATCCAGGTGATTTAAATACTAACTTAGTGTTTCTATATTTTCCATATTTTAAAACAATAAGCATATAATACTTAAAGCATCAAGGGAAGATGTGGGGGTTTTTTTCAAAGCCTTCAGAAAGATGCCACCAGCAGCCTCCTTATTTAGTTGAGGATCTGTTTTTTGTGGATGGTTCAATGGTTTACATAAATTTTTTGTTTAAGTAGGACAGAGGAACCACAAAGAGGTTATGGTTTCGCTTTTCACTCCCTGCATACAATTCAAACAACATGAAAATCAAGGTAATTCTTAATATGGAAAAAAAAGTGGGTTGTCATAGCAACATGGGCTTACCCAGTGTAACAAGGTGAAGAAGTCAGAGCACCTGGTTCTGATCATAACTTTTACTAGCTGTGTGACCTTGAATAAGGAACTTAAGCTTTAGGGTCTTGTTACCCACAGTGTGTTTCCTGGACAAGCAGCATCAACATCTCCTGAAACCTTGTTTAAAATGCATAATATGGTCCCCCTCCCCTGCTCAGGCCTACTGAATACAGATCTGCAAATTCCCAAGAGCCCCAGGTGATTGATATAAACATTAAAGTTTGTGAAGCCCTGGTTTATGAACCTGTCCCCTTTCTGGTCAAATGAGGGCTATTTTCCCCACCTGAATGCCTCAAAATGTTGTGANATTGATAATTCTCCCGGCAATCTTGATTCCAGCTTGTGCTTCATCCAGTCCAGCATTTCTCGTGATGTACCCTGAATATAAATTAAATAAGCAGGGTTGTAATATACCCTGTTGGTCAACCTTAAGGGGTGAATCTGTGCAATTCTGGTACTGCACGTTCTGTTGCAGTAACCCCAAGGGGCACTTGTTTCCATTTTCATGGAACACCTGGTGGAGCCAGATGGAGAAGAAAATGAGGAAAGAGAAAAGAGGGAGAAGGGAAAAAAGGTCCTTCCTGCCTCACAGAAAGAAGAAAGAAGACTCCTTTTAGGAGGGATAAATACAAGGACTTTTTGTGGAAGCTGAAAGATTTATTTAACCTGATTCCTGAATAGACATTGAAATAAAAAAAAATATTTAATTGTATGGCATATTACTCAGCCACATGAAGGAACAAAACTGAGTCAGCTGTAGTGAGATGGATGAACCAAGTTCAGTCATACACAGTGAAGTAAGTCAGAAAGAGAAGAACAAGTATCCTATATTAAGGCATATATGTGGCATCTAGAAAAACGGTACAGATGAACATACGTGCAGGGCAGGAATAGAGGCGCAGACATAGAGAATGGGTGTGTGGACCCGGGAGCAGTGGAAGGGAAGAGTGGGGCAAACTGGGGGATTAGGATTGACATATATCCATATACTACCATATGTAAGATAGATAAGGAGTGGGAACCTGCTGTGTAGCACAGAGAGAGCTGAGCTCGGTGCTTCGTGATACTGACCTAGAGGGGTAAGATGGGGAGATGAGTAGGAGGGAGATTTAAGAGGGAGGGGATATATGTACATATATCACTGATTTATTTCACTGTAGAGCAGAAACTGATGCAACACTATAAAGCAATCATACTCCAATAAAAAATTAATTATAAATAATACATTGCTTAAAGTTTACTGCTGTAACTTGTACACATATAAAAGACAAATTATGTGACTAAAAAGCTAACTAAGTCCTTAGTCCTTCAAATGAGCAACAGTGACTGTACAACATTCTATAACATGACTTATCAATGAAATTTAAGCTAGAATTTACCAGTGTGTCTAGTCATGGTGTTGTTTACTTCTTCTTTGATATATCCCATGTTTTCACTATATCTGAAACACAAGTCAGATATTACTTCGATGCAAAAGTTACTGGTAATTGCAATTTATTTGCTTTTAGATTTTTGAAACCTTTTCCAAAATTGTGATTATAAGAATAAAGATCATTAGAGAAGCTGTCACCATTTAAAACTGTAATTTAAAAATCTATCTAATATTCCCATTTGTTGAAAAAAACTGAATACACAATTATGAAAACATAGTTTATTTTCTCATTCAGACTTCTGTAGTTTATTTTTACAAAATAGCAGACAAAATTTGCTTTATAGTCATACATATCGAAATATATGTGTATTATATATTATATATATAGCACTTAAGTTATAAACACATAGCAAAATCAGCATCACTTAAACAGCAACCATGTTTTTCACATAATTAGGATTTCTCAGGAGATAGACATTGTTTCAGCTTGAATATGTAAATAGTCTTTGAGGCTTTATGTCAGCTAGTATTTACAAAAGCTAGTCTAAAAACTACCACCACCTGCAAAAGTGATGAGCATTAAGACACAGTTTTGCTATCATGCCATAATCAAGACTGAAAATCATAGAAAGCCTGAGGAACTAGTGAGTTCATTGCAACTGCTGTAGATGGAACTAATTAATTGTGATTTCAAGATGNTAAAAACTACCACCACCTGCAAAAGTGATGAGCATTAAGACACAGTTTTGCTATCATGCCATAATCAAGACTGAAAATCATAGAAAGCCTGAGGAACTAGTGAGTTCATTGCAACTGCTGTAGATGGAACTAATTAATTGTGATTTCAAGATGTATGCTGCTGCTGCTACTGTTGCTAAGTCGCTTCAGTCGTGTCTGACTCTATGCAACCCCATAGATGGCAGCCCACCAGGCTCCCCCGTCCCTGGGATTCTCCAGGCAAGAACAGTGAAGTGGGTTGCCATTTCCTTCTCCAATGCATGAAAGTGAAAAGTGAAAGTGAAGTTGCTCAGTCACGTCCGACTCTTAGTAACTCCATGGACTGCAGCCCACCAGGCTCCTCCGTCCATGGGATTTTCCAGGCAAGAGTACTGGAGTGGGGTACCATTGCTATGAGAATCCAAAAGACTGCTTTTGAATCATCTGTTGTTGGTTTCTTTATGGTCCAGCCATCTCTTAACCAGGTTAGATTATGCCCCCTGATCATCTAACTGTGATAAAGGGAAGCTGTATAGAGACTTTCTTCATCTCTGAAAAGAAAGAAACACAGCATAAATCAGTGTTGAAAAATTGTACTCAGAAAATACATATATTCATTGTACAACTTAACATCCAGGGTAGGAGTTATATCAATTTATAACATCATGCATGCCTTGAAAGTTGTACAAAATGCAAACACTAAGGTATACTTCATTGTCCTCATTTTACTGCTGTCTCGGTTATTGGAATAAAGAATCGTATTTGTCATATATTTGTATTTGTTTATACTATATAAATTTATATTAAATTATAAATTAATTAAACACATTTATATTTGTTTGTATCTTTAATAGCCTACTTCTTTGTCAAAAAGATTTGAGGTACCTACAACAAAAGGCATATATATATATATAATAAGATGAGTAAAACAGAAATTAAAAATCAAGACTACAGAAAGGAGAAGGATAAAATATATTAAGGGCTTCCCAGGTGGCTCAGTGGTCAAGAATCTGCCTGCCAAGCAGGTGACTCAGGTTCAATCCATGGGTCAGGAAGATTGCTTGGAGAAGGAAACAGCAACCCACTCCAGTATTCTTGCCTGGGAAATCCATGGAGAGAGGAGCCTGGTAGGCTACAGTCCATGGGGTCACAAAAAGTTGGACACGACTGAGCAACTAAACAACAACAAAATACATTAACCATCAGCAACGGTTAGTTGAACTGAGGACCAGTTTTGGCTGCAAGCTTTCTGGTAGCCAGGGCAAAAAAGAAAACACAGTAAGTTGTGTCATTCTAGGAATCATAAAGGAAGAAGGAAATCGATTCCATAAGAGAGTTTTGCCTTAGTACCAAATTAAAGAACAAAGGGAAAAGTTCACATGAGACCTTATTTAGGAAACATCTGGTAACCAATAATAGACAATGTCCTTGACGAGTTTCATAAAGAACAGCATTTTACAAGCATTCTCTAGGACATTGCTTCCTCTGATGGTATCAACTAGAAGTCTACTTGGACACTCTCCAGAATTGCTTAGCTGGATAGTTATGCTATTAAAGCAAAGAAGTAAATTTTTTATAAATACCACAAACAAAAGCACTGCAACAGACAATGCTTTATATAGAATGCAGTAGCTCTGTTTACACTTTATACATTAAAAATGCCTGTCTAGCATTAAAATCTAGTTTTAAAGGCAAAGACAAGTTGACCAAGCAAGGACATCTTAGGAGTAATTTTCTCAGCCTCTGACATTTTTCCAGGGTATTTTTACCTGCACTCTTCTTTCAGTTTCTTGGCTGCCTGTGTTGATAATTTAATCTGCAAGTCCAGCCTCTGCAGGAAATCTCTGGCTGATACTTCCTCAGACTGCATGGGCTGAACATCCAATTCTTGAGGGCTGGGAAGAGAGATGTCTTCCCCAGACGCTACCAGCTCCTCTTCATGAGAAAAACTATCAACAGTTTCATTTTCTGGAGAATCTACTGAGTTAAGTCCATTAAACGGCAAAGGCTTCTCTGATATAACTGGGATGTTCAAAGTTTTCTTCAGAAATATACAATCATTGGTAAACAGTTTATTTGCCCTTTTAATTTGTTCCATCTAAAATGTTTAAAAAAAAAACAGTTATATATAAATAAATCCAAAAGTAGGGCTTATTACATAACTTAAGCTAAAAATATTCATGAGCAAAATATGCTTTCTCTGGATCTGAGATTCTTGTTTCCCAGACACCCCCAGTTATTTCAAGAGATGCCAGAAAATTCTCTTTCACAATTTTATAAGAAGAAAGACTAACTTTTCCCCAGTTGTATTATTTCCCCTCTAAGGCAGCTTTTACCAAGCAACTTAAATCCTTGAAGTTAAAAAATGTAGAATATTTAGCAATTATTTAATACATTTCAATAATATTTTAACATTTCTATTATCTGATTTAAACAAACTTCGCAGTGAAGTGATTTTCTTTATGGGGTGCTTCCCATCTCTAGAATTGTGTTTGGTAAATGTAATGGACACAGAAGGCAGTAAAGCAAGAAAGTACAAAAATGAGGAAGAATGGTGTAGGCTGGGACTGCATTCATTAAGGCCTCACAGAGAAGGTGGGGTTCCGATTTTGACTCTTTTGACTTTAGATGGGGGCTTGAAGAATGGGTA
The DNA here is from genome assembly GCA_006410875.1 of Neotragus pygmaeus. Classification (NCBI taxonomy): domain Eukaryota; kingdom Metazoa; phylum Chordata; class Mammalia; order Artiodactyla; family Bovidae; genus Neotragus; species Neotragus pygmaeus. Next base: position 780,300 of record SJYV01008279.1, read on the forward strand.
GAAGTGGGATAGCTAAGGAAAGAGGTAGGGAGCTCTTTACATGGAGTATCTTATTTTCTCTATCTTATGGATTAGGTACTTGAAAATCCACTTTACAAATAAAAGAAACAAAATAAGGAGATTATATGCCATGGAATCATCATGCAATGGGGAGATACAGAAGCCAGACTTTTATACAGGTTTCAAAACTTCAAACTCTTTCACAGCCTGTGAATTCCTCCAAACCAAAGAAATGGAGATGTAAGGTAGGAATGAATGGGAAATGGAATTTGTATATGTTACCTCATTTAACCTTCCTAACAGTTCTGCAATATTATCATCTCCTCTTTTACAAATGGGGAAAGGGAGACTCAAGAGATTGAAGTGGCATGCCTAGGTCCCCAAATGCAGCTAAGTGCAGACAGCATCCTTGGCTGTGCTGGTGCAGAACTGTCAGGGAAGTACCTGCTTAGGTTCATCACGCCACACTATCATGCAGGCAGACTTCTCCAGCCAACTAGCCTGGGAACTTGCACCATGCTAGTAGGCTCTTTGAATGCACTACACCATCTGATCTTGTGAGATATGTCAACAAGACAACTAGGAATAATAGCTAAGCACACAGGCTTGGGGATGTGACAGATCTGGTTTCAAATCCAGCTTCACCAACACCGTCTGAACATAAATTTGTAACTTCTCTCATTATGCCTATGTCCTCGTGTATAAAACAGGTATCATCTACCCTTCACAGGGTAGTTGGGAGGGATTAAATGGGAGTTTATATGTAAATATGCATACAGGATAGAGACACAGATGTGAAGACATAGATGTGAAAGGGAGAGACAATTTAGCAGTAAATGGTACTTACTTTCCATTTTCCTATGAAGAAATTAAGGCACGAGAGATGACCAATCTGACCAAGTTTTCATGGTTCTGTATAAGCCAGAATATCTGTCTGACTCTGAAGTCCATACAACACCAAGATTAAAGTACATGACTAATGGAACCCAATTTGGGGATCCTTTAATGCCAAACCAATTGAGTGAAAAAATTAGATTTCTACTTCAAAGAGCCTGAAAAAATAAGTCAAATAAAATATACCCCGTTCTTTCTGCTTTCTAACTATAAGCTGAATCCACAAAATAGCACATTCAATGCTATCTTTTATTTTTTGTGTGGGATGGTCATTTATGTTCTAGTTTCCAGTTAAAGGAGAGAAGGCAAGGGTGAGAAAGAACATATGCAGATACATTTTAGAGGCAAAATTAAAATCTCAGAATCATTAAGTGTCTCTGGTCTAGTTTAGGCTTAGATTTGAGGCACTTAAAGAACTTGAAAATGTGTCCAGAGCAGGTTCAGGTATATCCTGGTCTGCCTTTAGGACCTCTTGTTTTCACCACATCCTCCATCTCTCTTAGTACAAGGGCTTCCGAGGACACTGAGCCCTCTCCTGGCTCCAGGGTGAACACATGACTCATTCCTGCCCTTTGAAGCATCACGATGCCCAAGCTGTCCTGACAGGTCACAGTCCCACCTCAGAACAATTCAGAGATGCAAGGAGACTTCCGCTGGGTTTGGAGGTGAAGGACTTCTACTTTTCCTTTGAGAAAGAGATGAGTCTGGAGCTGCTGGCGGCCATCCTTTTACCACAAGGAACTTAACTACAAGGTCGCCTTGGAGGAGATCCATTAGAGCGCTGAACCAAAGCCTGAAGCCCAAATACCCTCATGCCCTTCAGTTCCAGTAATAAACCAGTAAACGCCACATTTTGGGGTTTTTTCTTTTTTGCTTAGTTCAATTTGAGTTTTCTGTCACCTATAAATGCAAGAACTCTCATTGATACAGCGCCCTTTGAAATACTTAATAGCAGAGGCCTACAATTGCTAATAGTCACTGTGACCTGGAAATAACGATAGAAGACAGAAACAGCTGGGAACACCGGGATCTGGTTGTTGAGGATGGGCTGGGAACATCAACCATAAACTGTGAATTCCCTCAGGACAAGACCTGTTATTTCTACAGCTTCCCAGGTTGAGCAAAGATACATATACTAAGTGCTTAGGATGGATGGATAAATAATTAACATAGGTCAGAGAAACTGGAGGGGGAAATGGCAACCCACTCCCATGTCCTTGCCTAGAGAATTCCATAGGCAGAGGAGCCTGGTGGGTTACAGTCCATGGGGTCAAAAAAAGTCGGACATGACTAAGCATGCACACACGTGTCCAGAGAAATAGGCCTAAAAGATGAACCCAGAGAAGTAACCAGAAAGCAGCAGTAAGTTACCTATTGTGTTGGTTTTTCTCCCTTTAAACTCACCGTCAGCTTCCAATCCATACCCTAGTCTTCTTGAGCCTGTTCTGACCCCAGGAGGCTGACCTTATCAGAACTGCACTTCCCAAGGCCCCTTGTTCTTGGAATTCCAGTCAGTGTTCCAAAAGAAGGCCACCAGCAGCATGGCCATACATGACTCTGGTGCCTGCATCCCTCTGCGGCAGAGTTCCTGCCTGGAGCCCCGTTGTCCATTCCTCCCACTCTCCTCAGTTTTGGGTACCACACTCCTTTCCCCAGCCCTGCTATTGCTCGTCTTCACCAGTCTTAATCCCTTAATCCTATCCCCACTTCTACAAAAAGTAAGTAAAGTCACTCAGTCGTGTCGGACTCTTTGTGACCCCATGGACTGCAACCCACCAGGCTCCTCAGTCCATGGGATTCTCCAGGATTCTCCAGGCAAGAATACTGGAGTGGGTTGCCATTTCCTTCTCCAGGGGATCTTCCCAACCCAGGGATCGAACCCAGGTCTCCCGCATTGGAGACAGACGCTTTAANAAATATTTTAATTTGCTTTAGAATGTTTTATTTATACTTTCATCTGAACTTAGATGGGTCTAAGGTTCTTGGAATTTCACCTCACATAAAACTAAGAAAAGTTATGATCCAATCCAAGGAAGAGCTAAAAATTCTACACCTTTCCCACCTGCCCTCCTTCAGTATTTCCAACTACCCAAAGAGCGCTGAAAATAGAAAGTGTGACCTTTTCAGAGTAATGCAGAACAACCCTTTGTTTCCTGAGGGCAGATGACTAGAAGGGGGAGATACAGCAGCCAAATGTTTTCATTTTTAAAGTCTTTCCTAATCAGGACTGAGTAGCATGACTCAGTGAAATTTACCATCTGCTCACTAAGAAACAGATTATGAAATAACCGAGTAAGAGCTGACAGGACAGCCCCAAGGACCACTGTGGTAAAATCAGATGGAACAAATCTATCAACAACTTGTTTAAAATGACTCCCCTGTAAATACACGGTGCAAAGGTGAATTCACTCTGAATTCACAAAATGTCTCCCGAAAAGTGATCTCAATAGCTGCTGTTGGGCCTGAACAAGAACTCTCCCCAAAGGCCTCCCTATCAGGCCACCTACCTAACTGGAGATGCAATATTCAAAGCTTCTTTTTCTTCCTCTCCATTCATTTAAAAGAAAAAGAAAAAAAAAAAAAAAAAAAACCTTCCCAAAACATTTCAGGATACATAATAAACATGTAACACAGCACTGTGTCATTTATGGAATATTTTCATATACTATTCAACTCTCATTTGATTACTATTATCATTATAGGAAAACAAGACTTAAATGTTAAAGGATTCTCGATTACTATTATCATTATAGGAAAACAAGACTTAAATGTTAAAGAATTCTCTCAAGATCATTTTCTAGTGAGTGCTGGATTCAACCTCCTCACCTGGCTGTCTCCTATTAAATTCTAAGGGTTGGTGATGATCAGACTTCTCCTTTGCCATGTGCTAATAAGGAAAAGAATTTATTTCTTCTCCATGTTATCTCAGAAGAATATATGAAATCCCATTTATGAAATGTCCAGAAAAGGCAAACCTAGAGATTAGAAATAAGACTCATGGTTACCTGGGATGACGGAAGGGAACAGGGAGTAAGGGATCCTTGCAAGGTGATGGAAATGTTCTAAAATTGGACTGTGGTGACGGCTGGAAGGCCAGAGGCATATGGGCCCCCTAGAGTAAAGCAATTGGAGATTCATTCTCTACTGATGGAAACTCGAAGACAAGAATAGCAGGACAATTAAGGGGAGGAGGCTGGGCCCTGCTCAGACCACGTATTTCTCGAAGTCAGGAGACTTCCCTGACCATACATGCGCAGAAAGGCTCATGGAGGAGAATTCTGTCAAAGGATGTTCTTCCCAGACGCCTTTTCGGTAGAATTCATCCATCCTAAGAGATGTGTGCACATACATGGGTGGATCCTGAGATACACCAAATATGGAATGTGAACCAGGCAGATAAAAATGATTGGCCAAAGGAAAACTGGAAAAAAGGCCCCCCAAAATAATTCAAACTGCCACGAGGGCACAACTCAGGGACTCTCCCTCTGAAACTGCCCATGTGTCTATCCACAACATACTGTATTCTTTTTTCTCTCCTAATAAATACTTTACTTGCCTCAGTACTTTCTGTCTTTGTGGAAATTCTTTTCTGCAAAGCCAAAGGGTCAGGGCCCTTTTCACTGACCACTGGTCTAGTAGCTAAAATCTGGTGCCTTCACTGCCATGACCCGGCCTCAATCTCGACTGGGAACATAAGCCCCACTCCAAGCCACTGCAGGTGGAGGCCACCCGAGATCAGCTGTACAACTCTTGAAAAATCTTTGAGTTGTACACTTAAGATGGGTGAATTCTATAGTATATAAATTATACTTTGATAAAGTTGCTTTTAAGTAAAGAAGGCATGAGAATCTATTAAACCCTAAAGCTACTAAGGGCTGCCTTAGTACCATACCTCTTACAACAGGCAATAATATTTATTTATGGTCCTCTCCCCTTTGACCAGCAAAGTCAACAGTTTCCAGTAACAGCAGAAGGGGCTAAAGTTCTAAACATAAAAGATTTACATACACTTACATTTCTAACTCACCACTCTTGTTCCCCCTAAAATAAAAATCATTTCACCTTTTCTCAGCAAGGTGACTTCTGATAGGAGAAGTGTGAAAAAGCAAGTGGGCTCAACAGCTCATTGGAAGACAAAGAGAAGACCCTAGGAATAAAACTGGACAGGAAGTGACTCTGGACAGAGTTGGGGGTTGGCACAACTGTCTGGAGAGGGTAGAGGTCAGGGAAGTTGTGAGGCGGTAAACAAAAAAGACAAAGTGTGTGCAAATAATAGCTTCCCTTGCTGCCTCTCACTCACTTTCTAGTTATACACAGGGCTTCTAAACAAAAAGTTCCCAGCAGCTTCCCGATTGGTCAGTTCCCTCCACAGGCTTGCCCCCAGTGAAAGGAACCGGCATCACCGAAAAAGCTGTAGAAAAATATAGAATACTGAGTTAGGGGAAGGGACTTAATGTCTCCGTGGAGATAAGCACAGTCCAGGAAATTCCAGCCCCAGCAAGTCTGTCTGAGATCTGAACTATATTTAATAGCTTCTCAATTCATCACCAGTAGTTTCAGTTTCCCTCACTGAGGTCTTCCATGGCCACACCATTTAAAATTGCAGCCACAGCCACCAGCCTAATCTCCTTTCCCTGCCTTTTTTTTTTTTTTTCATTTTGCTTGTCAGTACCTGACATATAATATACTTTGTTTACTGTCTCCACTGCCTAAAATATAAGCTCCATGAGGATAAGAACTTTTAGTTATTCACTAGTGTATCACCAGAAAGGTAGATGCTGGAGAAAAAAAGAAAAATCTGATGAATGATAAACGGTTGAGAAAGCGAAACAGGAAAGAGAGGAAGGGCACTGGGGTGAAGGAAGGTTGCAATTTGACATGGAGTGGTCTGGAAAGCCTCAAGGAGGAGATATTTAAACAAAGACTTGAAGGCAGTGGGAGAGCAGGTCACAAAGCCAATATCAGCCACATGATTTGCAGGTCCCAAGGTGGCTTAGCTGGTAAAGAATTCCGCTGCAATGCAGGAAACATGGGTTCGATTCCTGCATTGGGAAGATCCCCTGGAGAAGGAAATGGCACGCCAGTATTCTTGCCTGGAGAATCCCATGGACTGAGGAGTCTGGCAGACCACAGTCCCAGAGTTGTGAACAGTCTGACACGACTGAAGCGACTGCGCACATATGCACAAGGAAAGTGAAAATGTGGGGCCACTGTTAACAAATTATTAAACATTTAGAGACAGCAACAGCAGAGCATTAACTGCAGGATTCCTCTAAGCGTGGGGTTTATGTGACTGCACAGCTCCCCCAGCTATGACATGGCCCTGCACACTGCTATCAGGGAAAGTGCTCCCAACAGATGGATGGACAGCAAGTTCAAAGATCCCAAGAAGGGACAGTGCATTTTGAATGAGAAAAAGGGCCATGCTTATAAAACAGGAACATTCCTGGACTCCTTTACTCAATATTTTGATCCAGTAGCTTTGAGGTAAGCTCAAAATCTCCAATTTCTCACCTACTCCTTTAAGCAATTTAATTTAAATATGATGTGGGTGATCTTGGCAATCAATATGAGAAACTTAACTAACTCAACTTCTTTCTATTTAACTGAGGAATAAAAAACCTTTCTGCCCTTTTAACTATCACATAAAGCCAATTTTCAATGAGTAAATCCAATTAACATCTGTAGTTAATAACTACAATAATATCACTTCACTGTTATGGTGAGCATCTGCACTTTTACTCGTTCTGTATAACCAGTAGGAAGAGTCTCTAAAAATTTCATCAACTGGAGTTCAAAGTTCAAAGTAAATGAGAACCATTGGTACTCAACCAAGAGGGAAGGTTTCTCAGGGAATATGTGGATGAATTTCTATATGGGAGTGGGGGGCAGTGCTAGTGGCGTTTACTGGGCAGAGACGCTTCTAAACATCCTACAATGCACAGAACAGTCCCCTGAGACAAAGAATTATCCAGTCCCTAGTATCTATAGGGGTGCAGTTGAGAAACACTAAAATAGATTGTGGTTACAGATTATAGTTCCCAATTCACTATATGTGAGCTTAACATCATAAAATTAAGTCTTTATAAAGGTAATGAAAAATCTGACTTACACTTTAATGAGAAGGGATGATAAAGTTATCAAGAACAGGATCTACATCAGCGAAAACAGGGATTAGAAAACATTTGATCAAAGGTGGAGAAGTGCAGTGAAGAGATGTTCAGGAGCTCTGAGCAACCCAAACGGAATCATGGAGGGCAATGAGGACCAGAGAGACTGCTGTGGGTAGGGGCCAGGGAAATGACATTCTCTGGATATCATGGATTCCTAGGTACAGGGAGCCTGGCCTAGTACTGAATAGAAAAGATGCACAGAAACCACAGAGAAAAGACCATCCTTCTGGAGGAATCAAAATGAGAAAGATAGCTCTTGATAAGACTAGGATAAAAATAAGGATGGAAATCAGAAGTAATACCTAGAGCAAAGCAAATGCTTTATCACTGTGCTAATTCAAGCTAATCTCAATGAATAGGCATTGGAACATTGGGATGAAATACTGGAAAACATCCTTACCTCTCATCTGTAAAAAGGAGATTAATTACACCTATCTCCAAGCCTTAGTGGGAAAATCAAACTGAGTAAGAACAAGATGGTCCAGGACAAATGCAATGCCTGGCACACAGCAGGCACTCAGCAGAAGGTGATAACTTCCTGATAACTTCCTAACTGCTTCTTCTGGCTCTGACTCAAACCAGTCCCCATGAATGCATATGTAAGGACTGAAGTTCTATGTTCTCATTTAGAAACTCCCAAGCGGAGGGAATGGGACAAACCATGGCACAAAATCCTTGGTACAGGTCTGCACAGCAAGATCCCTGCTCTCAGACTGTTTAAATGACAGCAGGACCTGCCAGGTAGACACACACCAGCTTGGGTGTGCAAACGAGATGACTCAGTCTCTGTCACTGGTGAAGAGCCAGAAAGAGTTTCACTTGCAGAGAAAGATAAAGACAAGATCACCTTTCTTCCTATTGCTGTCTAGGGTGCTTCAGGGAAGAACATTGAAAACTCATATAGAACTCATATGTAAAAAGGCTAGCACATAGTTCAGAGTTAATTATAAGTGAAAAATATGCTCCCTCGGATTTCCATGTTCTTCCCAGAGGTGTAATGCAATAGGCCCAAGGCACAGGCACACCCCCACTTATAAATTTATAATAAACACAGCTCTGCAGCTCACCTGGACCACATTCTTGGCCGCTGCTTAGCGACAGGTGTCACATTCACAGTTGCCAGTGAGCCCAGGAGTGTAATTTCACTTCTAAATAAAGAAGCATAATCAATAGAACCAGAACCATCCGGCGGGAACAACTGTACCCTTCCTGACTCACATAGTGCTTAATTCTCTGCCCAAATCCACACATCAGTTCGGCATTCAGGAAATATTACATAGCAGTATGACCCGGAATAAAAATCGGGCGAATCTAGGTCCAGGTGGTGCCGATGCCCTGGTCCTCTTTGACCTTCCTCACGCGGCGGATCCTAACCGAGTGTGGTCAGGGCATTGGGAACTCGATGCGCCCACCCGGGAGAGCCTTCCGTCGCTGTCCCGGCAGCGCGCGCTTGGCGAGCGGCTCGAGGCCGAGCCGCCGGGGGCCACTGGCTGCTCCTCGACGCCCGGCTCCTCGCGCGCCCCGCCCGGAGCCGCTGCGCCCCCGCCCGCGGCCGCCAGCCCTGCTCACCGAGACTCCGTACTTGAGCGCGATGCCCTGCAGCGTGTCGCCGGCACGGACCCGGTGCTCCACCTGGCGCTCGATGACGCCGGCGCCCAGCGGCGCCCGCACGCTGCCCGTGCTACCGTACGAGCGGGTCTTGGTGCGTGCCAGGCTCAGCGACTGCTCGGCCTCCTCGGCCTCGGAGCCCGAACGCGAGTGCGGCGGCGGCGGCGAGGGGGCCGAGGGCCGGGGCGCACGGGGGCCGCCTGCCCGCAGGGACGGAGCGGGCGAGGAATCCGCCATGGGTCCTGCGGAGGCCGCCGGGTCGGGAAGCTCGCCAAAGGGGCGGCGCCTCGCCCGCCGCCACCTCCTCTTCCTCCTCACAGGGGCTGCGGAGGGCCGTTCCGCGGGGGCGGCGGGCTGGAGGCCTCGGTGGGAAGCTGCGGGCCCGCCATGGCGGCCGCCCGCTCCTCTGCGTCCGGCTCTCCAGGCGCACCTGCAGGAGGGAGAGCGAAACGAGCTCCGGCTGCCGCCCCGCGGACCGCTCGGCTCCACCCTGCCCACCCGGCCGGCCCCGCGGTGCGGCAAGCGGAGAGCGCTAAGGCTCCCGGCAGTGTAGCCACTGCGGCCCCATAGACGCCCTCGGTCCCGGGGTGGAATCCCACGCCGGGCCGAGAGCCCCACTCTGCCCAAAGCAAAACACCAAAGCTTTGCTCTTCTATAGCAGGCTTCAGCTTTCTTATATCTTCAACTTCTCCCAGCCCCCCATTACCACAGGACCTCACAGAAAAATTAAGACCATTAAACACACATAATTTCTCCAGGCCCATCTCAACAGGCTTTCAGGGTCCGGTGCCCTCAACACTCCGGGGAGGACAGTGCTTCTAAGGCCTGGTGTGACCTCAAACCCTTCACTCGCTTTGGTTTCACTCTTCATTGCACACCAGTGCCAATTTTAGTCCTGCGCTGCTTTGCAAGTCTGCCTAGCTCAGTCCATTCTCTTGGCTCACTACTTAGAACTTACTACCTGTCCCCAGTTTTTCCTTGCCATTTTCCTCCTTAATACCCTGAAATCATGACTCCCCAAAGTTTTATCATTAACTTCACCAATGGCCTCTTATCTGTATTCTTTATCTAAACACCCTCTCCTCAACTTTCTGCCTTCTGATAGTATTCTACAGTNATTACCTGTCCCCAGTTTTTCCTTACCATTTTCCTTCTTAATACCCTGAAATCATGACTCCCCAAAGTTTTATCATTAACTTCACCAATGGCCTCTTATCTGTATTCTTTATCTAAACACCCTCTCCTCAACTTTCTGCCTTCTGATAGTATTCTACAGTGGGTGGACGTTTATTAGAATCTAGCACTCGGGATTCTGTTGTACTCTGGACAGCTCTTCAAGAGCAGGTACCCTATAGGCAGATTAGGAGACTGGAGATTTGATTCATTGGCTGAAGTTTCGATATGTGGCTGTGCTGGACAGAGACAAAGGAACTAGAGTTCAGGAGACAAGATAAGAGATGGAGAGGAACAAGTGGTCCCCGAATCACTATCCCACTCAAAAATTCTTCAATGGTTTCCTATGGACAACAGTATTTATATAACTCACACTGGCACTCAACTCCTTTTTTCCATTTTTATTGTTCACGCTCCGGCCATACCCCATCTACAACTCATCCTGCAAACTCCATTTGCTCCCACCAGACAGAAGCACTTGAACGTGCCCCTCCTTCTTACCTTCATGCCTGGCATATGCTATACCCTATGCTTGTAACCCTTCTCCAGTCTCTCTGTTTACATTTAAGAAAAATTTAAGGTCCATCCCAAATGATACGTCCCAAAATGAGATCTTTCCTGATTCTTCCCACCTGTACCTGTCCCCCAAATGCCCAATTGTTATTGTTTCTCCACTGAACTCCAAGGTGGTTTGTACCTCTTGCTTAGCATTTAACTTGCGTTTTGTGTCCTGCTGCTGCTGCTGCTGAGTCGTTTCAGTCGTGTCCGACTCGGCGAGACCCCATAGACGGCAGGCCACCAGGCTCCCCCATCCCTGGGATTCTCCAGGCAAGAACACTTGAGTGGGTTGCTATTTCCTTCTCCAATGCCTACACTTGTCTTATTTCTTCTATACATACTCTTGAGAGGTAAGACTAGATCTTATTTATCCTTTTTAACTTCAGCAGTGTGTACTTAGCTCAGTGCCTTGAATAAAGCATCAGAAGTATTGATAGTTGAATTGAGGTGGAGTAAAAAGATCCTGAAAGCTGTTTTACATTATTTAGCAAAAGTCTTCTATGGATGAACTTGAACTCCTGGGTGGTATCCAGAGTGCCTATCCCACGACCTAAGAAAGAGGCAGAATGTAAAGGAGATCAGAATGTAAAGGAGATCAAAGTGTTCCAAAATATAAAGGAGATCGGGTAATATTTCAAGAAAACAAGAGAAATTGACCTCCAAGTTGAAGTCTAGTCGAGAGGCAGCATAGAGCATATCTTCCACTAAAGAAAAGTTTATGGAAATCTTTATTTGAAGATTAATGAACTGGGTTCTATCAGTATTATTAGATGTTCTTTGGAAAGTGTTCCATGATCAATTACTTGAGGAAACACTGCAATCTCTATTTGCCTTTTGGAGAGTCACAATGCACATTAGAATACTGAAGGCTCTAGTAGGTCCTGAAGTAAAATAAGTGATTGAATTTTGCTTGACACTGTACTTCTCAAACTCATTTGACCATGGAAACCCCTTTTTTCCCTTCAGAATTTCTACAGTTTTGGAAGTGCTGATATAAAGTGGGGAAAGACAGGCCTAAATAAAGAAACAGGAAAATGAGAATCAGAGACTCCCAAAAGATGGAACACATAAAGGGGCAAAAAATGATCACTGAATTGCTTCATTAAATGACCAAGTCCTCTGTATAACTGCAGGGGAAAAGTTAACACCAAAAATGTACAAAGATTCATAAGCCATCCCACTTCTTTCTTATCAGGACTAATTTCTAAGCTGTCCCTAGTAATTTTCAATTTCTCCAGCCTTAAGAAATCCCAAGTCATAAAACACCTTCAAAACAGTTTTAAAATGGTCTGAAATAAATTCAACACAATTCTCAGGATTTTCTCCATGATTCTTTTTTGTGATAAAAAAAAAAAAAGCTAGAGTTTCCTCTGAAACTGAAAGTGAAAGTTGCTCAGTCATGTCCAACTCTTTGCGATCCCAGAGACTGTATAGTCCATGGAATTCTCCAGGGCAGAATACTGAAGTGGGTAGCCCTTCCCTTCTCCAGGAGATCTTCCCAACCCAGAGATTGAACACAGATCTCCCTCATTTCAGGCAGATTCTTACTAGCTGAGCCACCAGGGAAGCCCCTTTAGCTACAAGGCTCCTCTAGAAGCCCCTCTAGAAGTTTCCTCTAGTTCTCAGAAATTAATCAGCTTGAATCAATGCTTTTTTGATATTATTTGGTTAGAGTTCTTTGTGAGTTGTTTTTTCCTACATAGAGTTGCACTATTTCCAAATAACTAGTCTTCCTGTGAATTTTATACTGACCCTAATCCAAAGTTAAACATCTACATTTGCAGCTCAGACTGAATTTTTTGTATGTATATATATATATATATTTTTTTCCTTATTCAACTAGAACTTCAAAATTAGTTTTATGTATATCTGCCTACAACACAGAACAAACCTCACCACTAGTGGTGAAACATTAGAAGTACTTTCTTTGAGAACAAGAATAAGAAAAGGAAGGCTTCTGTCACTACTTCTATTTAATTTTGTTCTGGAAATCCTAGCCAAAGAGATCTCTTTTCCATCATAAACAAGATGACTTTATCCCAGAAACTCAAGAATTTCAATTAATANGAAGTACTTTCTTTGAGAACAAGAATAAGAAAAGGAAGGCTTCTGTCACTACTTCTATTTAATTTTGTTCTGGAAATCCTAGCCAAAGAGATCTCTTTTCCATCATAAACAAGATGACTTTATCCCAGAAACTCAAGAATTTCAATTAATATTGACATGTATAGATCATAGATAAAGAGTTTCAATTAATATTGACATTAATAGATAAGTGACAGAATCAAAGAATTAGTCTAATAAAGGATGAGCAAGACCTTTATAGAGAAAGTTTTTAATTTATGAAAATACACTGAGGGTTTAGTCACTAACTCATGTCCAACTCGTTGCAACCTATGCACTGTAGCCCTCCCCACTCCTCTGTGCATGGGATTTCCCAGGCAAGAATCCTGGAGTGAGTTGCCATTTCTTTTCCAGGGGATTGTCCCTATCCAGAGATCAAACCCCCATTGGCAGGCAGAGTCTTTATCACTGAGCCACCTGGGAAGCCCCAAAATGCATTAAAGACAATTTAAATAAACAGAAAGACTATGCTATGTTCACAGACAGGAAGACTCTACCATATAAAATTTCAATATTCTAAAACTTGATCTGTATAGTCTATGCAATAACAATGGGTTTGCAAGAAATATGACAAGCCAATTCTAAAGTTGATATGGAAAAGCAAAGACTCACAGACAACCAAGATATTTCTGAAGAATAAGGAAAAGGAAACTGCTCTACCAGATATCAAGAGTTACTATAAAGCTACAATAGATAAGACAGGATGATTTTGATGCTGGGAAACCAGTGGATAAGAGCAATGTAGCCAGAAACAGAATCACAAATGTAGGAGAACTCCATCTATGACAAAGGTAGCAGATCACTGGGAAATGGTCTGTAAAACACATGACATCAGGACAATCACCTATTTACATGGTAGACTCTACTTCCTACCATACACAAAATTTAATTTCAGCTGAATTACAGACTGAAATGTGAAAGATAAAACTTCAAAACTTTTAGAAGACTATAGAGAAAAATATCCTTATGTTCTCAAGACAAGATTTCTTTAGATAGGCTAAAAGTTTTATTCATAAATGATTAACAAGCATGACAACATTAAAATTGAGAACTTCTGCTAACAAGATGATACTTTAAGGAAAACAAAAAGACAAATTAGAAACTAAGAGACATGTGTCCTAGGAACCAAAAAGTATTTTAATAAAATGTTGAATTATCCCTCAGTATCCAAATTCTAGTTAGTTTTTACATGGAAAGCAAGAACCAAATAGACCTGAAACTAGGTGTTCTTCATTATTTGAACTCTGGCTATCTGATTTCAGAAACTGCATAAATGTTGATGGTAAGGAATGTTTTATTTTTAACATATGCCATCAACCAAAGATTAATATCCAGAATATTCAAAGAGCAACTTCCCATATAACAATAAAAAAAGACATATTCCAAGGGCATAACTAGAATTTTACAGAAGAAAAAAATCCTAATTGTGAATAAACATATGAAAAGATGCTCAATCTCATTAAAATCAGAAAAATTTACATTAAGATGAAAGAGTAACCCTTTTGCACTCACCAGATTGGCAAAATCTAAGTTTGGCAAGACCAGTGACCAAGGAAGATAGGAATTCTATTCATTGCTGGGAAAAAGTATAATTTGATACAGCCACTTTGAAAAACACTCGCTAAGATAAGCAAAACTATAAAATTGTACATGTGCATTCCCTACAAATGAGACATTCCAATACTAGACACTGTATATCCCCTGCTGAAAATCTCATACCTGTACACCAGGAGACATGTTGTGAAAAAATCTACAGTAGCATCATTCAGAGTAACAAAAACTGGAAACAAACAATTATTCAGCAGCAGAATAGATAAGTAAATTGTGCTATATTTACATAATTGCATATTTTAACTGCTTTATTGAGAAATAATTCACATATCATACAACTCACCCATATAAGGTATTTTACATTCATAGTACATTATTAGTTTTTATTTGTGGTAAAAAATACATATACATATATAGCAAAATTAACCACTTGAACCATTTTTAAGTAGAGTGGCACCAATTACAATTTACAGTGTTGTGCAACCATCACAGCACTGTCTATTTCCAAAACTTTTCCATCACTCCAAACAAAAACTATAATCACTAAGCAGTAACTTCCTATTCCTGCTTTCTCCAGCCCCTGGTAACCTCTATCTCTATGAATTTATCTATTCTAGACATTTCATATAAATAGAAACTTACAATATTTGTCCTTTTGTGTATGACTTGTTTCACTTAACGTAATGTCCTCAAGGTTCATCCATGTTGTAACATGAGTCAGAACTTTAAATCTCTTTATGGTTGAATAATACTTCATAATATAGATATATCACATTTTGTTTGTCCATTCATCTGCTGATGGACACTTGGGTTGTTTCTACCTTTTAGCAATTGTAAATAATGCTACAATAAACGTTGGCATTTTATAAATATCTATTCAAGTCCTTATTTTCTATTTCTTTGGATAGATACCTAGGACTGAAATTGCTGGGTCATATGTTTACCTTTTTGAGAAACCACCAAACTATTTTCCATAGCAGTTGTACGGTTTCCCATTCCAACTTGTGGCAATATACAAAGGTTCCAATTTCTCTACAACTTTGCCGACAAATATATTTCCCAGTCTTTGACTTGCCTTTTCATTGTTTTAACAGTGTCTTTCTTGGAGTAGAAAACTTCAACTATAATAAAGCCCAACNTCCAACTTGTGGCAATATACAAAGGTTCCAATTTCTCTACAACTTTGCCGACAAATATATTTCCCAGTCTTTGACTTGCCTTTTCATTGTTTTAACAGTGTCTTTCTTGGAGTAGAAAACTTCAACTATAATAAAGCCCAACTCATCAATTTTCTTTTTCATGAAATTGCTTCTGGTATTGCATCTTAAGTCATCATCAAATCCAGAGTCATCTGGATTTTCTCCAAAGTTGTTTTCTATTTGCCATAGCTTTGTGTTTGGAACTTAGATCTATGTTCCATCTTGAGTTAATATTTGTGAATGGTGAGAACTCTGCATTTAAATTTATTATTTTGCATTGTGGATGTCCAGTTACTAAGCTGCTGCTGCTAAGTCACTTCAGTCGTGTCCGACTCTGTGCAGCCCCATAGATGGCAGCCCACCAGGCTCCCCCGTCCCTGGGATTCTCCAGGCAAGAACACTGGAGTGGGTTGCCATTTCCTTCTCCAATGCATGAAACTGAAAAGTGAAAGTGAAGTCGCTCAGTCATGTCCGACCCTCAGTGACCCCATGGACTATAGCCTTCCGGGCTCCTCTGTCCATGGGATTTTCTAGGCAAGAGTACTAGAATGGGGTGCCATTGCCTTCTCCGAGTTACTAAGCACCATTAGTCAAACAGATTATCATTTATTCACTGAGTTGGCCTTGCTTTTTGTCAAAGGTAAGTTAACTGTATTTGTGTGAGTCTATTTCTGGGCTCTCTATTCTGTTCCATTGATCGATTTGCCTATTTTTTCATCAGTATCACACTGTTATGATTACTGTAGCTTTATAGTAAATCCTGAACTTTAGTAGTGTTAAGTCCTTTGACTTTGTTCTTCCTCTTCAGTATTGCATTGACCAGTCTAGGTCTTTCACCTTTCCATATAAACTTTAGAATTAGTTGGTTGATATCTACAAAATAAACTTCCCTGTTGGCTCAGTCCGTAAAGAATCTGACTGCACTACAGGAGATCCCAGTTCAATCCCTGGGTTGGGAAGATTCCCCTGGAGAAGGAAATGGCAACCCACTCCAGTATTCTTGCCTGGGAAATCCAATGCACAGAGGAGCCTGGTGGGCTACAGTCCATCGGGTCGCAAGAGTTGGACTTAGCAACTTAGCAACTAAACCACCACTATCTACAAAATAACTTGCTAAGATTTTAATTGAGATTGGACTGAATCTATAGATCATGTTGAAAGAATTGGCATCCTAACAGCATGAAGTTTTTCTCTATATAAACTTGAAATACCTCACCATTTAAATCTTTGATTCCCTTCATCAGAGTTTTGTTAATCAGATAGATATTATACATCTGCCTAAATATCTTTTTCTTTCTTCATTTTTTTGGTACTAACAGAAACGATATTGTGTTTTTAATTTCAAATTACAATTACAGGAAAGCAATTGCCTTTGTATATTGACTTCGTAATCTGCAACCTTGTTATAGTCACATATTAGTTCCAGAAGGTTTTTTATTTTTTGAGATAACAGGGTCTCTGGTTTGTTTTATTGAATATTACATATACAACAATCTGAGAATAAAAATACTAATGTTACAACTCAACAGTATAGTTAATGATAAGCATTTCCTTTGCATGTGTACTCAGAAATGAGATTAAATAATTTTTTGGAATGACTTGTAAATTCTATGTGATATATATATGATATGCCTGTTATATATATATAATATGATATGTATGATATATATGATATGTATACATATATATGTATGTATACCTCTCAACTTGTACTTTTTAAATTAATTTATTTATTTGAATTGGAGGCTAATTACTTTATAATATTGTGGTGGTTTTGCCATACACTGACATGAATCAGCCACAGGTGTACATGTGTCCCCCATCCTGAACCCCCCTCCCATCTCCCTCCTCATCCCATCCCTCTGGGTTGTCCCAGTGCACTGGCTTTGAGTGCCCTGTTTCACGCATCGAACTTGGACTGGGGATCTAGGGATACCAGGGATCTATTTCACATATGGTAATATACATAGTTCAGTTCCAGAAGGTCTTTTAAATAATTCTTTGGGATTTTCTACACAGACAATCATGTCATCTATGAACAAAGAACTTTTATCTCTTCCTTCCCAATCTATACATACCTTCCCTCTTCTAGTCTCGCTACATTCAGTATGATGATGAATCAGAACAGTGAAAGGAGACATCCTCATTTTATTTCTGATCTTACAGGGAAAGCATCTAGTTTTTTACCATTAGGTATGTCAGCTGTAGTTTTTCATACATCTTCTTTATCATGTTGAGGATGGTCCCCTCTAGAAAAGGGGGAAACTTTTTGAGAGCTTTTCATCATGAATGAATGTTGGATTTTGTCGATGCCTTTTCTATATCTACTGATACAGTCATAAGATTCTTTTCTTCTTTAGCCTGTTGATGTGATGGATTATATTAATTTTATATTCACTGATTTGTTGAATGTTGAACCAGCCTTGTATACTGAGAATAAACCCGACTTGCTAGTAATGTAAACTTCTTTATATATTGCTGGACTCTGTTAATACTTTGTTGAAGAATTTTGTATCTATTTTCATAAGAGATATTGACCTGTAATTTTTCTTTCTTGTAATATCTTTGTCTGGTATTGGTATTAGGATAATATTGGCCTCATAGAATGAGTTAGGAAGTGTTCCTTCTGCTTCTATTTTCTGGGGAGAAATTATGGAGAATAGGTATTATTTCTTCCTCAACTTCTTGGTAGAATTCATTGGTGAAACTATCTTGGCCATAATTAAAGTTAATAAGGATTATACCCAAAATAAATGAAATAGAGACTAGAAAAAAATAGAGTAAATCAACAAACCAAAACTTGGTTCTTTGAAAAGATCAACAAAATTGACAAACCTTTAGCTAGACTGACCAAAAGAAAAAACAGAGAAATGCATATACTAAAATTAGGAATGAA
This sequence comes from Neotragus pygmaeus, assembly GCA_006410875.1. Classification (NCBI taxonomy): domain Eukaryota; kingdom Metazoa; phylum Chordata; class Mammalia; order Artiodactyla; family Bovidae; genus Neotragus; species Neotragus pygmaeus. Next base: position 798,476 of record SJYV01008279.1, read on the forward strand.
GGGGGGAAACATCAATATTGATACAACAAAAATAAAAAGGATAATAAAGAAATATTATGAACAACTGTTTGCCAAGAAACTACAAAACTTAGATGAAATGGATACATTCCTAGAAAGACACAAACTAACAAAACTGACTCAAAAAGAAATACATAATCTGAATTCAACCAAAAAGACTGAATTAGTAATTTTCAAATTTCTAGTAAAGAAAAGCCAAGGCCCAGATGGTTTCATTGGTAAATTCAACCAAACATCTAAAGAATTAATATCAATCCTTCATAAATGCTTCCCAAAAATAGAAGAGGAAGCAACACTTCTATCTCATTCTATAAGGCTAGAGTTACTCTGATATCAAAACTAGTCAACACATCAGAAGATAAGAAAATCACTGACCAATATCTCCTATGAATATGTGAAGTGATATCACATTGTGGTTTTGATGTGCATTTCTTCAGTGCATAATCACATTGAACAATTTTTTCATGTGCATACAGATCATTTTTATATTTTCTTTAAAGAAATGTCTATTCAAATCTTTTGCCTACTTTTTAAAAACAATTTATGTTTTAATTTGTTTTTGGTCGCGCTGGGTCTTGGCTGCAGCACGCGAGCTTTCTCTAGTTGCAGTGAGGGGCTACTTTCTAGTTTGGCACATGGGCTTCCCATTATGGTGGCTTCCCTTGTTGAGGAGCACNCTCCCTCCTCATCCCATCCCTCTGGGTTGTCCCAGTGCACTGGCTTTGAGTGCCCTGTTTCACGCATCGAACTTGGACTGGTGATCTATTTCACATATGGTAATATACATAGTTCAGTTCCAGAAGGTCTTTTAAATAATTCTTTGGGATTTTCTACACAGACAATCATGTCATCTATGAACAAAGAACTTTTATCTCTTCCTTCCCAATCTATACATACCTTCCCTCTTCTAGTCTCGCTACATTCAGTATGATGATGAATCAGAACAGTGAAAGGAGACATCCTCATTTTATTTCTGATCTTACAGGGAAAGCATCTAGTTTTTTACCATTAGGTATGTCAGCTGTAGTTTTTCATACATCTTCTTTATCATGTTGAGGATGGTCCCCTCTAGAAAAGGGGGAAACTTTTTGAGAGCTTTTCATCATGAATGAATGTTGGATTTTGTCGATGCCTTTTCTATATCTACTGATACAGTCATAAGATTCTTTTCTTCTTTAGCCTGTTGATGTGATGGATTATATTAATTTTATATTCACTGATTTGTTGAATGTTGAACCAGCCTTGTATACTGAGAATAAACCCGACTTGCTAGTAATGTAAACTTCTTTATATATTGCTGGACTCTGTTAATACTTTGTTGAAGAATTTTGTATCTATTTTCATAAGAGATATTGACCTGTAATTTTTCTTTCTTGTAATATCTTTGTCTGGTATTGGTATTAGGATAATATTGGCCTCATAGAATGAGTTAGGAAGTGTTCCTTCTGCTTCTATTTTCTGGGGAGAAATTATGGAGAATAGGTATTATTTCTTCCTCAACTTCTTGGTAGAATTCATTGGTGAAACTATCTTGGCCATAATTAAAGTTAATAAGGATTATACCCAAAATAAATGAAATAGAGACTAGAAAAAAATAGAGTAAATCAACAAACCAAAACTTGGTTCTTTGAAAAGATCAACAAAATTGACAAACCTTTAGCTAGACTGACCAAAAGAAAAAACAGAGAAATGCATATACTAAAATTAGGAATGAAGGGGGGAAACATCAATATTGATACAACAAAAATAAAAAGGATAATAAAGAAATATTATGAACAACTGTTTGCCAAGAAACTACAAAACTTAGATGAAATGGATACATTCCTAGAAAGACACAAACTAACAAAACTGACTCAAAAAGAAATACATAATCTGAATTCAACCAAAAAGACTGAATTAGTAATTTTCAAATTTCTAGTAAAGAAAAGCCAAGGCCCAGATGGTTTCATTGGTAAATTCAACCAAACATCTAAAGAATTAATATCAATCCTTCATAAATGCTTCCCAAAAATAGAAGAGGAAGCAACACTTCTATCTCATTCTATAAGGCTAGAGTTACTCTGATATCAAAACTAGTCAACACATCAGAAGATAAGAAAATCACTGACCAATATCTCCTATGAATATGTGAAGTGATATCACATTGTGGTTTTGATGTGCATTTCTTCAGTGCATAATCACATTGAACAATTTTTTCATGTGCATACAGATCATTTTTATATTTTCTTTAAAGAAATGTCTATTCAAATCTTTTGCCTACTTTTTAAAAACAATTTATGTTTTAATTTGTTTTTGGTCGCGCTGGGTCTTGGCTGCAGCACGCGAGCTTTCTCTAGTTGCAGTGAGGGGCTACTTTCTAGTTTGGCACATGGGCTTCCCATTATGGTGGCTTCCCTTGTTGAGGAGCACAGGCTCCAGGGCACACGGGCCTCAGGAGCTGCAGTTCATGGGCTCAGTAGTTGTTGCGCGTGGACTTAGTTGCTCCACAGCATGTGGAATCTTTCCTTACCAGGGATCAAACCCATGTCCCCTGCACTAGCAGGCAGATTCTTAACTATTGGACCACCAGGGAAAGTGAAAGTGAAATTGAAGTCGCTCAGTCGTGTCCAACTCTTTTGTGATCCCATGGACTGTAGTCTACCAGGCTTCTCTGTCCATGGGATTTTCCAGGCAAGAGTACTGGAGTGGGTTGCCATTTCCTTCTCCAGGGGATCTTCCTGATCCAGGGATCGAACCCAGGTCTCCTGCATTGCAGGCAGACGCTTTACCCTCTGAGCCACCAGGGAAGCCCACATCCCCACACCAGGAAAGTCCACTTTTAATTGGGTTTTCTTTTTATTACTGATCTATAAACCTTTTCCATATGTTTTGATTATAAATTCCTTATCAGACATATTATTTGCACATATTTTTTCTCATTCTGTGAATTGTTCTTTTTTCTGTTAATAATTTTTTGATGGTATCCTTTGGTAAAAACTTTTTATCAGTTTGAAGAAGTTCCTGTCTATTCCTACTTGGTTCAATGCTTTTATCATGAAAGGATGTTGGATTGCATCAAAGACTTTTTCCAGTCTATTAAGATGATCATGTAGATTTTTTTCATTTATTCTATTAATATGGTATATTACATTTATTTTCAGGCCTTAATGAATTATTTATTCCTGAGATAAATCCTACTTGGTCATGGTGCATAGTCCTCTTTATAATCATTGTGTTTAGTTTGCTAGTATTTTTCCTGCACTTGATAAAAATATTCTCAGAGAAATGTTAGTATATCTCACTATGATTATACACTTTTTCTTTTCCCTTTAATTTCTTCTGATTTTTGCTTTATTATCTTTGCTTCTTTGTTGTAGGTGTCTAATAGTTTATGATGTCTATCTTCTTTGTGAATTGTAACTTTTATCATTAAAAACATTCATCTTTGTTTCTTTTAAAATAAATTAAAAAATTTAAACCTGTCCACAAATGTGCATAGCAGCATTATTCTTAATAGCCAAAATGTGGAATTAAACTAAATGTCCATCAACTGAAAAATAAAGAAAATGTGATATACCAATACAGTAGAGTATTACTGAACTGATCATAAAAATGTTAAGTAATGATACATGTTACAACATTCATAAGCCTTGAAAACATTATGCTAAGTGAAAGAAGGCAGTCACAAAAGACCACATGTTGTATGATTCCACTTATATGAAATACCCAGAATAAGCAAATCCAGAGAAGACAAAAAAATAGACTAGTATTTGTCAGGGTCTGGGAGTGTTAGGGGAAGAGGGAGTGACTGCTGCTATATAATATGGGGCTTCTTTTTGGGATTTTGAAAATATTCTAAAGTCAGGTTGGGTAACAATTATATAACTTTGTGAATATACTAAAAAACCATTGAAGTGTACACTTTAAAAGGGTAAATTTATGATACGTGAAATCTACCTCAGGGAAGCTGTATTTTAAAAATACAGAGATATTTAGCCACAAAAAAGAAGGAAAGCTTGCCATTTGTGACAACAGGAGAGCATTATGCTAAGTGAAATAAGTCAGAAGAGAAAGACAAATACTGTATAATCTCACGTACATGTGTACTCTAAAACAAAAACAAAAACCAAGCTTCTAGCTACAGATAACAGACTAGTGGTGGCCAGAGACAAGGAGTGGGGAGTGAGTGAAATGGGTGCAGGGGGACAAAAGATACAAACTTCCAGTTATAAAGTAAACCAAGGAGGGGGATATAATGCACAACATGGTGACTCTAGTTAATAATACTGTATTGCATATTTGAACGTTGCTAAGAGAATAGACCTTAAAAAGTTCTCATCATGAGGAAAGGGGTCAAAAGGTACCCAGAATATGTAAAAAGAATGGTTTAATAAAGCTCCATTTCTCAGTTTCAACTATTATCAACTCATGGCCTATCTTATTTCATAAATACTCTCATGTATTTATGAGAGTAATTTCTGAGAAAAATCTCAGATATTATTTCTTCTGTAAATATTCAGCATTTTTTCAGTAACATCCAGTAATATCTTTCCAAAAGATAAGGAGGAGGACTCTTTAAAAAATAATGATACAATTATCAAATGCAAACAATGTTAAATTAATACCATAAGATTAAAACAAATGCTTTATTCAAATCAATTTCAACCCGTTGCATTTGGTTATTTGTCTCTTCTATTTCTGTGTATGTATAAGCTCTCCATCTTTTATTTTTCTTGCAATTTATTTATCGAAGAACTGGGTTGTCCCGTAGAGTTTCCTACATTCTGGATTTTGCTGATTACATCCTTGTGGTGTCATTTAACATGATCACTATTATACAGTGATTCACTTTTAGATGCTCGTTGTTACCGTATTATTTATTACACTATAAATAAGATATTCATACTTCATCAAGATAGTCATCACTCCTTTAGTGCTTACTGAGCACCACATCCTTTGTAGCCTACTTGACACAAATTATCTCATTTCATCTTCACAACAGCCCCATGTAGTAAGTATTAATATTCCCAGTCTAGGAGTGAAGAAAATGAGGCTTCGAAAGGTTAAAGAAATTTGACCACAGTCAAGCAAGCAGTAAATAAATGGGTTCAACCCAGATCTGTCTGGATTGGAAGCCATAGTTTAACCATAGTTAAAATGCATGCTTCTATCCATAAGATAATATCCCTATTCTTTGCCTTGGGTTGTGGTTGTTGTTTGTTTTTATTAACTTCATTCCATCCAAAGAACTTGTTTTCACATTTCATCTGCAACACTTAGGAATCTTTCAGCTTCAAGTAACAGAAAACTCTATCTCAAATGGTCTCAACAATAAGGATATTTATTATCTCATATTACAAGAAACCCAGAAGCTGGGCAGCACCAGGGCTGATTGGTTTACTGACTCAACAACAACATCAAAGACCCAAGCTCATTCTCTTTAATCTGCCGTCATCAGTGTGTTGGCTTTGTCCTAAGCTTGGAACCTCTGATAGCTCTAAGATGGCTATTCCAGCTTCAGGGAACACAGCCAGATGCAACAACATCCCACAGAGATGGTGGCATATTTCTCTGTATGTCTCCATTTAAGAGCAAGAAAACCTTTCCCAGAAGGCCTTCAGCAAACCCCTCCTTAGGTCTCACTGGCCAGAACTGGGTCACATACCCACCCCTAATCTCTGAAAGGCCAGTCAAGAGGATTCTATTCCCCATACCCATGATAGGTTGGTATTGGATGGTAATAGCGTCACGTTCTCCAATAGACAAACATCTGAACAGGCTTCTGTAAAGAAGGAAGAGAAGGGAATGGATGATGAGTAGGCAAGCAACAGAATCTTCTGTGTGTTCTCAGTGATGTATGCTATATGTTCCATTGAGAATTTACTGTTGATGTATCAGCCTCCTCACTGCATGAAGAAGAGACCAGACAAGCTGATCTGTAAGGTTCCTTCCAGCTCTAGGAGTTGTGTTTCAATTTTGCATTTTCATATAAATGGGGCTGGGAGGATAGCTCTTGTATCTCTGCTTTGACTGCCAACTATGACTTTAACCTACGAAATCATTTGTTTGCCAGCTTCTTTCACAGTCTTCAACTGAAACAGTGCTTCATTCACCTCATCACATTCAGACATTTTCCTTGTGGGAAAACACAAGGAAGCCAGTGAGAGAGAGAGTACACCAAACTGTACAAAAAGCTCTTAATGACTCAGATAACAATAATGATGTGGTCACTCACCACTTAGAGACTGATATCCTGGAGTGTGAAGTCAAGTAGGCCTTAGGAAGCATTACTATGAACAAAACTAGTGGAGGTGATGGAATTCCAGCTGAGCTATTTCAAATCTTACATGATTCTGTTAAAGTGCTGCACTTATTAATGCCAGCTTATTTGGAAAACAGCAGGACTAAGAAAGACCACAGGACTGGAAAAGGTCAGTTTTCATTCTAATCCCAAAGAGAGGCAAGGCCAAAGAATGTTCAAATTACCATACAATTGCACGTATTTCACATGCCAGCAAGATTATGCTCAAAATCCTTCAAGCTAGGCTTCAGCAGTACATGAACCAAGAACTTCCAGATGTTCAAACTGGATTTAGAAGAGGCAGAAGAACCAGAGATCAAATTGCCAACAAACACTAGATCATAGAAAAAGCAAGGGAATTGCAAAAAAAACATCTACTTTTGCTTCATTGACTGTGCTAAAGCCTTTGACTGTGTGGATCACAACAAACTATGGAATATTCTTAATGAGATGGGAATACCAGACAACATTACCTGCCTCTTGAGAAACCTGTATGCAGGACAAGAAGCAACAGTTAGAATTGGACATGGAACAAGGGACTGGTTCAAAATTGAGAAAGGAGTATGTCAAGGCCATATACTGTCACCCTGTTTATTTAACTTATATGCTGAGTACATCATGCAAAATGCAGAGCTGGATGAATCACAAGCTGGAATCAAGATTGCTGGGAGGACTATCAACCACCTCAGATATGCAGATAATACCACTTTAATTTAATACCACTTTAATGGCAGAAAGTGACGAGGAAGTAAAGATCCTCCTGATGAAGGTGAAAGAAGAGAGTGAAAAACCTGGCTTAAAACTCAACATTCAAAAAACTAAGATCATGGCATCCGGTCCTATTACTTGATGGCAAATAGATGGGGGAAATGTGGAAACAGTGTCAGATTTCATTTTCTTGGGCTCCAAAATCAATGCAGATGGTGACTGCAGCCATTAAATTAAAAGATGCTTGCTCCTTGGAAGAATAGCTATGACAAACCTAAACAGTGTACCAAAAAGCAGAGACATCACTTTGCCAACAAAGGTCTGTATATTCAAAGCTATGTTTTTTCCAGTAGTCATGTACAGATGTGAGAGTTGGACCATAAAGAAGGCTGAGCACTGAAGAACTGACGCTTTTGAACTCTGGTGCTGGAGAAGACTCTTGAGAGTCCCTTAGACAGCAAGATCAAACCAGTCAATCCTAAAGGAAATTAACCCTGAATATTCATAGGAAAGACTGATGCTGAAGCTGAAGCTCCAATACTTTGGCCACCTGAATGGAGAGTTGACTCACTGGAAAACACTCTGATGCTGGGAAAGATTGAGGGCAAGAAGAGAAGGGGACAACAGAGGATGAGATGGTTGGATAGCATCACTGACTCAATGGGCCTGAATTTGAGCAAACTCAGGGAGATAGTGAAGAACAGAGAAGCCTGGTGTGCTGCAGTTCATGGGTTCGCAAAGAGTTGGACATGACTTAGTGACTGAACAACAGCAAAGCATCTTTGCTATATTAAACATTTCCTACCCTTTCTTATGATCTGAATAAAATTGCTTTGTTATTTTCAGCTTATGCCTACCATCAGCTTTCTCTGGGGAAGCTACTAGCTTGATCTGTAAGCAGTCCTATTCTTTTTTAACAGAAAGCTATAATTTGTGACAAATGTACAACATAAAAAAAGTCAAAGGCATCTGGTCTGTTACATAGGACATTTGGAATAAAAAAAAATACAGGAAAACATGGGAATGTGATTTAAATAGACGTGGCCACACCTCCCTTTCCTTTCACTCCTTCTCTTGCAGATTTGCCATTCTGGTGAGGAGGTTCACCAGAATCTGTAGTCCATCACTACAGTGTAGTGATAAAAGCTGTAGTCCATCACTACAGTGCTGCTAGTGGACACAACACTGGTGTCTCGGTCAGCAGCTACGGGATGCCAATGTTCTAGCTTATAGTTCCAAGAGCCTTTAAGAATTAACTTTATTTTCTGGTTCAGCCCTCTTCCTGGGGAAAGCATGGCCCTGTTTTGAAATGTACAAATCAAAGACAGCATTGAAAGTGCCTCTTCAGAGAAGCCCAGGACAGAAGGAGAGAAGAAGGCTTAGTGACAAGTTGGATGGCCTTGAATAACTCATATCACCTCTCTGTGCCTCTTGGAACTCTGACTGAAGAAAATCCTCACCCTGCATCTCACAAGGTTGTTGGAAAAGTCAAATGAGAACATAGATAGGATTGTACTTCCACAAATGCAAAGTGATGCTACTATTTTCAAACATGGAATTTTCTCTGCAGCATTTTTTGGTCATGTGACCACTGCACAGGTCATTGCCAGATTATGATGCTCTTTCACATCCATTCACTCTTTGCCTGCTTCAGAGATTATGCCAGCAACGCTGCATCCATCCCTTTGGTTCATTTTCCTTCCACCACATCTGGAAAGTGCAAATCCCACCATAACGTGAAATACTGCGTTGAAAGTATGCAGCAAGAGTTCACAAAGGAGAGATGTCACATGTGGTAGAAAATGCTTTTGGAAGGTAACCCTATTGTGCCATGTATTTTCATAATTTCAATCTTTGTCCTCGGTCGTACCACC
>SJYV01008279.1:807455-821090 GCA_006410875.1 Neotragus pygmaeus
TGCCGCCGCAGGGAGGGCGCGGTCTCTGTCCGCTGAGCTGCGGTGCCGGGTGTTTCCACGCTGGGCTTTGTTCCCCACTTCTCTCCTGTGAACGTTTGACAAGCTCCTGGAGCCTAATGCCTGCCACTGCAGCGTTAGACCAGGCGGCGGGGAAGGGTGGACTCCGGCTGGAGCTGTCACCCGCAGGGTGTTTCAGCCTCCGAGAAAGCAGCGTTCCGAGAATGGCCTGATGCAGGTCGTTTGACTCTTTTTACTTTATTTTTTCTGGTTTAAGTAATGTTAGCATGTGCTCCCTTGAGTCTTCCTAAATTTTCCTTGTTGACCTGCAGGAGTGAAAATTGGTTTTTAATAATAACAATGACAATAATGGCTCCTAATGGGAATTTTTGAAGTATTCAAAGATGGGAAGGTGATGCAGGCAAAATGCGAATTAGCAACGAAGGCTGTGAATGCTGCGGGCTTCCTCTTGCCTATTAAACATCGGGATCACCAGGTCCTTGGGAAAGGAATGAAAAGAAGGTCGTAGCAGGTATCATAAAAACCCATTTCCCGAGCTTTGCCATTAAGGAGCTGAGGGACCCTGGGCAAGTCTCTTCACCTCTTTTAACCTCTTTCTCCATGTAAAACGGGGTATTCCGCCTAAATGATTTCTAAACCTCTGTTCTTCCAAGGCTCTCATATCAAGAAACTAAGGAGAGGAGGGTGGGTCTGTTCAACACCATTATAGAAAGCCTGACACTGACAGAACAGGTTTTACCTAGTGAGGAAGAAAGATTTTTCAGGGTTTAGGCAACTTGATTTTTTTCAAAAATAGAACTGGTTTTCTCTACTCTCGGCAGTCTAATCCAATAAATCATGCGTTACAACTGTTTTAATTTTTTTGAATTACTGTAAATATGTAGACAACAACATGCTGTGGATTTTCTGTGTTTGTTTTTAATTGGCTGAAGGTGAACTGATGGGATCATCAGGTAAAGGGAGATGTAAATGGCTCCCCAGGGCTAGGCAGGAGCCCTCAGAGGTGGTGAGCAAGGAGAAGGGGAGGAACTGCGGAGAAAGTAACCAGAGAGTTCAGACACTGAGGATAGAGAGGATGGGTACTGATGGGTCATTGAATAATAAATACACAATAGAAGGAATGAGAGAATCAGAAAACCAGCGCTCTACAACTCTAATGTAACTGATTCAGGCAAGGATTCATCCACAGACGACAAAACCTTTGAGCCAAAGGTTGTTGGGAAAGAGGATTTTTACATTATTTCAAAGTATCTTGCCACATATTACCTAGGGAAAATGTGTCCTTACAATAGAGAGATGAAAAAGTCATCACCTCAGCTGAATGATCAAGCAATCCAACACGTACCATGAGTCTCCTGTTGGGTTATGCAATAAGGTGGTCATAACTTCACCTGTTTAATGTTCCTGCCAAAAAGATGGTGGGGTCAGGGTATTATAGATTAAAATATTCAACTGACTTAACAATAAATTGGGATGCGTGAACTTTGGATCCTAAATCAGGAAAAAAAAAGCTATGATTGATGAGTTGGAGACAATTGGAGAGATTTGAATATGGACTACATATTACATATTAGATAAGTATCATGGAATTGCTTTTCATTTTCTTAGGTGCAGCGATGGTACGGTGGTCATGTAGGACACTGTCATTTTCTTTTGAGATGTAGGTATTAGAGGCAAAACGGCATGACATCTGCAACTTTCAGCTGATTCAGGGTAGGGGGAAGTAAAGGGTTGGGGAGGAAGCTGGAGAATGTAGCAAAATGGTGACAGTGAATCAAAGAGAATGGTATATAGGTATTCTGTTCTTTTACCTTTTCTGTAGATTTGAACTTTTTAAATTAAAAATTGGGGTGATCAATAAAATAGATAAGCAAACAAAGGTTTGAACTTTTTAAATTAAAAATTGGGGTGATCAATAAAATAGATAAGCAAACAAAGGGAAAGGATTGCAGAGGACAGTGTGGACATCTGCAGTGAATCTGCAGGGAACTTACAGTGAGTCTGTCTCACTGAGCTCACTCAAGATTTCAGTCCTGTTGGAGGAGTGAGTGGGGTCAGGGAAAGTTCTCTTTCTTGCTTTGTCTTAACTACTATCAATCGTTTATTCTTAAGACACCCCATCCCTTAATTCCCAGCTCAAATTCTGAAATTTCCAAAGCTTAGAATTTCTAGTCCTCCCCACAAACCAACCTGAAAGCGCTATCCCTTTTCTCTCTGAGTTCAAGATCTGCGCCTCTATAGCAGGAAGTTCTAGGTGCTGGTTCTTTTTATTTTGAATTAAGGGAACGCTGGAGGAAAAACAGACCCAGCTTTCTGACAGAAGTTCAAGGATTTCCTCTTGTTCGCTTTATTTGTGAATCACATACAACCAAATGTTTCCTTATAGACTGTAAGCAAATCAAAGGAGCTCATAGAAGACAAGTGCAAAAGAGATTTCCTATTACCAGACTAAGAAAACAGAACCCATTCTTAAGATATAACACTTTAATTTTGTACTGAATCTTTTTCTACAAGGATTTTTTCCTACACACACATACTCATATGCTTTTATGTTTTGCCCCCTGGTTTGGCACCAAGGCTATCCCATCTCTTTCATGCGTATCATCAGTATTCCCGGGTTTCCCTGGTGATAGCTGAGTAGAGAGGGAATGAGGTCAGCCCTAGAACTTTGGGTAATAGGAGCTCATGAAACAAGGCACAAGACCAGCTGCAGCAAGACAGGATGTGAGGAGTAAGGAGCAAATCTGAGGTTTCAGTCCAGTGAAAGAACCAGGAGGCCTCTTGTCAGAGCAGAGGGAGGGGTCCGGAGTCTAGGGAGCTGGGCTGCTGTTCAGCAAATATATGCAGGGTCAGCACCCCTCTTGTTTATAGCCGACATCCATTGTGATGGCCAATGCCCATTTCGCACCAGTTATTAAATATTTTGCCTATCATCTTGATAAGCAGTCATGAGTCAAAGGCCACATAGCACCTNTGGGGGGGGGGGAGGGGGGGGTGAAAAAAGGGATATATGTATACATGTAGCCGATTCATTTTGTTGTACAATAGAAACGGACACAAATTATAAAGCAATTATACTCCAGTTTTTAAATTTCTGTTTTGTTTTGTTGGAGGATATATTGATAAGCTGATTTTTTTTTCTAATTTATTAGTTTTAGGAAATGTAGATTTGGCTCTCTCGTGCAAACTGGTTCACTCATTGTTTAAAGTGAAGACGCTCAGTCGTGTCCGACTCTTTGCGACCCCATGGACTGCAGCCTACCAGGCTCTTCCGTCCATGGGATTTTCCAGGCAAGAGTACTGGAGTAGGGTGCCATTGCTTTCTCCAATAATCTCTCTCATTGTTTAAAGATTACTATAAATATTGAAGATACATAATAAAGAATAATAACTTCTCACACACTGACTTCCCCTCTTGGGATGAAATCATCATCAGTGAGGTGGAAGGTCAGGTTGTCCTTTCCCAATCAGATCCCCCCCTTCTCCTTCTGAGATGTCTATGCTTTCCATGTGTTGTCCTTTGTAGCTTTCCCAGATACATATGTACTCCTAAGTTATTCATGGCTGTCTTACCCATTTAAAAACCTTTTCACTAGGTTTTACAAGTATTTTTTTTACTCTTCTGTAAAAATGGGTCTTTGGTTTGGAGCAGGCTTATTAAATAGGGCTGAATGTTTTGGGTTTGTTTCCAAGTCTGCATGGAGGTGAGGCCAAAGTTTGGGCACTTTGTGTTGTATCTGATTTTCCTCTTTCATACCAGTTATGAAATACATATACAAGTAAGGTAGTGGAAGAAGAAGCAAAGAAAGCCACACTCCTTGTTCTCCTTCTCAGGGTTCATGTCTCTGATAGGAAGAGTTATTGAAAGGCCCAAGTCGCTCTTCCTTCAGCTCCGTCCTTGCCCCTGTTTTCTGTTTTCTAACCTTCTTGGTATGCATGTGCACCTGGACTCCTGAAAGTGCTGCTTGGCACGTGCTTCACTCCAGTGTGCCCATTAGTCTCTTGCTGCATGCTGAGAGCTCGCCATGGGACAAGCACTCTGCCAGAGGTGAGACTGCAGTGATGTTTGGAAGCTTTCCACTGCGGCATCACTAACAGGAGGAGAGGGCATGTGTGAACACTCAGGGCCCTGGGTAGGGGCTAAAGCAGGCCATCCTTGAGCCAGAAATCTGCGATTTGACTTTAAAAGCTGTGTGAATAATATGTCCACATACCTCTATATTTGTTATTAAAAATAAAACCAGCTTTCCCCAAAATCTTCAAAGTTGTGCTTCAGGAGGGTGCATTATTATTATTTTTTCTCCTCTGGCTTTCATGCCCTCCTGATGCACTAGCGCAACACATGCAGTTTGTTTTAACAGGGACTGTTACACAGTATTAACATGGTATTGTAACTGCTTAATTAGTGTCTCTCCTACTGCCAAACTGTAAGCTCAGCTCCTGTACGAGATATCATCTGTTTTGTTCACTGCTCTTTTCCCAGCAGTGGAAAAAGGTAGGTTGTCAGTAGATATTTGTTGAATGAATCTACAAGAGGCCCAGGAAGAGAAAGAATCATGACATCATCCCTGTCCTCTAGGATTTGGCGGTGTAGTTGAATTTAGGAAACAGAGCAACTGTTCTGTGCTTAGGTGGCCTCAGAAAGTTCCATGATAGAAAGTGGAGGCTGTGGATATGGTGGAATGAGTTTTGAACCAACAGGTCACTTCACCTTTCTGAGCTCATTTCCTTCATTTAATATTTGTTGGATGCCTATCCTGGGTCAAGACCTGTGCTGGGAGCCAGGACCATAACAGTGACTAAAACAGATACAGTCCCCACCTTCACAGAGCTTAGCAAAAAAGACAGAGATAAACCAAGCAGTTGTAATAATGTCAAGAGAGCCCTGAACAAGGGGTGTGCCTTGGGGTGGGGAATGACTCAGAGTGCCGGGGATTACAAACAAGGCAACTTCGAGGAATTGAAGCTTACATTCATATCTATTTTTTAATTGGAGTATAATTGCTTTATAGTGTCTGTTTCTGCTGTACAACAGTGCAAGTCAGCTATATGTATACATGTATCACCTCACCTCCCTGCTGAACCTCCCTCCCACTCACCCCCCCACCCCACCTCTCTAGGTTATTACAGAGCACCGAACTGAGTGAAGCTTACGTTGAGACTGGAAGATGAGCTGAGCTGGCTAGCAGTCAGCCAGAGGAAGAAGGGGTATGAGTGCTCTGAGCAGAGGAAACAACATAAGGTGTGATCCAGGAGTTGGAAGTAGTCCAGGAGGCTGGAGCCAGGGGAAGCTGGGGGGTGCAGTGCAGGATGAGGCTGATGAGGATGACAGAGGTCAGACTGTGAGTCTGAACCTTATCCTCAAGGCAGAGGGAAGCCACAAGAGGATTATAAGTAACTAGGGCAGAATTGTTTAAAAATATCACTTTGGCCATTTGTATGAAGAATTGATCAAAATGGACTAAGACTGGATGTGGAAGTGCAGATGAGTGAAGCAGATGGATCCCCAACATGTTTAGGTTTAAGGACTGGATTGATGAATGGAGGAGACAAGGAAGAGGAGATGTCAAGGATGGTTCCCTGCTTTCTTGGCCAAATTTCTGAAATTGGAAATTCCAAAGGAGGAGAAGCTATTTGGCAGGAAAGATGATGCAACTACTTCTACCATTTGAGATGCCTGATTCAGTGAAGCGGAGATGTTGGTTCAGCAGCGGGAATACATGGATCTAGTCCTCAAGGAACAAAGTCTTAATCAAAGATTTGAGGGTCCTCAGAATGTGGATTATAATGAGAATTTTGGAGGGGATGAGTTTCTCCCAGGGAGAATGTGCAGTGTAAGAAAAGAAATGGTAAGACAGGATCTTGTAACATGCCAGGACTTAAGGCAGAGGGAGAATTGCCGAAGGAGACCAAGAAGAAGTGGTCAGAGAAGTAGGAGAAAACCCATCTATGTTGCTGGACTGGATGACCTTTCAGGCCTCACTCAACCCTGACATTCTGTGGTCCGCAGAGCTGGGACCCGAGCCAGGTCTCCAAAGCAGAGCACACGGAGAGGCCATGAGAACAGAGAAAAGCATTCCAAGTGACGTTACAGTATAAGCCAAGGTCCCAACAAGAAACAGAGGACACACTCAACTGAGTAATTTGAGGGAATTTAAATAAAGATCCTATTTGCAGAGTTGTAGAGAGGGTGTAAGGAGTCCAACAAGGCGGAAATCTGGCACCAGCCACACAGGGACCCTTCATCACCCCCAGGCCTCAAGTCAGCAAGGCAGGGGTGGGGGCAGCCCTAGAGGGAAGGCTTGCTAGTGGGCCACGCTGCCTTCTGCACCAGCCTCCCTCCAGTTTCCTGCTAGTGCCTCCTGTTGGCCAAACGAGTCAGAGAGCAAGGAAGCCTGATGATGCTGTGTAGGTAAATACATCACCTTCCTGGGGCACAGAGCAGTGCCAGGAGTGAAAGGGGAGGGGAAGGGCAAATGAGTGTCCAGAAAAATATCTGGGAAAATGGAAGTCCATGAATAAGGGAGTACCTTAGTTTCCGACTGTTGCTGTCACAAAAGCAGGAGCCTAAAACAGCACAGCTTTATTATGGCGTTGCTGAGGAGGTGGGAAGTCCAAAGCGGGTTTCACTGGGTTAAGATCAGCATGTCAGCAGGGCTGCATTTCTTTCTGAAGGCTCTGGGGAGAATTCATTCCCAGACCTTTTCCAGCTTCTAGAGGCCGCACACATTTCTTGGCTCTTGGCCCCGTCCTCTGTCTTCAAAGCCAGCAATTGCATCACTCTGTCCCTCTGCTTCTGTCATCACATCTCATTCTCTGACTCTCNAATAGGACCAAATTACACAATCCATGTATTAAACATTTGTTGAGCGAATATGTGCCAGTAATATTTTGTTATGCTGTTGGATAAATTAACAATATTTAAATATATAAAAACCAGGGGCTCCCCTGGTGGCTCAGATGATAAAAAAATCTGCCTGCAGTGCAGGAGACAAGACTCAGGTTTAATCCCTGGATCAGGAAGATTCCCTGGAGAAACAAATGGCTCCCTACTCCAGTATTCTTGCCTGGGGATTTCTGTGGACAGATGAGCCTGGAAGGCTACAGTCCACAGGATCCAGAGTCAGACACAACTGAGCATGGATGTCTGCTTTCATCTTTAGCCATTAAGAATAAGTAAACCCATCCTAAATGGCATGTGTTTTTCATCATATATTAATAATAATTCATAGTCATTCATTATGTGGCTAATATATTTGTATTTAAAGGGAATAAATACATTACGTGGAATCTTGGAATTACACCAAAAGTTATGGTATTTTCATTTTAGTTTCCAAAACTCAGTGTGTGGTATTTTAAACTGGGTTGTTGTGTTTGTTTGTTTGTTTGTTTTTCCTGTTTTCCCCTTATTTTTACTTTTGAAATTGGAAAACCTTGCAGTGATTATAAGGATATATTTAGGCAAGGGTTATGAAAGAATTTAAACCAGTTTTTCCCTATCCCTGAAAATAAAGTCTTATAATGAGAATAAACTTTTTCGTCAGTTAATAAATCAATGTAAAGTTTATTGAAAGTTAATCTTTTTTTGCAGATCACTCATAAATCGAGGGAAAGGGTTAGGAAATATGACAAATAAAATTATATAAGATATTTCTTTATTTTACAGAGTAACAGACTAGCTAGAGACAATGAATTAAGAGAAAATGATAAAGAACAGCTCCGAGCAATTTGTACACGAGATCCTCTATCTGAAATCACTGAGCAGGAGAAAGATTTTCTGTGGAGCCACAGGTAAGTGTTAAGATAGAGTCTCTATTTCTTCTATTTCACAAGAAATAACTGACATTGGCTTGATCTTGCCATGTTTCTGCCGTTACCTATTAGAGTAAATAAAGCATAATTTACACTTTTTTATTATAAGCATTATCCTTTTTTAAATTATCGATGTAGATCAGTATTTCTAGAAAATCATGATGCATTGGTATTAAGCTTGCAGATTGAAGTTTTTAAAATTCTGAATCCTTAACATACCTTTTCTTAGATTTGGTTTTTTGGGTTTGTTTTCAAATAAAATTTAAGATCCACCCCCCAAAAAAAATACCTGTAGTTTTAGACCCATTTAATTGTGATTTAGTTAGCCTAGATATTTTCCGTTTTTAAGAGTTCCTTCCATTTTTCATATTTTCTTATGCTTCCTGAAAGTAACAATGTAATCTTTACTTTTGAAGAAATTACCCTACAGCTTGGTATGTGTACACTGGTTTATTTAAATCAAGTTGTAGTGCATTTCTGCAGAAAGTCCATTTAAATATGTTTTGTCCACTGACCACAGTAGAAGTGGGAGCTCTTCCCATGGTTCATGATTAATAAGAGAAACTATGTAAAGAATGTTATAAATTCATAATTTTTCCTAAGTAGTTATCCTCCATTTGGATTTTCCTTTTGTCTTCCATGCCATTTATAACTGTCTCNACAGTAGAAGTGGGAGCTCTTCCCATGGTTCATGATTAATAAGAGAAACTATGTAAAGAATGTTATAAATTCATAATTTTTCCTAAGTAGTTATCCTCCATTTGGATTTTCCTTTTGTCTTCCATGCCATTTATAACTGTCTCTAAATATATATAGGTGCAGCTATAGTGTTAAACAAAGATTTGTTTTGATTTTAAGAAAGGCTAGTCATGGTAAGAAATTTTAAAAATGTTTGGATGGAACTTTTTAGAGATTGCATAGTTGAAAATTTAGACATTTAGGTCTTTTGGATAACATGTAAGAATGTTTTTTATTTTGTCTTGTCTTTTCCACATAGACACTATTGTGTAACTATCCCCGAAATTCTACCCAAATTGCTTCTGTCTGTTAAATGGAACTCTAGAGATGAAGTAGCTCAGGTAAATGCATGTTTGAAATTACTGAATAACTGTTGCACAAATTTGGTATGTCGTTCAAATTGTTTTCTCTCAGAAAATCTGCATAAGTGTAAGAGATGAAATAGACTGTGTTTTAAATTAGTTAATAATGATAATACAGATGGTCCTCAACTTACCATAGTTCAGCTTAAGATTTTTTTACTTTATAGTACTGAGAAAGTGATATGCATCCAGTGGAAATTATTTCAAATTTTATATTTTGATCTTTCCTCAGGTTAGCAATATGTGGTAAAATAGTCTCTCCTGATACTGGGCAGCAGTAGTGAGCCACAGCTTCAGTCAGCCAGGTGATCATGAGGGTAAACAACCAGTATCCTTAAAACTAGTCTGTACCCATATAGCTGTACTGTGGGTTAATATAAGTGTTCTGAGAATGTTTAAGGTAGTCCGAGTTAAGCTATGATGTTCAGCAGATTATGTGCTAAATGCATTGAGCTATTTTCAACATATATGGGCTTATCAAGACATAAGCCCATTGTAAGTGAAGGAAGATCTGTGTAGTAAAGAAAAATACAATTTACGTAATTTTCACTGAAAAAATTAATTAGAATCAAACATTTTAAGCACTGAATTCATGAGGGGGGCTTTTATCTAATTTTACAGTGAGAAATTAAGACAGTGTCTTAGAGGGTTCATTCACAACTATTTTTGCTGTTTAAATATATTTTATTATCCCACTCATACAGATGTACTGCTTGGTAAAAGACTGGCCTCCGATCAAGCCTGAACAGGCTATGGAGCTTCTGGACTGCAATTACCCAGATCCTATGGTTCGAGGTTTTGCTGTTCGGTGCTTAGAAAAGTATTTAACAGATGACAAACTTTCTCAGTACCTAATTCAACTAGTACAGGTAAAATAATGTAAAATAGAAAAATAATGTTTTATTTTAAATCCATGCAATTTCCAAAAAATGCTGTATTAGCTGGTTTTATACTTTCATAAAACTCAGTTTTATTATCAGGAGTATCTATTTTCTTTCTAAAAATTTTTTTCTTTAAATTCAGCCATGAAGAAACTTACACTGATTCATGTGGCTTTGTTTTTATATATATTTTTACTGACATAGGTACTAAAGTATGAACAGTATTTGGATAACCTGCTTGTGAGATTTTTACTCAAAAAAGCGTTAACTAATCAAAGGATCGGTCACTTTTTCTTTTGGCATTTAAAGTAAGTCAAATTATTTTTCCATTTAATTCTTTATATAAATATTACTTGTATCGTAATGTATAATGTATACATGTATTAATATATACTTCTGTATTACTTATCTACTATTGTTTTTGTTTGTCCAGAAGAGTTTTCCATACTGAAAGTATATTGTGCCAGTGAACTTTCTCAGCTTTTTCTCTTTAACATTAAATAAGCAGTAAAATTAAAACTAAATTTTATACAGGAATGAGAGCTGAAATATTTTTAAAGACTTTTATNAGACCATCAAAAGATTACTGTTAATTAATGAAAACCAAACATCTCAAGTTAATGAATTTAGCACTTGTTCATGTGTGGGGAGCTGCAAAAGACTGGGTTCACTGAAATCACTCCTTTGATATGCACCTTATCTAGGGCCAGTATTCTGTTCTTTCCTATCCTGAGTCCCCTCAGGGTGCACCATTGGGCTGGCTGCAGTGGCTGAGGAGTGTAACATGCTTTGCAAACTATATATCAAAGGTTATATATCTATTGAAAAATGTATAGTAACTCCCCATCTGGAACAGAATAAAGCCCTGGTTCTTTGGCAAGACGTATAGGGGAGACATCCTATACATATGTACATATATATCACTGAGCTGTGATCTCCTTGGGGAAGGGGTCATATCTTATTTATCTGTGTATTCCTGTTTTTTAGAACCATACCTAGCAAACAGTAGGTTTCTACAAGTATTTACTGCCTTGAAATATCTGCTTGATAAAACTGCCAAAGGAGAAACACAGTCAGTTAAGCACATTGCTGTTTCCTGAATGCTGTGTTATCTTTCTAGAGAAGATTGGTAAAGTCCCTCTGCCAGAAAGAAGGGATTGGAGAAAATTTTCATTTCTAGTGTAAGTTTCGGAGGGAGGTAGTATAAAAAGAGAAACTTGAAAAAAGAATAGTCTAGGGGTACAAAGAATTACAGCTTCCCAGGTGGCAGCAGGTGGTAAAGAACCTGCTTGCCAGTACAGGAGATATAAGAGATGTGGGTTCATTCCCTGGGTTGAGAAGATCCCGTGGAGGAGGACATGGCAACCCAGTCCAGTATCCTTCCCTGGAGAATCCCATGGACAGTGGAGCCTGGTGGGCTACAGTCCATGGGATCGCAAAGAATCAGACACGACTGGAGTGACTTAGCATGCACAAAGAATTAGGGAGAATGGCTTTAGAAAAAAAAGAGAGACTAGAAAGAGAATGGGAGGTGGAGAAAGAAGAAAAGAAAGGAGAAGAGTGGAGAGAGTAGCCAGAATTTTAGACTCTGTCTTAGTTTACTTGCAGGGGAGTTTCTTGACAATGCTTTCTCACATGGATGGTTCAAACTCTCTTTCCTGAATGAGCCCTATTTTGTATTCTTCACATCACTCTCCCTCTGAAAAGACACAAGTCTGCTCCTTACAACTACGTTACAATTACTACATTGTTTTTCATTGTTGTCCTCTGTGGAAAGCTGAAGGAGGCAAAGTAATCTGGTGGGAAGGCATTCACTCCACGGGGACTCCGCAGGCCTGGCACATCCCAGCTCTGAGATCTCAAGCAAGGCGCTCAGTTGCTTGCATAAACCATGCAACTCTGATTGGAGTTTGAACCTGCGATCTTTGAACTGAGAGCACACACCTGATCTCAGGACTTAATGAAACTTGGGTTCTTGATGTCTCATTGTAGAATCAATTCAGTGAGAGACAAAGTTATAGGTTGCTGCTGCTGCTGCTAAGTTGCTCAGTGGTGTCCGACTCTTAGCAACCTCATGGACTGCAGCCTACCAGGCTCCTCTGTCGATGGGATTTTCCAGGCAGGAGTACTGGGGTGGGATGCCATTGCCTTCTCTAAAGTTATAGGTATGAAGTACATTTATTTAGAAACACACTTCACAGAAAGAGTGTGGCCATCCCGGGAGGCAGAGCAGCACCAGGGTATGAGGTTGTCAGTTTTTATGGCAATGGGTAATTTCATAGGCTAATGAGGGGGAGGGGGCAAGTGGACCTTAGGAAGCATCTCTATGAACAAAGCCAGTGGAGGTGACGGAATTCCAGTTGAGCTATTTCAAATGCTAAAAGATGATGCTGTGAAAGTGCTGCACTCAATATGCCAGCAAATTTGGAAAACTCAGCAGTGGCCACAGGACTGGAAAATGTCAGTTTATTTCAATCCCAAAGAAAGGCAATGCCAAAGAATGCTCAAACTACTGCATAATTGCACTCATCTCAATGCTAGCAAAGTGATGCTCAAAATTTTCCAAGCCAGGCTTCAACTGTGAAATTCCATGAATTGTGAAATTCCAGATATTCAGGCTAGATTTAGAAAAGACAGAGGAGCCAAAGATCAAATTGCCAACCAACATCCGCTAGATCATTGAGAAAGCAAGAGAGTTCCAGAAAACATCTACTTCTGCTATATGACTACATCAAAGCCTTTGACTGTGTGGATCACAACAAACTGGGGAAAATTCTTAAAGAGATGGGAATACCAAACCACCTGACCTGCCTCCTGAGAAATCTGTATGCAGGTCAAGAAGTAACAGTTATAACTGGACATGGAAAAACAGACTGGTTCCAAATCGGGAAAGAAGTGTTCAAGGCTGTATATTGTCATCCTGCCTTTTTAACTTATATGCAGAGTACATCATGAGAAATGTTGGACTGTATGAAGCACAGCTGGAATCAAGATTGCCAGGAGAAATATCAATAACCTCAGATATGCAGATGACACCAACCTTATGGCAGAAAGCAAAGAGGAACTAAAGAGCCTCTTAATGAAAGTGAAAGAGGAGAGTAGAAAAGCTGGCTTAAAACTCAACATTCAGAAAACCGAGATCATGGCATCTGGTCCCATTACTTCATGGCAAATAGACATAGAAACAATGGAAACTGTTACAGACTTTATTTATTTGGGCTCCAAANAATGAAAGTGAAAGAGGAGAGTAGAAAAGCTGGCTTAAAACTCAACATTCAGAAAACCGAGATCATGGCATCTGGTCCCATTACTTCATGGCAAATAGACATAGAAACAATGGAAACTGTTACAGACTTTATTTATTTGGGCTCCAAAATCACTGCAGATGGGGACTACAGCCATGAAATTAAAAGACACTTGCTCCTTGGAAGAAAAGTGATGACCAACCTAGAGAGCATATTCAAAAGCAGAGATATTACTTTGCCAACAAAGGTCCATCTAGTCAAAGCTATGGTTTTTCCCTTAGTCATGAATGGATGTGAGAGTTGGACCATAAAGAAAGCTGAGCACCGAAGAATTGATGCCTTTGAACTGTGGTGCTGGAGAAGACTCTTGAGAGTCCTTTGGACTGCAAGGAGATCCAACCAATTCATCCTAAAGGAGATCAGTCCTGAGTATTCATTGGAAGGACTGATGTTGAAGCTGAAACTCCAATACTTTGGCCACCTGATGCGAAGAGCTGACTCATTTGAAAAAGACCCTGATGCTGGGAAAGATTGAAGGTGGAAGGAGAAGGGGATGATAGAGGTTGAGATGGTTGGATG
>SJYV01008279.1:822369-861831 GCA_006410875.1 Neotragus pygmaeus
GTGAAAGAGGAGAGTAGAAAAGCTGGCTTAAAACTCAACATTCAGAAAACCGAGATCATGGCATCTGGTCCCATTACTTCATGGCAAATAGACATAGAAACAATGGAAACTGTTACAGACTTTATTTATTTGGGCTCCAAAATCACTGCAGATGGGGACTACAGCCATGAAATTAAAAGACACTTGCTCCTTGGAAGAAAAGTGATGACCAACCTAGAGAGCATATTCAAAAGCAGAGATATTACTTTGCCAACAAAGGTCCATCTAGTCAAAGCTATGGTTTTTCCCTTAGTCATGAATGGATGTGAGAGTTGGACCATAAAGAAAGCTGAGCACCGAAGAATTGATGCCTTTGAACTGTGGTGCTGGAGAAGACTCTTGAGAGTCCTTTGGACTGCAAGGAGATCCAACCAATTCATCCTAAAGGAGATCAGTCCTGAGTATTCATTGGAAGGACTGATGTTGAAGCTGAAACTCCAATACTTTGGCCACCTGATGCGAAGAGCTGACTCATTTGAAAAAGACCCTGATGCTGGGAAAGATTGAAGGTGGAAGGAGAAGGGGATGATAGAGGTTGAGATGGTTGGATGGCATCACCGACTCAATGGACATGAGCTTGATCAAACTCCAGGACACTGTGAAGGACAGAGAAGCCTGGCATGCTCCAGTCCATGGGATCACAAAGAGTCAGACACGACTGAGCAACTGAACTTAAGCTGAAACTGAATAAGGGTGAGGAGTATTCCAGCTATTTGGGCAAAAGGGTGGAGATTTCCAGGAAATGGGCCACTGCCCACTTTTTGGCCTTTGCTGGTTGACCTCAGAACTGTCATGGCTCCTGTGGGTGTGTCATTTAGATGCTAATGTGTTACAGGGAGCGTTTGTCTACTGGAAGTCACATCTTCTGCCACCTTGGACCTTGTTGGTTCTAACCAATTTTTGTCATGTCCTATAGCCATGTTATTCTTTTAAAAGTTGTGCTCTGCCCCCTTGCCTCATGTTTCACTTAGGCCTCAGCATATTCATCTGTAAAATGTGATATCTATATCTCTCCAGGCTTCCTTTCCACATCATTGTAAAAATCTAAATAAGGGAGATAATATGTGTGAAAATACTTTGTAAGCAGACAGGCTGCTCTATAGATGAAGATAATACTACTTATTTTGTTGACTATTTCGTCCAGTGGAAAGACTCCATGGGCAGATAGTATGCATAGCTCTGTCTCCTGCTAATAAGTCCTATTTATCAAAAGGAGATAACAGTCTTTCTTTCTTCTTGTTAGTATTCTGAAGTCTTAGGAAGCTGACACAGTTAAATGTTCGTGACCCATGAGAAAGACATATAAGAAACCATGGCACTCCCTTTTCAAAAAGAGCTGGAGAAATACAAGAACATTGATGAAGATGAGCTTCTTGGCAAACTCTCAGAAGAGGAACTGAAACAGTTGGAAAATGTTCTTGATGACCTAGATCCTGAGGTTAGTGACCTGGAACTGAAGCAGGTGGTTAGTGATAAGGTGGGATGAATGATATAGCATGTCCTTAAAACAATAGTATAGGAATCCCTGAGCTCAAAATGCAGATTCTGTGTTCTTCCCTAATTGGTTCTGAGTCACTTACTTTTTTATAAACCATGGAGAACCTCAGTAGCCACATATTTGATATGGCAATTTCATTTCTCAAAAACCAGTTTAATGTAAATGCCAGAAAATATTTTCCATTGACTCCAAGAAGGACTAGACTGACTTATGGAAAAAGAAAGAAGAAACAAACATGACTAGGTTTCTTCTGAGTTATGTATTCTGCCGGGCCCAGAAGTCCTTGACTTAAATTACATTATCCCCATTTCATAAATAAGGGGACAGACCACGAAAAGTAATTTATGTAAGATTCCATACTGGTAACCTGGTAAATGTCAGAGATGGTATTTAAACCAAATCTTTAACCCCCAAAGCAGAAATTTTTAATATCTCATTTCTTTAACATATATAAACAAGTTAAAATCTTGGTGATCTCACAATAATGGATAGATTAGAATAACTGTAACTGTAATATCAAATAAATTTAAATGGAGCATCTCATGTTTTTATGAGCTCTTACAAAGGTAAATAGCTTATTATAATGTTTGTTTAGCAAGCACTTTCTTCAGCCCTGCTAGTATTATCTCAAACTTAGAGGCAGAGACATCTAAAATAGTGATTTTACTATAAATAAAAACATCCACTAAAATATTTATGTGATATTCTATAATGCCAGATAATTTGGATATTGTTTTACTTTTAAAAATGCAAGTATCTTTTTTTACTTTTTAAACTACTGTATGAAGTTGTATTGATATCAAGCAGATATCAATAGCTATCATAATGTTCACTTACCAGCTTGGATGTTTCCCAGGAGAGATTAGAAATGAGTGTGGGGACTTCCCTGGTGGTCCAGTGGTTAAGAATCCACCTTCCAATGCAAGGGAGATGGGTTCGATCCCTGGATGGGAAACTTAAGATCCCACATGACTCAGAAGAACTAAGCCCGAGTGCCACACCTAGAGAAGCCCATGAGACAACGAAGACCCAACACAGCCCAAAAAAGCTTTAAAAAAAAAAAGAAAGAAGAGAGTGTGGCCATATTGGCTCTTCCATATGCGTGCCTGGGAGCACTGCTGGACAGACTGAAGTGGGATCTATAAGGACAGAGGCTTGTGAAGGGTGGCTGGCCTTTTGCCACCATGTTCTGGAAGGCAGCTGCAGCAGTCTGAGGCTGTTTCAGCCACCTGAGTTCTGCCTGAGTTCTTTGGGATCACCCGCCATCAACATAGAATGTTAGAGTGAATAAGGCCCCAAAGGTATGCCAGAGCTCCAGCCCTCATCTCTGCCAGGTGTGCTCTGCCCAAGTTCCCCCTAAACAGCAGGGGTCAGGGAGGGAAAACATATCAGACACACCCTTTCCTGCTCATTCCTCTGTCTCATCAGAGTGCACTGCTGCCAGCTGGATTTCGACAGAAAGACCAGACACAGAAAGCAGCCACGGGCCCGTTTGACCGCGAGCACCTCCTTATGTACCTGGAGAAGGAGGCTTTGGAGCAGAAAGACAGGGAAGACTTTGTGCCCTTCACTGGAGAAAAGAAAGGTAAGGACCACAGGTGCAGTCTGACAACATAAGTACCCCAATGTGTTGTTGCGGAGGGTCAGGTGAGGGAACTGGCCTGACAGTGGGAACTAAGCCTGAACTGGATTCAGTAGGATTAAAAAGCATCGTGGCTGGTGGACATATGTGTGTGTACACATGTCCAGACCCACAGATCGTACACCACCAAAGGTGAGCCCTCCATGTCTCTACAAATGACCCAATTGTGTTCCTTTTTATGGCTGAGTAATATTCCACTGTATATAGTCCACATTTTTATCTATTCATCTGTTGATGGATATTTAGGTGAAGTAAGTCAGAGAAAAACAAGTATCATATG
Source organism: Neotragus pygmaeus (assembly GCA_006410875.1). Taxonomy (NCBI): domain Eukaryota; kingdom Metazoa; phylum Chordata; class Mammalia; order Artiodactyla; family Bovidae; genus Neotragus; species Neotragus pygmaeus. The sequence continues at coordinate 825,829 of SJYV01008279.1, forward strand.
TTAATACATATATAGAAAACTGGTACAAATGAACCTATCTGCAGGGCAGGAATAGAGACAGACATAGAGAATGGACATGTGGGCATGGCCCGGGAGGGAGGTGGGATGAGTTGGGATATTGGGATTGACATATCTGCACTGCCATGTGTAAGAGATGGCTAGTGGGAACCTGCTGCGTAGTACAGGGAGCTTAGCTCGGTGCTCTGTGGTGACTTAGATGCGTAGGATGAGGGACAGGTTGGAGGAAGGGCAAAGAGGAAGGAGATAGATATATGTATACATGTAGCTTATTCACTTTGTTGTACAATGTTATAAAGCAACTATACCCCAATTTTTTTTTTAAAAAAAGAGTGAACACTAATGCCAACTGTAGATTTGGGGTAACAATGATGTCAGTGTAGGTTCAGCAGTTGTAACAAGTACACACTGTGCTGTGGGCTGTCATTAGAGGGGAGGTTGTGAATTAGGGACAGAGCAGACATGGGAACTGTCTGTGGTTTCCAATGCCAGCCTAAAGCTGCTCCAAAAAAGAAAGTCTGCCGGGGTCCAGCCCCGGTGGGTCCAGGGTGATTCGAAGGTGGGGACGGGGTAGGCGTACTGGAAAAAATTTATTTAATTACAGATACAGAGAGAGATTAGAAACAGATAGTGTAGGCATCCTAGGAAAAAACTTAATTACAGATATATAGAGAGATTAGAAACAGATAGTGTAGTAGGAAAATTAGTGGAGAAAAAGAGGCTGAATAACTTGTTTCATGGAATAGCATCCATGCTCCAGATGGGAATTCAGCCAGAAAAACGGGGAGTAAGAAAGAACGACATGGGGGAGTCAGTCTTTCCAGGAACTGATCCCATTTCTTTATTTTTCAGGTTTTCTTATATACCTTTTGTTACATATAGGGATGAATACAGAGTCATGTGGGGGTCAGCAGTTCTGACCTTTATCAAAATCAGGTGCTTTACATAAAAAAAGGTCTTAGGGGTTTTTACATCATCTTCAGGCCATTTCTGCCTGCTGACATTTATGACCCTTTCTGATAACCAAAAAACTTATTTTTTCCAAGGGTGTTTTTTCTTAAACCAGGCACCACCCTCCAAATAAAGTTGCATTCCTGTAGGGTGAGGGTGTAATGAGTTACAATCAAGAAAGGAATTTATTTAACCCAAGGTTAACATGATTAATCTTAAAGATTTATACTTATTTCTCCTACATGCTAGTTATAGTCATTATAAGGGCAGGGAATATGGAGATTTAACAGCAAACATCAGCTCAACAGATGAAAATCCTTTCACCAATGTTCCCCTTAAGATCTGTTTAGTCTTAAGATAGTGATAAAGTTACATTTTTACATAGCAAGGACACAGTGATTTATAACAAAGTACAGTGGTCTATAACAAAAGAGAAAATTCATTAACTCAAAAAGTCTAATATTGCTAACATCAAAAACTACTATATTTCCTTTTGTATATTCCAAATACATTGATTAATATACTCCCAGGTGCCTAAGGTTATGGAGACCTGGAGACAATCATTGACTCAACAATGAGAAAAGCCCTATGCTAATTAAGACTCTCAAAATACTCCAAAATTCTCTGTTTATGGTTGAGAGGTAGTGAACAATCATAGTGGCAGGAGTATGGATAATCCTGTCACACAAGCTAGTCCTGTCAGAGTTTGACCTGAGACGCCCTTGTCCCACCCAGGGCAGGGGATTAGCAGCAATTATTGATACAACAAATGAAAAACCCTTCACCAATATAATTCCTAACCAACCCACTATACTAATAATTTCTAACTTCCCAAAAGAATTTGCCTTTAGTAAGTCTAAAACATCTCATGCCTCTCATGGTTGGGGGGCTGTTGTGGCCGGACGAACCTATACAGGCAGGCTAGATAACCTTCAGAGTTCGTAAGTTGAAACACTCTTGTCACNACCATAATTATTTGCTTTTAACTATTTAATTCTTCAGAGATAAAAGGACCTAAGCAACACTAGACTCTGCCAAGAAAATCATCCCCACCATACCCAGCAGCCCCAGCATGTCAGCAGAAGACCCCAGTAGCCAACAGGATAAAACAGACCAAATAATGGTACCCTGGCGACCTGCTTCATCATGGTCAGGTGGGAAATTGTAAAACATGAACTCTCCTTCCTTCTCCAAACATCCCTGCCCCCTGACCCAGTCCCAGGAAGATTAGATCCAAAGATATGAAGAGAATGGGATGACCCAGAGGCAGACCACTTGCACTTCCTCAACCCCACATAGCAACAGAAGAGAAATCAAAAGAACAGACTACCCCCCCAGCCTCATCTTGAGGTCCTCAAGTCACAGGCCTGGCATAAGTTGACAGTGGGAGATAATTTTGAATCAGACACTACATTAGATTTTGAATAGACTATAATATGTAACTACAATTACAAGGATATTGTGTCATCTGTTCAAAGTCTCTTCAAAGGATCTGATCTCCATCGAGAGAGAGAGAGACTTTGGGCATGTTTCAAAGATGACATCACTTCATTTGTGTCCCTCCTTTAATTGATAACACTTTTTAAAAAGAGGGTACAGTGCAAAATAGCTAAAGAGTTTCAGACTTTACATGCACACCCAAAACTGTCCACAAGAAAAGAGGGACTTTTACTTCTCTTCAGTTATTAAACCAAAATACCAAGCTCCACTCTGATTATACCAACTTGATTAGGCCTGAAACAACGAGCGTTGCCAAGACAAACTGTGTCCTGCTCCCTTCTCCAGCTCGGCTCTGAGAGCAGCGCAACCACAGTGGCCACTGCCGGACTTGGGGTCTGCCAGTCAGGTGGAGTGTCTATTAAAAAGCAGAGACATTACTTTGCCAACAAAGGTCTGTCTAGTCAGAGCTATGGTTTTTCCATAGTCATGTATGGATGTAAGAGTTGGACTATAAAGAAGGCTGAGTGCTGAAGAACTGATGCTTTTGAACAGTTAAGTTGGAGAAGACTCTTGCAAGCCCCTTGGACTGCAAGGAGATCCAACCAGTCCATCCTAAAGGAAATCAGTCCTGAATATTCATTGGAANGACTCTTTGCAACCCCGTGAATCACAGCACACCAGGCCTCCCTGTCCATCACCAACTGCCGGAGTTCATTCAAACTCACGTCCATCAAGTCGGTGATGCCATCCAGCCATCTCATCCTCTGTCATCCCCTTCTTCTCCTGCCCCCAATCCCTCCCAGCATCAGAGTCTTTTCCAATGAGTCAACTCTTAGCATGAGGTGGGCAAAGTACTAGAGTTTCAGCTTTAACATCATTCCTTCCAAAGAACACCCAGGACTGATTTCCACTATCAAGTGCAATGGTATTCAAGTTTGTTTCATAAAAAAAGTATATTTTTTTAAGCCTCAAAGAAGCAGTTTTGGAAGTGTAAAGTAGCATCAAGCACTGGCGTGTTCCTCTTAACCGGGGACTGACCCAGTTGCAGGTTTCTACCCCAGGTCTACCTCTCTTGTGTAGATGCTTCCACCAGAGGCCAGTGCAGTTAATCATCTGTTCGTCTAGCATCTACCAGCCATCTCCTGGATTCAGAGCCCTGTGCCAGGTTCTGGAACCACAGGGCAGACCCTGCCCTGCCCTCAGGGAGCATGTGGTGAGAAACATTCTGATAGACCTGGAAGGGACCTGAGGAGTAAGAGGATGTTCCTTTAGCAGGGAGTGAGCTCTGAACTAAGACAGGAAAATCCTCCTTCCCAGCTCCCCACCCTGAGCTCCCTTTGGGAGGACAAGTGGCTACCAATCCCCTATCCAGGTTCCTCAGCTGTAACAGTGACTTGGTCCCCAAAATATGACTGGAATCGCTGATAACCTCGTGTCATCCATTGTCTTTTTAAAACACAGATCCGATCACGTCATTCCCTGCTTACTGTCTCAAACCATTGCCGTGATGCTCACAGCCATGGAGAGCTCACCTGGCCCACCTCTCTGACTGCATCTTCCCTCCCCTCATTAAGCTCAGCCCCCTTGTCCTCACTCCATTCCCCAAACCTGCCAAGTTCTTTTCCCACCCCAAGGTCTTCTTCTCTCTGACCTGCCTCCCTGTTTTTTACCTCCTGAGAGTCCCAGCTTAAATGTCAGGGCCTCCAGCTTTCCCTGACCTCTCTGTCTAAAACATGCTCCTTCTATCATGACATCCATTTATTGCTCCCATAGCACTGTGACAGCACTCATCCTTTTGTTTAGTTATTTCCAGTTTTGTGTGTTTGTCTCATGAATCTGAGATCCACAGTGAGACTGTGTGTCTCTTGCATCCTGGCTCAGAAACTGGCATGGTGCAGGCACTGGAAAACATGGATTAGAATGAATGCCATCTCTGAGCTTCTGTGCTGGGGCCACGGAAGCAGGAGTACCAGCCCCTTGCTGCTGCCTTCTCTATGCAGCGTCACGGCTGCTCTGAACCATGTGCGTCCAATGCCTCGTGAACCACGGATGACGTCATTTTATTTAGAAAGTAAGGTTGGGCAGTGACAAATTGGGCAAATAACCAAGGTTTGCAGTAGAAACATGGAGCTGTTTCTATGGCAGCATGGTTATTGTTAGACTAATTGTGAAGGAAAAAATAAATTGTAATGTCAACTCTTCAATAAAAGGCCAATTAACTTGCAGTATTAGGGTAGTGAGAGAATAATAAGAGGAAAGCTGTTGTCTTCTGTTCTTGGAGCAGAAGTCTGGGGAGCAGCTATGGTGAATTAACTCCTTATCCAGATTAATCTGCAGATGGTTCTTAGGGGGTTAGGCGTCCAGGAGCAGTCAGAGTAATAAATAGGGGTCCAGACGGGGTGGACAGCTGCTCAGGGGAGCTTAGGAGAAGCCACATGATTGGGTTAAAAGAGCAGAGAGCAAGTTTTCCAGAAAAAGTGGAAGGATCACAGTGAGGTGTGCACAGGGCTCCAGGAAGACCACCAGTGACCCAGGAGCATGTCTAACCAGGATTCCTTAATTTCTGAGATGATGCCAGTGTCACTAATCCACTAATCTTGGTTAGATCTACATTGGTTTAATGCTTCAGCTCTTAATGACCAGAGCTGTACATTCTCTGGTTAGTTCACTTCCCCTATAAAAAGGCAGCATCACACAATGTTTTTGTTTTTCTTCTGATTTAAAGGGAGAGTCTTCATCCCCAAAGAAAAGCCCATAGAAACTCATAAAGAAGAAAAGGTGACCCTGGACCCAGAACTGGAAGAAGCTTTGGCCAGCGCCTCCGACACTGAACTCTATGACCTTGCAGGTTAGTCCTCAGCTCTGGGAAGCTTTTCTGTCTAGCTCTGTGACCTCCAGACATGCACTGACCCCCTGGAAGCAGCCTCTGAGCCCCTGTGTCACTGTTGATTGTTACTATGATATCAAGTTGACTTTAGCCATTAGGCAGCTGAGATGCTGGATGCAGGTCAGCTAAGCTCTCTGAGCAAACATTTCACCGTATCTCAGCTATAAAATGTAAAATCATATTTCAGTTTTAAAGTACCCACAGTAATGCCTATCCTACAAAATCCAAGAGTTTCTATGAGAAATCAAAGAGATGAAATATGAAGGAGTGTTGAGAATTTAAACAATAAGATAACAGCCCTTATGCCTTCAAAAAGCTTCATATTTGGCATTTTATAATCAAAAAATTTCCATTTCCATCACAAAATTTCTTGTTCTTTCCCACAGTCACTGTTTTTCATTCCCAATTAGAGTTATATTAACCTAACCATGGAGCAGAACCCGTTTTACTATTATACTTCCCCAGTAAAGTAGATCCATATTCAGCCCAGTCTGCTCATTTTTTTCTAGTTTTCTTAACAATAGCAACAGTATAATAACAATTGTTATTATATGTGAATTGTGAATTGGTTATACATACAGATAGAAAAAACCCAGGGAAGGGATAGTTAGGGAATTTGGGATCAAATGTACACATAGCTATATTTAAAATGGATAATCAACAACGACCTACTGTATAGCACAGGGAACTCTACTCAGTGTTATGTGGCAGTCTGAATGGGAGAGGAGTTTGGGGGGAGAATGGATACATGTATATGTGTGGCTGAGTCACTCTGCCGTGCCCCTGAAACTGCCACAACATTGTTAATTGGCTATGCTGCTGCTGCTAAGTCACTTCAGTCATGTCCGACTCTGTGCGACCCCATAGACGGCAGCCCACCAGGCTCCCCCATCCCTGGGATTCTCCAGGCAAGAACACTGGAGTGGGTTGCCATTTCCTTCTCCAATGCATTAAAGTGAAAAGTGAAAGTGAAGTTGCTCGGTCGTGTCTGACTCTTCGAGCGAGACCCCATGGACTGCAGCCTACCAGGCTCCTCCATCCATGTGATTTTCCAGGCAAGAATAGTAGAGTGGGTTGCCATTGCCTTCTCTGGTTAATTGGCTATGCTCCAATATAAAGTAAAAAGGTGTTTTTTTTTTTTAAAGAAAAAACCCAAATAGTACAAAATAATATGTAATGAATTATATAGACTTCCTCCCGTTTCTTGTATTTCCTTTGAAAAAGATTCCATGTGTATACCCACATATTTGTTTACTAATTGGATGGAAATTTGCATTATTAGGGTCATTAGGTCCCCACAGGATAGAGGTGTTTTGAAAAACAGTCCACAGCTTTGGCAAGAATTTTCACATTGTTATTCCATTGGAAGACATGAGTAATAATAATCTCCTTCCTCCCAGGAGAACAACTCTGCCTTATTCTAAAATTAAAACTTGACAAGGGGAGTGAAATTATAATCATAAGTTGCTTAGTAAATATGGGGCCAAAGCAAGATATGCTTGTTGGATGGTCTCAGTATCCTGTGTTTATTCTCCCTGCTGCTGCTGCTGCTAAGTCACTTTAGTCATGTCTGACTCCGTGCGACCCCATAGACGGCAGCCCACCAGGCTCCACCGTCCCTGGGATTCTCCAAGCAAGAATACTGGAGTGGGTTGCCATTTCCTTCTCCAATGCATGAAAGTGAAAAGTGAAAGTGAAGTTGCTCAGTCATGTTCGACTCTTAGCGACTCCATGGACTGCAGCCCACCAGGCTCCTCTGTTCATGGGATTTTCCAGGCAAGAGTACTGGAGTAGGGTGCCATTGCTTTCTCCCTAGACAATGCCAAAAACACAGTGACAAATTCTTATTTATTTAACACGAATTTGTAAAGCACTTAGAACAATGCATAACACATAGGAAGTCATTTAACCCTTATGATAGGTAAACTGTAATGATTATCCCTGTTTTACAGGTGGGGAAACTGAGGCTCAGTGGCGTTTAATGACTTCTCATGCCATACAGATAGTACATAATAGAGTCAGGATTTAAACTCAGGCTGACTGCTCCTGACTGCTCCTCTAAACCCCTACACTCGCTGGCTCTGAACATTTACCTTTTGTTGGCTATATGGGCTGTCCTTCTAGAGGATAGTTTACAGCAGATGAGGAGCTCAGAGATGGGCCCCTGCCACCATTGGCAAATTATTCTGGTATCCTTCCCCAGGAGGCCTCCTGGAATTTCTCACCTCGAGTTTCATTAAGGAAGGGAAAGCAGGGTGGGCAGTGGCAATTAGTGCCTGCTCCGTGTTCAGTTATGGCCAGTGCTCTCTCCTGCATTGGAGAAGGCAATGGCAACCCACTCCAGTACTCTTGCCTTGAAAATCCCGTGGACAGAGGAGCCTGGTGGGCTGCAGTCCATGGGGTCTCTAAGAGTCAGACACGACTGAGCGACTTCACTTTCACTTTTCACTTTCATGCATTGGAGAAGGAAATGGCAACCCACTCCAGCGTTCTTGCCTGGAGAATCCCAGGGACGGTGGAGCCTGGTGGGCTGCCGTCTATGGGGTCACACAGAGTCGGACACAACTGAAATGACTTAGCAGCAGCAGCAGCAGCAGCAGCAGTCTCCTGCATACTGTACTGCCCTCTGGTGCAAGTTCTATGTAGTACAGGAGACTCAAAATCTCAGCCTGCTTACTGGGCCTTTTATTGCTGACATCTCTTATTTCCCACCCTGGGATGCTCTAGAAGGGAAAAGAACCACTCTTTTCGGTACTGAGAGATGAAAGCAATGGGGAGGCTTACACTGAAATAGGACCATGATCTTTCAGCCCTTTGTATCCAGAAAAACTACATACTATAGTCTACATAATTTTAGAGCTTAAAATATCGTTAGACTCAGTCCCACGTTCAAATTTTACAGATGAGAAAACAAGGGATGAATCTGCTTAACTAGGAGATCTAAGCAGATTTTCAGTTTTGAGACAACTAGACCATTGTCTCTCAGATCCTACATGATTCCACAGATATAGATGTAGAAAGACGTGAAGAATGCTAGTGATCTTAGGAGGAGGGATTAAAAAAAAAAAGCTTATTTAATACTATACATGTGTCACACACTTTGCAAGGCAAGTGAGGTCAAGAGACTTATGGTATGAAGAATTGTTCTGCAAAGGGAAAATTAACAATGTGGACATCTTAACAAGGTTTCTCAAACTTAAGTTTTATTCACAGATTATTTTTGCTTTTCAGCTGTTCTTGGAGTACACAATTTGCTCAACAACCCCAAGTTTGATGAAGAAACGACCAACTCGAAAGGTGGCAAAGGGCCTGTGAGAAGTAAGTTGACGTGAAATATGTGGTTTTATGAAACCTGGGAGCCTCCGGGTGTTGCTGATAGGAGAGAAGCTTGTTGACTGGGCCCCTGGGGACTCTGGAATTCTTTTAGGCTTTGAAGGTGGATTTTGTCAGTTCGCCAAGGATCACTGGGCTGTGAGCAATCAGATCAGAATAGAGTGGCCAGCACTGGGAGCCCTGTCTGGCAGTGTGACTAGTACCGATCAGCGTGTGTTGCCCAGAACACACTCCTGATGAGAGTGAAAGTCACTCAGTTGTGTCCGACTCTTTGCAACCCCATGGACTATACAGTCTATGGAATTCTCTAGGCCAGAATCCTGGAGTGGGTAGCCTTTCCCTTCTCCAGGGATCTTCCCAAGCCAGGGATGGAACCCAGGTCTCCCACATTGCAGGTGGATCCTTTACCAGCTGAGCCACAAGGGAAGCCCAAGAACATTGGAGTGGGTAGCCTATCCCTTCTGCAGGGGATCTTCCCAACCCAGGAAGTGAACCAGGGTCTCCTGCATTGCAGGCAAATTCTCTCCTGATTCAGTCAAAGGAGGAAATGATAGATAAAAAGGTTTGCTTAGTCAGCACAGAAAGGAGAGTTTTATGTCATAATGACGCTTTAATTAGCTATAGTATGTTAGCTAAGTTTTCCTTCTCTATTTGAGAGATGTCTTTTTGTCTTAATTATGGATGTTTGTGATTGTTGCTGTTGTTCAGTCACTAAGTCGTGTCTGGCTCTTTGCAACTCCATGGACTGCAGCATGCCAGGCTTCCCTGTCTTCCAGAGCTTGCTCAAACTCATGTTCATTGAATCGGCAATGCCATCCAATCATTTTATCCTCCATTGCCCTCTTTTCTTCTTGCCCTCAATCTTTCCCTGCATCAGGGTCTTTTCCAATGAGTCAACTCTTCATATCAGATGGTCAAAGTATTGGAGCTTCAGCTTCAGCATCAGTTGATTTTCTGTAGTATTTTAGATAAATTTTCTTCTCTATTCAAGTGCCTCTTTGTCTCCATAATGGATGTTTATCATTCGAATTTGAATATCTAATTCCCCCAGAGAGCATGAAAGACACTGGTGTGGATTTCCCACAGAACATTCCAGACCATTCTCTTCTTTGTCACCATTTTCTGGAGAAATGTACCCTTCATTAGCCTCTCTCACTTACTCATTAATCAGTCATTTACTAAATATTTACTGTGTCAGGAGCATTCTAGGCTTAGGTACAAAGGTAAAAAAGATGGTGCCTGCCCAAAGGAACTTACTTATCTGTGGGAGGGACAGATCAATAATCAAATAATTTCAGTACAGTGTGATCCAGCTGTTATGAAAACTCACAGAAGATCACAGCTTTTCTTAATAAAATTATATTTTATTCTCTCCGATGGTGACTTTGGCAATGCTTTCTAGTCTCAGCAATGTGTCTGTTAGCCACCATTTTTACTGGGTAGTTTACCTAGACAATGAGCAATATTCCTTTTATTTTCCTTCTGGTTTCTTATGCATACAAATGAAAAATATTCATCCTTTTCATCTCAATACCAAAATGTAACATTCTGACATATTTGTTATGAAAAAAAAGTCTGGTTCATAGCCTACTGGGCTTTTATACATACACATACACACATATCATTAACTTTTAAAAATGTATTTTTTTAGAACAGTTTTGTGTTTACTGCAAAATTGAGAGAAAGGTACAGAGATATACCATTCCATATGCACAGCCTGCTTCTGTATGCAGGCCAGGAAGCAACAGTTAGAACTGGACATGGAACAACAGACTGGTTCCAAATAGGAAAAGGAGTACGTCAAGGCTGTATATTGTCACCCTGCTTATTTAACTTCTATGCAGAGTACATCATGAGAAACGCTGGACTGGAAGAAACACAAGCTGGAATCAAGATTGCCGGGGGAAATATCAATAACCTCAGATATGCAGATGACACCACCCTTATGGCAGAAAGTAAAGAGGAACTAAAAAGCCTCTTNTTTAAATTCAAATTTAATTTGAATTAATTAATTAGAGGTAGGTTAATCTATTCCTAGGCTCCTCCTGAGGCTTGTTGCCAGGGGAGCAGGGGAGCCCCACCAGGAGACAGGCACCGTTTCAGTCTCACCCTCCCCAAAGGGCTGCATCATCAAAACAGCTTTCCCATGCAGAGATGTGGAGTGAGTCCTCAGGAACGTGTGCATGTGGCCGTACCCTCTCAGGAAGCTTACTCCTTGTATCCTGGTATGTGTCCAGCTGCTAGGCAATTAAGAGGGAAGCATGAAGGAGGGGAGAGTAGGAAGACAAGCTAGAGGGAAATAGGAAGGGAGGAAAAAGGAGTGATGGTTCAGGGATGTATACCAAATAGACTAGTACCAGGAAGAAGTTAAGAGGACTCCGGGTAAATGTTTCCAGGAGAGGTGAGACAGAAGTGGATACCTTGTTCCAAAGCAGGTTTAACTTTCTGTGTTGGTTTAGGCCATTGTGAAACCCCTCATCTCAAATAATGTCCCAGATACTGTTTCTAGTTCCTCTTAAGATATTTAATACTGCTTAGTTAGGGTTGCCAGATAAAATATAGTTAAATTGGAATTTCAGATAAACAATGAAGAGTTTTTAATACAAGTGTGTCCTATGAAATATTTGGGATGTACTCATACTGAAAAATTGTTATTTTATGAAATTCAAATTTAACCATGTGTCCTGTATTTTTATTTGCTAAATCTAGAAACTTTATACTTAGTAAATGTGCTGCTGCTACTGCTGCTGAGTCGCTTTAGTCGTGTCCGACTCCGCGACCCCATGGGCGGCAGTCCACCAGGCTCCCCCGTCCCTGGGATTCTCCAGGCAAGAACACTGGAGTGGGTTGCCATTTCCTTCTCCAATGCATGAAAGTGAAAAGTGAAAGGGAAGTTGCTCAGTCGTGTCTGACTCTTTGCGACCCCATGGACTGCAGCCTACCAGGCTCCTCCGTCCATGGGATTTTCCAGGCAAGAGTACTGGATTGGGCTGCCATTGCCTTCTCCGGTAAATGCGCTGAAATCCTGAAAATTTAGAATAGAGTACCTTTTAAGAATGCATGTAGGGGCTTCCCTGGTGGCTCAGTGGTAAAGAATCCTCCTGACAATGCAGGAGACACTGGTTCGATCCTTAGTCCAAGAAGAGCCCACTTGCCATGGAAAAACTAAGCCCGTGTGCCACAGCTACTGACCCTGTGCTCTGGAGCCCACCAATCACAGCTACTGAGGCCATGTGCCAGAGCTGCTGAAGCCTGCACACTCTAGAGACACTCTAGAGTGCTCCACAAGAGAAGCCACTGCAATGAGAAGCCTGTGCACCACAATAGAGAATAGCCCCTCTCTACTCACCACAACTAGAGAAAAGCCCACATCAACCAAGACCCAGCACAGGCAGAAAAAAAAAATAAATACATAAAAGGTTTTTTTTTAATGCATGTGACGAAGACCCTGAAACAGTGTCCAAACTCGCACTGAAGCATCAACCTCCTCCTCCTCCTTGGCAGCTCGGAAGGGATTTGTGTCCTTTTTCAACTTTCATTCCCTAATTGGCCTCTGAAATGGTTTCTCTTCACTTGTGACAAGAGGATTAAATTCTAGAGCAACTGGAAAAATTATTTGCTTTATTCCCAGAAGGAGGAAATTCAGAGTCAAAACCTGTCTTCCACCCAGATTTTGTTGTTGACTCATAGACTATTAGAAGCAGACCTCAGTTTCCTTATCTGTATAATAAAGGGTCTGAAATAAAATAATCTCTAAGATAGTGTCTCAGGCAGGAGCAGCAGCTGAGACCAATTTAGCACCGTTGCAGCAGGCAGCTGCACCAAAGCTAAGGCCTGCAGAGAAGCCTGCACTGGGGTGGTTGCCGTGGCTAGGCTCCAGGTAAACAAGCTGTGATTGAATCAGGTGCCCCTGTGAGAAGAACAATCAGTGATGTGTATTAGTGAAACAGATGGGTAACTGCTGAATAAATCTGCGTAGATCAAAGTGGTCACTTCAAAAAAGGTGATCTGAAGAACCATATGCTTAAATTTTGTTTCTTTTCCTTTGTATTTAGTGACTTAAAAAAAGAGAAATATATCCAAATTATAAGAAATTTGGGTGCCCATTTATTGCTCTAGGTTTGTATAACACAAAACATCTCAAAAAAGAAAAACAAAACAACAAAACAAAAAGAATCAGGCTAAGAAAGATGTTCTATGCTGTATTACTTCGTCACCTTCTTTTATATGCCCTTTTCCAAATATAGTTGTCTTGAGATCTTATGTCCTTTATATCCACCATCACATACCCAACCTGTGTGTTACCCAAATCTGGGACTCCAGATGCCTAAGCTTTGTGAAAGGAAATAGAGGGACTTTATGTCACCCTCCTTGGTCAGCTTCCTCCACCCTTAGCACCTGTGGCGCACCCCGGGGACATAAGTCATTAACTACGGCAACCCTAACCGTAGCTCAGGTCTCAACTCCTGGTCCAGTCCTGCTTTTCCAAAGTGTGGGTTTCCCTGGTGGCTCAGATGGTAAATCCACCTGTGTAATGCGGGAGACCTGGGTCTTCGATCCCTGGGTTGGGAAGATCCCCTGGAGGAGGGCATGGCAACCGGCTCCCGTATTCTTGCCCAGAGAATCCCATGGGCAGAGGAGCCTGGTGGGCTACAGTTCATGGGGTCGTGTCATGAGCTAAAGTTGCTCATGAAGCGTTGAGGTCAGTATCTCTAACATTTTTGCTGCCTCTCCCTCCCGTAACCTTACGTTGCTGATTGCTGAGTGCACTAATATCTATACTGCGGATATCCAGAATTGTTATTGTCTGACTGGAAATATCACATTTTGTTCTTTTCTTGAGGAAAAACTCGTTTGACAGGTTGCTGGATGAGAAGAGAGAAAAGGAGCAGAGTTAAGCCTTAGAGCTTGCCTAGGACATAAAAATTCCTTCACTAACTTTTCTTCCTCATGTACTCAGTACTTAAATTTTCCAAATTTAAAAGGTATATGTATTAAAATATATGTTTCAATATATGTATTATATTTAAAAGGTATTATAATAATATATAATTTGATATATTTAACTGATATGTAATTTAATATATTTAATCAAAATTGCATGAGTCAGACACAGACATAGACTTGGCAGAACTATAGGGTCCAGAAACGCAGCCTAGTACACCTGAGAATTTTGCAGCAAGGTAGCATTTTAACTCAGTAGGGGAACAAATAAAGTAAAAGATGGTGGGACTACTCACTAGCACTTTAAAAAATTTTCACTGGAGTATAGTTGATTTATAACATGACTCTCCAGCGTTTTGGAACAAAATGACATTGGGGCTATATCTTAATTTTTCTGCTAAAATTCATCCCAGGTAAAATGAAGATATAAATATTAAAATATATGAAATCATAAAACAAATGAAAGAAACCAGAAGTGGAGAGGTTTACTCAGCATGACATAGAATCTAAGAGACACAAATTTGACCATATGAAAATGAAAAATGGTCTTGTATAGTAATCAAAAGGAAAGTCAAAAGACAAAATGAGCAAAATTTTTTCATCATTTTTGACAAAAAGCTAATTTCCTAATGTATAAATTTTAAAAACAGGAACCACAAGCTGGTAGAAAAATATACAAATGACAAGTTGGTAGTTTCCAAAGAAATAGAAATGCATAAGAAAATTAATTGTTCTTAGTCATCACTTGAGAAGTGCAAGTTAAAGCAATTAAATATAAGTGAAATACATTTTTACACCTTGGATTGAAAAAGATGAAAAAGATTCATAATATCCCATGTTGGCTAGAGTAGGGAAAACTAACTTTCTGACCCTATCAGCAGGAGTACAAATTGTCATAACCTTTGAGGGTAAGTCAATCATTTATCAAAATTTGAAAAATGCTTCCTCTTGGAGCCAACTATCGTGTACCCTACAGGCACACTGGCATGCCCCAGGACATATTGGTACTTTGTGTGCAAGGGAAGTTCACCACAGCCTTGTTCGGAACTGTAGGAATGGAAAGCAGTGTAACAGTCAGTAGGATGTAGCTAAATCAAGTATGATCACTTACTACATGGAATGCTATGCAATTGTTCACAAGGATGAGGGAAACATATATTTACCTACATGAAATGATGTTCTTAATGTTAAATGAAAAATAAAAAACCCTAGAATAATATGCTGAAAGTGAAAGTCGCTCAGTCGAGTCTTACTCTTCGTGGGTCGCCTGCCAGGTTCCTCTGTCCATGGAATTCTCTAGGCCAGAATACTGGAGTGAGTAGCCATTCAGCCATTCCTTTCTCCAGGGGATCTTCCCAACCCAGGGACTGAACCCAGGTCTCCCACGTTGAAGGCGGATTCTTTACCGTCTGAGCCACCAGGGAAACCCAGAATAATATTCTAGTGTAATCCATTTATGTGAAGAAAACATAGACATTATGTGTGAGTACATGGACATGAATGCACAGAAAATGTTTCAAAGACTACATGCCGAACTGACTTTCTTCATGGGAAATGGGATTCTGGAGGAAGGGAGCTTTTTATTTTATATACTTTTTTGTCTTTTCTTTGTAGTTTTTAAAATTAATGACAGAGTATGGAACAAATGTACTATGTTCCTTAAATTTATCTGTGGATTCCTATATTTACATGCCCCCATTTTTAACCCTGCTTTTAAAATTACTGCTCTATTTCTCAAAAAACAAGCAAAAGTACTCTTTCCACCACTTAAACAGTTTTCTGTAGTCCAATAACCCATTTAGTGTTTGATAATTCACCTGGCCATGGTTCAAACCACACTAATAAAACCTCTTGAAGATCTTCTAGTGAGACTCTGTTCTGCAAGAATGGCCGCCCATCTAGTTGATGATCTTCAGACATCTTTGGATATGGATCCCAGAATAGAAGATTTTGTAACTGGATTGATTGCTATAAGACTGTGTTACTATAAAAAAAAAAAATCCTTTGTTTGAACAACAGATACCGGGGTAAAGTGGAAACACCATGTGTTAGTTTTGCTTTAATTTTATATCTGGAATTGTCATTTCCTTCATAAATAATTTGCCTAGTTTCTTCAATTTAACATGCCAAGATTCAGCTGCCTCTTGGATTTTCCTTTTAAACAAGGAACAGGTGTATGAGAGAAAATAAGTGACTGTTTCAAATTGAGACTTTTGCCTTTCTGGCNTTAATTTTATATCTGGAATTGTCATTTCCTTCATAAATAATTTGCCTAGTTTTTTCAATTTAACATGCCAAGATTCAGCTGCCTCTTGGATTTTCCTTTTAAACAAGGAACAGGTGTATGAGAGAAAATAAGTGACTGTTTCAAATTGAGACTTTTGCCTTTCTGGCCAACAAATAGCTGTACGTCTTTCCGTGCATAGTTAATGTGAGTAACTACTTCCTCTTCTTTCTTGGCCATCCTCTGTTGTGTCCACATCTGCAATCAGAGACAGCAGTTGGGAACAGCCGTGGAGATGGAAATTGCCCAGATGCTGGAGGAGAATTCCAGGATCCTCAAGTTTGGATATCAGTTTACCAAGCAAGGACCACGAACAAGAGTGGCAGCTGCCATCACAAAGAATAATGACCTGGGTAATGCAGGCCTAATATGTGCTGTTAGTAATTACAAAAGCAGGATGACCATTCATTTCTCCACTTCAGATATAACATCTCACAGATACCCATTCCACTGGTCTTTGGTGTCAGCCCTTCATCAGAAGTATATTATTACATGGTCATAGGAATCCACATTATCTCTACAGTGTTTACATTTTATCATGGCATTCTTTCAAGAGAAAATTTTTTTTCCCAAGCAGCCTTTGATTTTTGCTTGGTTTCCTTTGTGTATTTATTTCTCCTTTACTTACTTCTTATATGTAATCACCCTCTGTTGTTAATCTACACCGGAAAGTGGACACAGTGACATGGAAATTCCCAGTTCACTTATGTTTGACTCCTGTGTTTTTGTACTTGGGTTTAAGTATAATTATGTCTGATACCTTGGTGATTTACATGTGAAATGACCCAATAGAGCTATGTTTTTAATGGTTAAACTCAAAAGTAGCTTTTTCAGTTAGTCCCTCTTTCATCTTTCCTGCTACCCACTCTTTTGTGACTTATGTTAGAATGAAGTAGGGAATGTGCTGGTCAACCACACTGAAAAGAATGGCACCGATTGGGAAGGCTTGATCTGGGGACATCCTAGCCACCTGAAACAGTGTGGGAAAAGACCATCCAGATACCAGCAGTCCACTTGGCAAGTAGCCTGCCAATAACAGGCTTCAGTCCTCAATAGAGGTGCAAGGACAGAATGCCAGGCCTTAGAGAAACTGGACAAGGTGTCCCACCAAGTACATTGCTGACCTTGGGGAGGGTTCAGATGGTAGACAAAATGGAAGCTAAGGGTTAGTACTGTAAGAAGGCAGGTGAACGTTAGTGTGCAGTTCCCTGCCCACACGTGCTTACCCACAACCCTGAAGCCCAGCCAAGGTGCAGTGAATGGCACCCAGAGGGTGGCTGGGCATACAGCAGTGCTTGCCTCCAAGGTGCAAAGGGTGAGGCGCAGTGGGCAGCAAACGGGAATGATTAGAGCAGCAGTCAGAAGATACCTGGGAAAATATGTAGGTCCTCATCTGAACAAAGAAAAATAGGCACAAGTGGAGGTTTAGAGTAAATGGAGAGGTGATCCTGAGCCCAGGAGCAGCAGTCATGGGAATAGCTTTTGTCAGATTTTCTGAGGCAGGAGCAGTCTGGGTTATGTAAAGTGAGGAGATGAGATAGGGCACAGGCCAGGACACTTTTTTTTTTTTTTTTTTTTGCCAAATCCAGAAAGATTAGAGCAGTCCTCTTCCTGTCCACCAGAGGAGCCTGCAGGTAGGGATGTGAAAAACGGAAGAAGAAGGTTGTAGAAGTTGGGAAAGGCAGTCAGGCTAGCTCCTTTGTTACTAAGTACCAAATTACAGGGGGCTTCCAAGGTGGCTCAATGGGTCAAGAATCTGCCTATGACGCAGGAGATGTGGGTTCAATCCCTGGATTGAAAAGATCCCCTGGAGGAAGGCATGGCAATCCAATCCAATATTCTTGCCTGGAGAATCCCATGGACAGAGGAAACGGGAGGAACCTGGTGGGCTACAGTCCATAGAATCGCAAAGAGGCTGAAGCGACTTGAGCACTCACGCACTCACACCAGATTAAATGAACCTTAATCTCTGAGTTTGTTAGACACCTGAATAACACCTTCCTTGTTGTTGTTGTTTTGGTCAGTTGTGTCCAACTGTTTGCAACCCCATGGACTGTAGCCTGCCAGGCTCCTCTGTCCATGGAATTCTCCAGGCAAGAATATTGGAGTGGGTAGCTATTCCCTTCTTCAGCACACCATCCTTGGAGGTTGCTGTTTTGAAGTTTCCATTTAAAACAGGTTTAGAAACTTTAAACNCATGGACTGTAGCCTGCCAGGCTCCTCTGTCCATGGAATTCTCCAGGCAAGAATATTGGAGTGGGTAGCTATTCCCTTCTTCAGCACACCATCCTTGGAGGTTGCTGTTTTGAAGTTTCCATTTAAAACAGGTTTAGAAACTTTAAACTTCTGTTTGCAGCTCCTCTTGGTCTTTAATTCAAAATCAGAATTGTAAATGTATCATCCTAGGGAATTAGTTTTAGCCAATTGGTGACTGAGTTACACAGAAGCTAAGATTCGCTGTGGATAAGTAAACAAGAGAGGTTCACTGTCTCATGGGTTTCAGACTTCTACTCCATTGAAATTGGAAAGCTCTAAGATTTAAGTTCCCAACTATCAGACATAGCTTTGTTTAAACGTAAATTCCACAACGCACTGGGCTATTCTATCATTTCCATATGTTGCCCTGGATAATTATTGAAATTTTTGATAACTGTCCTCAAGCGTGTGGGATTGCTATTCTGTGTGATTATTGTTGTTTGTCTGAAATTTAAGGAATATTCCCTCTCCTTCATTTTGTCTTTTCAAACCTTTTTCTCTTTTTCATCTAGTTCGTAAAAAGCGAGTTGAAGGAGACCGAAGGTAAACTTCCACAAAAAGAGGCGAAGTTTCCCCACGGCAGCAATTTAAAAACAGAAGCTCTTCTCCTTCTTCACTGGGACCATTTTATCAAAGGTTGTTCATTTCCATTAACCAAGCAACTAATAATTTAACTGTTATTCTTTTTTAGTGCTACATATTTGTCTTGGATTTTTTAGCATATGCAACTGCTTTATTTGTCCCTGGACACCTCTGGCGACTTGCACCAATGGATTTATGCAGATCTTAGTCGGTGACAGCAATCAAAAATGACTTAACCATTTTCATATTGGGTTATCGTGCTTTCTTATGTAAACTTTTTTTTTTAACCATTGAAAGGAACTTAATATATAAATGTGTTTGTAACTGTGTTTAAGATAGAGGCCTATCTCTGTTTACATGCATAGCTTTGAGTTAGGCTAAATACATCAGAAGTGTTCTGCTGACCACAGAAGAAGTTAGTATTGCCAATCTTTCACTGAGTGAGAAAATGTGACCAGCTTAGCACAAATTCTCCCTTAGTTCCAGAAAAGTCACTAAATGCAAATGCGCTGCTGGTTGAAGATCAGTGGTGTCATCCTCATAAAAAGAAGACAGCATTATGATACATAAACACAGCTTTAGCAAATAAGTATGAAATATTTAATTCACCCACAAATATAGCTTTAAGCCAGACTCATGCGTAGCAAAATGAATTAGCTACTTTTACTGATTATTCCACATACATTCGCTCTTTAACATCACTCTATGGATAACATTTTACAAAACTGTTTTAAAGTTTTCCAACCATGATGGGAAATTTTTAAATTTTAGTAAGAGGAAAGCTTTTCATATAGTACATTCCTAAATAAAACAGTAATAATTGCACTTCAAGGTTACCTGTTACACACGATTACATTATTTTGGCAGATTTTAGAAGCATTTATTGCTTTGTCTTTAGGGCAACAAGATCACAGGATGAGATATGAACGTTCAAGATAATTATGTAGATTTTGTCCACATGGCATGATCCATCCAGGCATTTGCAAACATCAGGAAAAAATATGAATTATTATTTATCCAGAGTTTGTCATCTCAAGGACAAAGCCTGTGAAAGTACAAGTAAGATCACTGCCTGATAGATGCTTGAATCTTTTCATCCAGCAGCCAACAGTGTTATGTTAAGCTAAGGACATTTGTGACTGCAGCCTCTGGCACCAGCTCTTTGATAACTGTCAGTGCCTAAGGCTAGAATTAATGGCCCTCTGACATTGCCTTAGGCTCCTCTCCCTCCTCTTCCCCCTCCTTTCCTTCCAGTTCATTCTCTTTCTTCTCTGTAATTCTGAGCCTTATAAAGGTGATGTCCTTTGTCTTGATGACACCTGGAGCTAAAGGAGTTGCTGACTCAGGCAGATAAATTCACTAAGTAATTGAGTGTTCCTGGGTTGCTTGAGAGCAATAAAACAAATAAATGGGAAAGCATTTCATACATTATTCTAGCTAGTTTATAAAACACACAGAAACTGGAGAGAAAATCCTTTCATTAGCCACAAAAGTCTGTTGGGTTTTTCTGTAATATCTTTTTGACCAACTTTTTTGACCTTTGAACGAACTTTTTGACCAACCCAATAAAATTAGATATTTACTTGTAATTGCCCACATCTCTAGCTCTAAAATCTTTTGGAAAAAGAAAAAGAAAAAAAGGAAGAAGAAGAAAACAAAATAAAATCCTTTAAGATATAAGAATATTTTATTATAATTTTGAGGAAATAATGAGCAGAGCATATTGAATTTTGGAAATCACAAAGATTCTTTAGTTTTCTGCTAGATTTCCCTATCTATTAAAAAAAAAAGTAGTAACTACTATTTGATTTTTTTCTTTCCTTTTTACTCATTTAGATGTGGTATGCTGGAGCCAACTCATGCAGATTTCACCATTATTAAATTATCAAGAATCTTGCAAACTGGTTGCTAAGTACAACCATTATTAAAAATTAAATGACATGCACTTTTGATTAAATAATTATATCAAAAAAACAAAAGTAATACTCAAAAATACATTTTTCCATTTTCGTACTCTTGAGATTATTTGTACCTATTGTGTTTTTGGCACAAATTGTTTTTGGCAGAAATACTATATCATGGTATGGTATTATACATCTCTCCCCAGCTCGCCAGTTCTTCCCAACTAAGAAGTTCTGTACTTCTTGTTGGTAGTTTGAAATTGATTATGGCATGGAAATTGATAAATGTTATAAATCAAGACTTTCCCCTATCTCACCTATCCCCAGGTTGCTAGTTCATGCCTCTACCATCAGCATAGCACTGGGTAAAATGTATACAGTTTTTCTTCTTCTTTTTTTTTTTTTGTATACCTGTTTTGGTTACCATGTTGCCAAAGGGAAGAACTCTTCTGTTTCTTAGTTGTCTTTCTCCTTTCCCTTCAGATCTGTCGCAAATATATTCAAGTGCAGAGACCCTGACATGCCCCGCTAAGTAAGGCTTTTTCCTTTCTGGTCTCATTTACTCTCTTTCTTGCCTTCTCCCCTAAGAAATCTTGGATCCTACACAGAGTATTCCCTGCAGTCCCAAGATACTGTGGACCTGGGGCTAAAGCAGTTCTTGGCAAACCCTGGCAGAAAGAAGGAAAAAGGTCAGGACTTGATAGTGACTGTGCTGCAGTTGTTGATAGTATTAAAGCAAAATAAAGGGATAGTGTCAAAATTTAGTACTGTTTGTAGCTTATAAAATAGTTAGGTCAAATGTATATAGAATCTATTAAATCAAATATTATTGATCAACTTATCATTACCTGTGTTTTTGAAGTAGCTTTAAAGGTGGCATTTCCATGAGTATTCACGTAACTATTAGAAGATAAACTTAAATTTAGAGGGCCTATATACCATTTGATTAACCTAGGACTTCATTTCCCCATCTCCACAGTGTTTGTAAGTAGAAATTCCTTCATGATCCTCAGCATGGTTAATCCCTTACTATCCATAATGGTGGAGCATAATGTATATACAATATCTTTATACATATGCATTTTGTCAAATATTATGTCAAGATATTTGGCAGCATCTGGACAACTGACTGAAGGGAGGTCATCTTTCCCCAGACCACCTCCTTTCCCCTGTTAGACTTGTACAGGCCACCCTAAGTGTAAAATCATTCACCTGGACTTACAGGCTCCTGTCACCAACACCCATCCCAGAATATGTGGAAGATAACTTTTAGGAGATATTCTGGAAGTCTAGAGAGATCATGTCATTAGTCCAGCACATCTCCCCATCTGCCAGAAGTGTGTAGTGAAAGCTGCTTTATCCTCATCAGCACAATTAAATTCCTGCCTTTCATCTTAGTAGGCCATAATGTAAATAAGTGTTGTGTGAGTGTGTGTGTATTGCCAAATATCTACCTGGGTATTTGGCTGCATCTGGACCACTGATTGAAGGGAGATACTCTCTCCCCAGCCCCATTTCCCTTGTTCTTTTTAGAGCTGCTTTAGGCCCAAATATGAAATCACTCCCTATAAATTGCAGCCTAGGTCACCAACCACCAAATTTCACAGCACTATGGAAGATAACTCTTAGGGAAGCCTGGAAATCATTTCATTGTCCCAGCACCAAATCTCTCCATATGCCTAAAGTGTATGAGTGAAAGTGCTTTCATCTCCATCAACATGCTTAGGCTCCTTCCTTCCATTTTTGTAGGATATATTGTATATAAATATTTTGTACATTAAAGATTGCCAAATACTAAAAAGAGGTATTTGGCCAAAGCTGGACTCCTGATTGGAGGGAGATGCTGTCTCCCAGTCCCTCTCCCCTCTCCTCTCTCAGAGTTGATGCGGGCCTAGGTTAGGTAGAGAATCGCTAATCTGGAGGGGCTCGTGCAACTCACCCATCTTAAAGCACGCAGTTCATCTTACAGTACAAGCCCATCTCCATTTAAAAACTTACAAAGCATCCCAATGCCTATACTCCTCAAAACAATTTCCGTAAGGGAAGCCTGGCACATCAAATCAAAAGAACGGCTGCTTCCCTTCCAGACAGAAATGTGGCCCCTCGCAGGGCACCAGCATAAGGAAACCAGTGTGTTCTGAATAACTGCCATGAGAACATTTCAGTCAAACTTAAAACCGATTTAAGCATCAGCTTGCTTTAAGTGTAAGATAGCCCTTTAAAAGTTCCAAGAGTTTGAGGATATTTTCCTTTTTTGTGGTCATGATGTACTTAGACCTCTTCTAGGCACTGTGAAGGAGACAGGAAGTGTAAGATTATTATAATTTGACCTGTGCTTCTGGGTTTTGGGGTAGAGTGCCCTTTTGGAAAGTGGATACCATATTTTAGATCAAGTATTGATTGCATATGCAAAAACTAGCAGGGAGCAGGGAGCTGTGAACACTGGGTTCTGTGCTGTGTTACCTATCCCCAGGAGAACTGTTTCTGGAGTTGGGTTTGAAATCATAATTCTGTAGCTTCCTTATTCTCTTCCACTAATGAAGCAATGATAGCTATATTCATTGTAATGAACAGAGAACTAAGAAAAATTTTAACTTTGTCTTCCAGTAACAGTAACAGTTTCCCCTTATTGCTCCTAATTTAAAACATCCCTGCCACTCACTGTGCCATCCTCAATACTCAAGGATGGAGACACATGCAAAGGAAAGGTGTGAGAATGCTTGGAAGCATCAGGCATGCCCTCTGGATGAAAATCACATAATCAGGCCCCTGGTAACAAGCTGGAGAGAGAAAAGTACCCAGAACTTCAAGGATGTAGTCACTGTTCTTGCTCCCAACTCTAGGTCAGATCAAATTTTGTTTTGTGGTTCAGGAGTTTAGTAGTGTGGAGGGGCTAGATGCTGTGGAGAAGGCAGATGGAAATTAATGTTTTTCATTTGCCTAAGGATAGAAGCAGGCTCTGCTCAGCTTACCTCTTTCTCCTCTGCCCATAACAGCTATGATTAAACATTCAGAAGATGGATGGAGGAGGAGTGGCAAGGTTTGAATTTATAGCCTGCCTGTGCTAGGAAGGTTGTACACATATCAGAGGTTATCCCAGTTCTGTAATGCATCGTTGACTTGGAGGAGGGTGAAGGAGACTAGACTTTTCTCTGACATCTTCCGTGGTAGTCATTCTGAGCACATTGGCTCTGCTAGTTGGTATGGTGGAAGGGCACCATACTAACTGATTTGGAGACTGACTCCTAATCCCATCACCAACACTTAGCAGGTATATGATCATGGGCAATTCATTCAATTGCCTGACAATTATAGACTATATAGGGGGAAGAGCACTGGATTTGGAGTCAAGACACTTGGACACTTGGCTCCATACTTTCTTAGCTGAGAGACTATGGGGCAAGTCACTCAGTCTCTCAAACCTAAGGTTCTTCAGTTATACTATAATGGGAATAATCTTCACTAACTACCTCACAGAGTTGTGGTGAGAATATAATCAGCTATTGGGATGAAAATACTATACTGGAAAGGGCTATACAAAAGTGGAAGATCATTTTTTATTATCTATTCACTACTGTTTTCCACTGCCTCTTGAATCTGTTTTCTTTTCTTCTAAGCAACAATTACATCTTTCACGTGTTCTTGAATATGGGGAATTGAAGCATGGGTATGATGCTGGGGACCGGAGTTATTTTACTTTCAACATAGAAGAAGGAGAAGTGGTAGGCAGGTGCTGTGGGTGTTAGACTTACCAGTGGAGGGTGTGGGGGGGAGCGTTTTCCTGGGCCATTTTGACAGCACCCTGGGATGTGGTCAGGACCCTTGCAGAGAGCCTAAGGCTGGACACAAGCGGGAAACAAACAGTGATTAAGAATTGAGGGGAGGGTCTGGAGCACTGCTGCTCTCCAGTCAGCTCTGTCACTACTCAGGGGGTGGGTTCGGCTAAGGCTTGAGGTGTGATTGGAGGCCTAGGAAAGAGGACTGTCGTTAGGGCCCCAGCAGCTGTGTTAACAGGCTTGAGCCCTAATAGCAAAGGGGAGAAAGTATCACTTGTGAGGTCAGTTCTCCCGGGCATCAGCTGCTTTGTTATCACCAGCAACCTTAGCCCTGATCAGTATTATTTTCTGCTAAGATATTGAAACATAGCCTCAAAGGACTTTCATAAGCACTGGGAGGCAGGGACTGTCTCATGAATCTTTGTATCTTCAGTAGCATCTAGTAAGGTGCCTTGTACATAATAGGTGCTTAATAAATGTTGCTTGAATTGAAATGTCCTCCAGCCCCGTAAGAATCATGCTCCATTTGCCACCAAGTGATACTTTTGGAAAATAACACTGATTTCGATGTCAGCTCTGTGTGGCTTCGCTAGTGGCTCAGGCAGTAAAGAACCTGCCTGCAAAGCAGGTGACCTGGGTTTGATCTCTGGGAAGATCCCCTGAGAAGGGAATGGCTGCCATTCCATTATTCTTGCCTGGAAAATTCCATGGACAGAGGAGCCTGGCGGGCTATAGTCCATGGGGTCACAAAGAGTGAGACAATTGAGCAACTAACACTCTCACTTTTTTCACTATGTCTGACTTTGGGCAGGTCTTTCATCTAATCTTCATTTCTTTTATAAAATGAGTGAGTGGATTAGATGCTGTCTAAGGTCCCTTCCAGCTCCCAAATGTTACAGTCCTGTGATTCTAAATGTTTCCGTCACCGGTGAACGTGGGTGCTCTATGCCTCCCTTGTGGCTCCTCTCCTCCGGAGGCTTTGTTCAGAGGAAGGGGTCTGAACATTCCACAGAGCTATTTCTTATTCAGTGGTTTCTACTGTCTTCAGTATAGTTCTAGAGGAGCAGCCTTTTCAAAAAGGACATTTTAAAATATATTTTCTCCTCAAAATTAGTAGAGAAAGAAAGAAGGAAATGTAAAGAAACTGAGCACAGTAGACATGGCATGGTTTTCATAGATTTTTATTTAAAGATGGAGAGAGTCTGAACACATATTGACTGGATAATAGAAGCCAATCGCACAGTGTACTGAGAGAAGCTTGTCCAGGATTAACACTTTCCCATGGATAATCTAAATGTGGATAGATAAGAATTGGCCATATGGTGAGAGGGATAGAAGGTGTACTTTTAAAGGACATTTTATTTTAGTACCAAATTTTGCCAGGACAATCTTTAGTTAAGAAAGAAATTCTTCGGAATTAAAATTCTCATCTCTGCCACTTTGCTTTTTAAAAATCCCCATTATATTCATGGAATAATATTTATATTTTAATTAAAACTTTATCTTAATTCTGTTTCATCTATTTAAAGAAAACAAGAGCATTTTTCATTGCATTAAAAAATGTAAAATACTTGCATGCCACCAGTGTGTAATACTTTCCCAGTTCATATGCTTGTAATGTGTGACTTTCTGTGTCCCTATATTATTTTGAAGAGAACAAAGGAAATAATACTTTGTAAGCTGTTTAAACTTATAATGGCAATATTTATTTGGCTAAGTGGTTATTGGAAAATGCACATAGTTTCATTTTTCACTCTGAAACTTTCCAATTGAAGGTAGATATTGATTATATTCATTAGGGAATTGAAGACTAATTTGCCTTTTAAATGTGAAATTGAACTTTGTGGGAAATGTGTGAAAAAGCAAAATGTATGAAGCGTAAAGTACTTTTCCCATGATAATTAATTAGGATCCCAGGTGGCATAAATAGATGCAGTGTTTGACTCTTTGGAATTTGCCAGCCTGATCTAACGCTAAGGTAAATGTATACTGTTTTAATTAATCAATATCTTTCTGCTTTTAAAGACAATAATGTATTCATTTGTGTCTGGAATGAAATTTCAAGTGAAAATGTACAGAACACAAGGAAGTAATAAACTTTTCTTTTTAAAAATGAAAGCAAGGACTGATTTAATCTGGATAATTTTAAGACATCTGATCTTTTTAGAATAAATGGTTGGCACCGTGTTCTCATATTAGAAAAGTACATTTGCTAGAAAGGACCTTAGAGTGTCCCTATTATGAAGAAGATAAGAAGTAGGCAGACAACCAGAAGTAGCCAGAGGAGAAAAAAGACGCTATTATCAAAATGAAAACACACACACACAACATTCAGTTAAACAATTCACATTTGTTAACAATAAATGGGAACAAAAACACAGGTAACTCAAAGAGGTTAAGTGTTTTACCTTAATTTTTTTATATAAACTTTGGAATTGCTTTATTTGTAAAGTATGCTGGAATTTAAAACAGGGAACACTAAAAGTAATAAAGTTACATTGTAAAGGCTTGTCCTGGAAAAACAGGAAAACCTATTCTTTCTGCTGCCCTGTTGAACTGGGCTCAGACTCTTTGTCACTTGGACTGATGACAAAGCCCAAGAAGAAGCATAGAAGGCCTGTGTTGAGTTTCTGTATTTGCTGTCTCACACCTTTTCATGGTCGAAGAGGTATAGTAATTATTTGAAGAATTCTCATTCAGTCTATGAGGCTGTAATGAATAGGCATTACAGGTGTGCACTTTGGGATCAGAATCTGACTTCTGTTAGTTGTGTGAGTTTCTGCAAATTACCCAGCCTCAGTTTCTTCACTTTTAAAATAAGAATCACAACCCAGCTTCCCATTAGGGCTATCATGAGGATGCACGTGTAAACATTTAGAGCAGTCCCTGGCATATAGAAGGCACTTAGATATTAGAAAAATTCTAATCTAAGTAAGTATCCATGGATATTAACAACAACAAAGTTCTCCATTTTATGCTGACAGTGTTAGGAATTCAAGAAGGACTGACTGTTACTAGTTTTTGTGTTTTCATCGTCCATCCCCTTTCTGTCAGATAAGCCATCCCCATCACTCCATAAATCAAATATGAATAAGATAGAGCTGACTTAGTAGTTACTCCTGACCCAACCCCTCACTTAGCTTTCCGTGAATCCCCTGACGTTTCACCCTGCTTGCATTTGCCCTGCTTTCTGGGTGCTCTCCTTTGGATTTGGCAGTCTGGCCTCAGGAGTGACTGCTTGATTTGGGGACAGTTGTATGTTATGCTTGATTTTGTTATGGACCACCTTCTCTTGGTTTGATCATACAACCTTCCTCTGGGGCTGTAGGAAGTGGTGCCCCACACCCTCTTTGCCCTGCTTCCAGCTAACTTCTCAGTCCTACCAGTCAGGGAACACGATCAGATGCCCACAGCATCCTGCAAGTGTCCCACATATCGCAGGGCCTTCACAGGAACTAGGTGTACATGTGCTTTGGTGAGGCGGGCTACACTTTGGGCCCAACCAACTTAAGAAAACAGATGCTGTAGGAGAATCAATGCATGACTCAAAAGGTTTAGTGGTAGAGGTAGAAGCTGGGCAGAGATGGGAGAGCTCCAAACTGTAGACCACTGAACTTACTGGTCCTGAGCAACATTTCAGAAAAGTGTGTTATCCACTTTAGTGGTTTGTAAGCACTTAGAAGTGAAGTGATCTCTAAGAGTCAGCATGCTGCTATTGCTGCTGCTAAGTCGTCTCCGTCGTGTCCGACTCTGTGTGACCCCATAGACGGCAGCCCACTAGGCTCCCCCATCCCTGGGATTCTCCAGGCAAGAATACTGGAGTGGGTTTCCTTCTCCAATGCCTGAAAGTGAAAAGTGAAAATGAAGTCACTCAGTCATGTCTGACTCTTTGCGACCCCATGGACTGCAGCCTACTAGGCTCCTCCACCCATGGGATTTTCCAGGCAAGAGTACTGGAGTGGGGTGCCGTTGCCTTCTCCAAAGAGGCAGCGTAGGGTCATGTAACATAAATGGTAGGAAATCATGAGAGTACCATCCAAAGAACATACAGTGTTTAGATCTCATTGAGACATTTGAGAAAGTCTCACATTTAGATTGAATCTTTAGCTCATGGGCTCCAGGATAGACAAGGAATACTGTGACAGGTTCAAAGCTATCTGGACAGGCCAAAGTCTATGCCTGTATCTAAACAGATAAAATTGAATAGAAACAACAGTACAGTTTTCTACTCTTAATCCAAAAACCAACTACAAAACATAGAATGGAAGAAATGTGACTTAATTACCATTTGTGTGGATAAAGACTTTAGTGTTGACTAAAATCTTAACTGTGAGCAAGAAGTAGAATGTGCCTGCCTAAAAGTTAACGCTAGCTCAAGTGACTAGACAAGGAGTCCTGATATTTGGCCAAGAAATCTGCTATTTGTCCTGGGCTTTGGGCCTCAGCTTTTGAAATGCCTACTTTACTATTATTTCCATCATCCTTGAACTTTGTCATGATTTGTGTTTATATATTTTTAAATGTTATTCTTATATCTAATCAGTCAACAGTGTCACTGATAAGAACAAAGTATGTCATTTAGATTTGCTATTATTTTATGGATGTTCATTTTTAGATATAGGCAGGTATTCTAGATTTAATCTAGTGAAAAATCTCTGTTATTTGTTGCAGTTCTATCAACTGCAATATTGTTGCAATATTAAAGTATATTGATGATTGGCTAAGTAAAACCTGTAGTAATTCCTTTATTTTGTGTTCCACATCAATTAAAAAGAAATCAACTCAAAAATTATTAAGAACTTTCAAGCAGTTAAGTAGAGAAATAGGTTGACAGGTACTACGAATACAGACTGCATTAGCTAGATACCTTAGGAATAACAAGTATATCTTTTTTATTCAATAAATGTTTTTAAAACTTTAAGTAATAATACAAGGAAGGATAAGAAGAGAGTATATCATAACTCTATTCTTTGTAGAAATCTTTGGTGTACCTAGAACATATAATTTAAAACAAGAATTTAATTCTTACTTAGTTACATTTAGGACATGGCTCTTGTTCATCTATTCACCTCAGCTGAAATATGACTCTCTCCAGTGACTGTACAAGTCTTACAGCTCACAGAGCTTGGAAATTATTATTCCTATGCTATGTTAAGCTTTACTATTTAAGCACTAATACTTTAAATAATATTCAAACAGTAAGTTAGATTTTGGCATCAGTTTTTAGGTTTATTTGTGTATCCTAGAAATTTATTTTTTGATAGTGACATTTGTGAGCAACTTTGGCTTTGGCTGAAAATTTGAATTAGCCCTTTGTCATCTGGCTGAAAGGTGGGTATATTTAGTGCACCTCCAGGGGAGGCACAATAGTATATGAAAATGTGAGGAATGGCAAAATTAATTCCAGCTGATGGCATTAGGGGACGTTTGAGTGAGAAACAGGCATTTGAGATGCACAATGAAACATGAGGAAGCTTCTAACAAGCAGACATGGGGGTGCTAAGGAAGGATATATCAAGCTAAAGGCTTAAATCCTTCCTTTAAAATCATACACACCAGCTATGATTCCTACATCCTACTGCTTTAACCAACTCCAGGCTCCCAGGAATGAAATCTTTACCTTTTTTGTTACAACTTGATGTCTTCAGTTTAAATTTTCTCTGCTGGCCTATGAAATACATTAAAAAAAATAAGTATATCAAGGAAACTATTTCCTAAAGGAAACTTTTGATAACAAGAAAATTGCCGCTGGCATTAATTTGCAAATGATGATTCAGTGCAACAGGCTTTATGAGTTACTCTGGCTGGAAATTTAAAGATAACACTAATTAGACTAGTAATACATTAAGTAAAGTTACTGTGTCACTTTATCAATCACTTTCACTCTCACTAAACCCTGAAAACAGGAAGTGTTCTCTGTTCCTTGTGCAAATACTTTACCTAACAGNGACATTTCTCCAAAGAAGACATACAGATGGCTAACAAACACATGAGAAGATGCTCAACATCACTCATCAGAGAAATGCAAATCAAAGCCACAATGAGGTACTATTTCACGCCAGTCAGAATGGCTGCTATCCAAAAGTATACAAACAGTGAATGCTGGAGAGGGTGCTGGAGAAAAGGGGACCCTCTTACACTGTTGATGTGAATGTAAGCTAGTACAGTCACTATGCGGAACAGTGTGGAAATTCCTTAAAAAACTGGAAATAGAACTGTCATACGACCCAGCAGTCCCACTGCTGAGCATACAAACCAAAGAAACCAGAGTTGAAAGAAACATGTGCACCCCAATGTTCATTGCAGCACTGTTTACAATAGCTAGGACATGGAAGCAACCTAGATGTCCATCAGCAGACGAATGGATAAGAAAGCTTTGGTACATATTTACAATGGAATATTACTCAACTATTAAGAAGAATGCATTTGAATCAGTTCTAGTGAAGTGGATGAAACTGGAGCCTATTACACAAGGTGAAGTAATAAGTCAGAAAGAAAAACTCCAATATAGTATATTAACACATATACGTAATTTAGAAAGATGGTAATGAAGACCCTATATGTGAGATACCAAAAGAGACACAGATGTAAAGAACAGACTTTTGGACTGTGTGGGAGAAGGCAAGGGTGGAATGATTTGAGAATAGTATTCAAACATGTATATTACTATATGTGAAATAGACCACCAGTCCAAGTTCAATGCATGAAACAGGGCACTCAAAGCCGGTGCACTGGGACAACCCAGAGGGATGGGATGGAGAGGGAGGTGGGAGGGAGGTTAAGGATGGGGACACATGTACACCCATGGCTGATTCATGTCAGTGTATGGCAAAAACTACCACAATATTGTAAAGTAATTAGTCTCCAATTCAAGTAAATAAATTAAAAAAAATTCCAGTTTGAGAAAGATAAAATGGGGAGAGAGAATAGCAATCTGTTTATGGAATTATCTGAAATTCTTTTCCTTTCATTCTCATGGTCCTTTTCCTCTCCCTATATCCTACCTGCTTACGTCCAGTCCCTTCTCCTGGACAGCACATTAAGTGTAATTGGCACTTAATAAATGTATACAAATACATTTACTAATTTGAAGATGGGGAAATTGGTAAGGCCGAAAAGGAGTTTTTCAGAATGAAGAAAAAAATCTGGTCTGAAGCCCAGGAAATTCAAAAGGGTGAGACTGAGGAAAGATGTTGCTGTTCACCTTTTGCTCACTGCATAAAACTCAACTTGATCTCAGCATGATTTCTTTTAGATCTAGCCTAGTTTATTTTAGGATTTAGTATCTAGTTCATTGCTTGCTAACTCGGTGTATTAAGAAAGTTCTTGCAAGAGGATGAATGAGTCATAGCAATACTTCCCTTGGGAGAGAGAGAGAAAAAACTCTGTCTCTCCATTGTATACTTGGAGTGGATGCAGCATTTTGACTGATGGCTGAGCGCTGATAAGCTTTTCCTGCAAGTCACCTCATATTTGGTTTTGTCCACAGTGTGACTGGTAGAAGGATCCTTTAGGTTAACCAACAGAGATAAAGAGCTCTGTAACCTTAATACCCTGAGAGACTTGTTTATGATGTCATTTCTATTTTAAGGTTTTTTTGAGTTTGCAGTAACTTTTAGAAAAGCTTGAACATTTCCTCGTTTACCCAGTCTGTTAAACCAAAAAGAAGACTGAAAAACATTTGGTACTTATAAACTGGATTTGCTAAGGGCGTGGTTGATGTGGCGTTCATCCAAATAGAGTGAGTTCTTCTCTGACCTTGCCCTGGATCTCTGATGCTGCAACTACACCAAGAATAAATAGAGAGGAGGTGGGCTACAACTGGGAGCTGGCTTGGCTACTTTGAACCATAGAAGGAAGTGGGGGTGCTCCCATGGGAGCCACAAGGTCTCTCAGTAGAGTCTTGTTGAAAGATTGTTTTTGAAGTGGTATGAATAACCTATGAAGTATTTCTCCTAATAGTCACAGTAATGACCTGGTTGCTTTTGCCTTTAAGATCGCACTGAGTAACCTGCTTCCAGTTAAATCTCTTTTTTGTTCTGGCCCTAACAAGTTTTTCTGGACTGCCCTCAGTCTCCAGACTTTATATTCTTTCCTTGTGCCTTTGGGGTGAGTCTTATCAAAAAAATCAAGATAACATCAGTTACAATAGCAAGAAAGACAGAGCTGCTTAACTAATCTCATACTTAGTGAAGGTTGGTAAGTTTCCATGGAACTTTTACACAGAATAATCAACTACCATTTTCTCAAACTTCTGTGTGCTGAGCAACTTCCTCACTCAGATGTACCCACATCTGGGTCAACTGTAGCATCCTATGAATGCCACAAAAATCATTATTTAACACCCTGCCTTTTATGCTTCATGGTATAGAAGAGGCAGTGAACAGAATAGGAAGATTTAACATCCAATTATTTCCTTTAAAAAAATGTCTTATTTACTACAAAAGTAATACACATTATATGTACCTAAAATAAAACAGTTTTTATTTTTTAAAAGGTAAATATGTGTGCATAGTATTTTGGACACAGTGATATCCAAAGTACATTTTTTGGTTATACTGTTACCTAGAATCATAAGCTCATAAAAAGGAAATGACCTGTGAGACTTTTAAACTCTTGCAGTTGAGGAATCTGCTACACAGTATTCCTGACAGATATTCCTGTGCTTTAGCAAATGCCAGGAGTAGAGGACTTTCTTTACTCCAGCCTTCTCCATCAAAGGGAATGTTCTTCAAACCAGCAGAGTTGAAACTCAGGGCTGACACTAAATAAGACAGACTTAAATGCTTTAAATGTTAGCGATAGCTTATTTTAAAATTGTTTCCAGGTTATTTTTGAAGCCAGGCCCAAACAAGAAAGAAAAAGGAATGTTGATTTGAATTTTTTTAACCAAAACATATTGAATCAGATACTTAACCAGTTTTGGATGGTGAACCATATTCAGTTCAAAAGACTAATAGATACGTACCCAGAGAGAATATTTTGATCCTAAGTACTGTTATCTAATATGTATCAACATTGAAATACTTTTATTGGTTAAAAAGAAATGTATAGTCATTAAATTTTCTTTGGCATAAAAGGATAAGACTACTAGCCAATAATCAATACCCGAAACAAAAAGACAAACCTGAATTTAATACCTACTGTAATTAAAGAGAGAGCTGTGCTAGCTAAACACAGTGTCTCTGAGCAGAGGAGACCAATTTCTTATATATGGTTTTTGGAAAGAGTGGAATTATGGGACTGGCAATTGCTACACCATTGTGGTATGAGTATTCTAAACTGGTTGACTCAATTTGCATTCTGTTAGCAAATTATGCATATCATTTGCTCCACATCCTTGCCAATATTTGATATTTTCATTCTTAACAGTACTTGGTATTGTCATTCTTTTTTGTTTTAGCTATGCTTGTAGGTATTTGTATTTTTATTTTTAAAAAGGCAAATTTTGAAGGAAAAAAAGCTAAAAATACAGAGTTAGCTCAATCAAATGTTAATTTTCCTATTAATTTTTAGCTTAATTTATTTGCTTCTTAGTAAATAAGCCTTGATTTATTTCTTAAACAACTTCTTAACTTATGTTTGATCTAGGAAGAAACAGCATAAGCAAAGCTACTGTCCTTTAAAGGTAAGAAGTTAGTGTTTCAGTAATCCTGAGTGACTCCAGGTTGACTTAATGTGACTTCGTAAGTTTACCCTTAGTCTTAAGATTAGATATGTTTGCTATTTTTTAGTTTTGGCCTGTGCCATGATGTATTCTCTGATGATGTAGCACTAAACAAAGCAAGGTCCTTGATGGACTATAGTTTAGGTTTTAGTGACAAGATAAAGATAATACATAGCATGTTAGATAATAATATATATAGAGAAATATAGGGTAAGAAAGTAGAGAATGCCTAGTACAGTAGTGGAGGAGCCTGTGGGAGTTGTTATTTTATATGTAGTGGACAGAGAACTCCTCTCAAATCAGTTGATATTTAAGCAGAGATTTTTTCCTTAATATATTTATTTTATTGAAGTATAGTTGACTTACAGTATTTCAGGTACACAGCAAGATGAATCAGTTACACATATGCACATATATTATTTTTCAGATTATTTTCCATTATAGGTTATTACAAGATATTGACTATACTTCTATGTGCAATACAGTAAACTTTTGTTGCTTGTTAAGCAGAGATCTTAAAGAAGTGAAACAACAAGTCATTTAGCCATTTTAAGGAAGATTTTTCCAGGTAGAAGGAACATCAAGTGGAAAAACCCTCAGGCAGGAGAATGCCTGGTTTGTTGGAGGAAGAACAAGATGAATGTTGCTGAAGTGCTGTGAACAAAGTGAAGAATGGTTGGAAATGGGTTGGGGAAGCTGGGATGTTGTACAGCTGTGTGGACCATTGGAAAGCCATTTGGTTTTTATTCTGATTGAGATGAGATGACATTAGAAGATGTGAGCAGCAGAGTTAGTTCTTGGGAGGCCTGGCGTGCTGCGGTTCATGGGGTGGCTAATGGGATCTGGCCAATTCACACAAGAACCTATACACAAATGTTCATAGGTGCTTAATTTGTAATAGTCAAGAACTGTCTTTCAACATCTGAATGGTTAAACTGCTGAAAATACATACCATGGAATATAACTTTCAAAGTGAACTATTGATACAGAGCATCTTGGATGAATCTTTAGGAATTTATGCTTATGATAAAAGCCAGATCCCTAAGGTTGCATATTGTGTGATTCTATGTATATAACCTTTTTTTAAATGACTTAATTTTAGAAATGGAGGGCACTTCTTAATTTTAGAAAAGGAGGGCATCAAATGTTGTTTGATAGAGTTAGAGAAGGAGATGGGCGTGGTTATAAAAGGACAGCATGGGGAATCTTTGTGATGTTGAAACTATTCAGTATCTTGACTGTAGTGGTAGGCACACAAACCTAAAGGATAATAAAATTGTATGGAACATACTGTAGACATATGCCCAAAAATGTATATAAGTAAAACTGGGAAACCAGAGTAAGGTCAGTGGACTCTGTCAATGTCAGTATGTTCATTGTGATATAGTTTTGCAAAATGTTCAGTTCAGTCGCCCAGTCGTGTCTGACTCTTTGCCACCCCATGAACTGCAGCACGCCAGGCCTCCCTGTCCATCACCAACTCCTGGAGTCCACCCAAACCCATGTCCATTGAATCTGTGATGCCATCTAACCATCTCATCCTCTGTTGTCCCCTTCTCCTCTTGCCCCCAATCCCTCCCAGCATCAGGGTCTTTTCAAATGAGTCAGTTCTTCGCGTCTCTGTTAAGCAGACATCTTAAAGAAGTGAAACAACAGGTCATTTAGCCATTTTAAGGAAGATTTTTCCAGGTAGAAGGAACATCAAGTGGAAAAGCCCTCAGGCATAAGTACGCCTGGTTTGTTGGAGGAAGAACAAGAAGATAAATGTTGCTGAAGTACTGTGAACAAAGTGAAGAGTGGTTGGAGATGTGTTGGGTCTTGGGTTGGGGGAGCTGGGATGTTATACAGCTGTGTGGATCATTGGAAAGCCAAGGTACTCTCAAGAGTCTTCTCCAACACCACAGTTCAAAAGCATCAATTCTTCTGCACTCAGCTTTCTTTATAGTCCAACTCTCACATCCATA
>SJYV01008279.1:863809-926588 GCA_006410875.1 Neotragus pygmaeus
CTCTCCTCTTTCACTTTCATCAAGAGGCTTTTTAGTTCCTCTTCACTTTCTGCCATAAGGGTGGTGTCATCTGCATATCTGAGGTTATTGATATTTTCCCCAGGAATCTTGATTCCAGCTTGTGCTTCCTCCAGCCCAGCGTTTCTCATGATGTACTCTACATATAAATTATTATATGTATATAATATATACATGTATGTATATATGTATGTATAATATATATATATATAATATGTAGTAATATATACATATATTACTGTCAGAGAAAACTGGACAACATGTTAAAGGGATCCCTCTGTGTCGCTTCTTGGAACTGCATGTGAATCTAGAAATATCTCAATAAAAACTTCAATTAAAAAAAAGGTACCTCTGGTACCTTTGCTGAAAATAGACTGCAGGCTATATGGGCCTACGGGAGCCCCAGTTAGGAGGGGTTTGCAATAGCCTAGGAAACAGATAATGATGACTTAGACCAAAGTGGAAGCAGTGGAGAAGGTAAGTCCATGATGTTTTAAAGATAGAGCCAAATGTTTGATGGATCAGATGCGGAGTGTGAGAGAAGTCCAAGTTAACTCCAAGTTTTGTGGACTGAGTTGCTGTTTATTAAATGGTCAAATCATGGTGGGAGTAGTAGGTCTTGGGGGGGAAATTAAGAGTCTGTTTGTATATTTGTGTTTGAGATATCTGTAAGCCATCCAAGTAGAAATGTTACATAGGTAGAAATTTTTAAGTCTGGAGTTTGGGAGAGAGGTCCGAATTGAAGATACAAATCCTGGAGTTGTCAGTATATGAAGTCACCTGGGGAGTAAGTATAGAAAAGAGGTTATCCAAAGAATTTAAGTCCTAGGGATGCTTCCTTGTTTAAAGGTAGGGAAGACGAGGAGGAACTAGCAAAGGAGAATGAGGTGAGGCAGCCAGGAGATATGAGGAGACCAAGAGAAAATAATGGCCCCCTAGCCAAGTGAGAAAAGTGTTTTGGGATGAAAAGTGTGATCTCTTATCAGATGCTGCTTCAAGAATTGTCAGTTGTATTTGGCACCATGCAGGTTATTGCTGACAAGATCAATTTGGGTGGAGTAAGTGCTATGAATGAACACCAGATTGAAGAAGGTAGAATAAGAGGGCGGGAACTTGGGGTACCAAAACCAAATAGTTCTTTTGAGGAATTTTGCTATAAAGAGTCAAGAAATAGTTGAGAGAGAGATGTGAAGTGTCTGGAGGGAGATACAAAGTCAAAGGAATGTTTGTTTTTAATTTGGGAAGGTATGTTCCTATCTGTGCGCTGATAGGCATGATCCTGTTGAGAAAGGGCCAACTTATTGGAGTAATAATGTATATATGCGCATGAATGGGATCTTGTCACGGACTATGGGATTGACCTTAAATAAGAATCTGAACAGCTTATGAAAACAAGAAGGAAAGTAGACTTATGGGTACACATTCAGGTCAGTTGGTAGATGTAGCAGTGGGAACTTATGTATCCTTTTATGATTGCTTCAGTATTCTTAGTGAAATATTAAGGTGGAATCTTCATCTGAGAGTGATAGGTAAGAAATATTAAAGGTTTGAGGGAAAATAAGAAAGTAAAGAAAATAAGAAGTAAAATAGTCGTATTAGATTGTGAGAGAGTGACTGGACCAGGGAAATATAGCGGGATTACCCGCTAGTTTGATGTTAGTGGGATGATAAATATTAAACATGGTTAGTCAATTCGTGTGGTTTTTTTTGTGCTTTATCTTCCAGTCTAGTACAGTGAGGGGTAGGAAGAGCGTTTTAACCAGGATTGCGGTTTTGCTAAAAGAGTTCCCGAGAGAGAGAGAAGATCAAAGAAATTGAGTTATGAAGGGATATAATTATTGGTAATGATTAGCATTAGGTTACAGCCATGGGACTGTAGAGCTAATATAGGGAAGAAGACCAGACCCTCAGAAGAAAGTCAGGGAACTCAGACAGGGTGTTGGAAGAGTCAGCTGTGTGGATCTTGAAATCACAGTGATTGCTGTGTGCCAAATTCATGATCGCCTCTTCCTCAGCAGTTTGACAATAATTGTCAAAAATATTGGAGAGAAAATAAGTTAGGAACAGTAGTTGTGTAGTATTAAAAAAAAATCATGGCAGATATTTGCTTGTTTCACTTTTTAGACTGAGCTCTTTGCAAAAGATGATGCCAAAAATAGTATTAACAAAGTCATGCCCTTTTTGAGGGGGAGGGGCAGGTATGGAGGAGCCATGCCACACAGCTTGCAGGATCTCATTTTCTGGACCAGGGATTGAACCTGGGCCACAGCAGGGAAAGCCCAGAATCCTAATCACTAGGCCACCAAGCCATAGCCAGCAGTTTTATTTAGTAGTTTTTAATTGGTTTATTTTGGTTAGTTGGTTATTATTATTAGTTGGTTGAAAATTTATTAAAACAATGTACAATGTGGATCTCAAACCATTATGAAACTATTAACTAAAAACCTTTTTTTTTTTTTTTCCCCAGACCTAGAAATATAGGTAGCATAGGGCCATGTTCAGCTCTTCAGGAAAAATAAGTATAGAACAACAAAAAATTTTTTTAATACAAACTGAAAGTAGCACAGGGGTCAGCCCTTCAGACATCTCTTGTCCTTATCTACTTACTGCCAGTCTATGAACAAGTCCTTTTAACTTTGCTTCTAAAATACATTACATGTTTTTTTCCACTTCTGTCTTCACAGGTATAAATTCATGCAAAACCATCACTGCTGCTCACCTAGATTACTACTGTTAGGAGAGTCCTAGGTTGAGAAAGTTGCAAGAGACTTTTAGATCTTGGCTGAAAAGTAACCTTTCAGAACAGTCATCAGAACCACATAAAGTAACTTTCCTGACCCTCATGTCACCTATAGCATNACCTAGATTACTACTGTTAGGAAAGTCCTAGGTTGAGAAAGTTGCAAGAGACTTTTAGATCTTGGCTGAAAAGTCACCTTTCAGAACAGTCATCAGAACCACATAAAGTAACTTTCCTGACCCTCATGTCACCTATAGCATTGTCCTAGGTTTTTCTTATCATATATGTTATTATTATTACCTTGGGTCTTTTGTTCATTGTTTTTGTCTTTCTGCTACCTTTAAACTAAATTGGAGCAAGGAACTTGGAGCAAGGAACTGTCTTGTTGCCTGGAACTGCTGCCTGTTGTCTGGAACAAGTCAATTTCTGGTGCAGGAGATATTCAAAAATATTTGCTGAATGAACAGTAAATATATTGGAAAACAAATAATCATCTGGGAATCTTGAAATAGAAAAAAAAGTTTCTAATCTGGTGGACCAGGTTAGTTCAGTACCAGTGGGTCTTAGGAGAAGCCAGTGAGGAAACGACACACAGTTTTAAGCCCAGCACATCTTTAGAGTGAGGCTTGGTATTCCTCAAGGAGGAAATTAATCTCTTTACTCAAAAGAAAATCAAATATTCATCAGGGCATGCATTTCATTTCAGAGGTCTGGTGACTGATAATCAGATGTTTTTTCTTTTGTTTTAACTGGGGAAGATTAGACAGCAGAGAATTCTGAATGGTTTGATACTAAAGGGAGAAAAGATGACTAATGCAGAGGCTATAAAGAATTAGCAGAAGTATGGAAAGACTG
Source organism: Neotragus pygmaeus (assembly GCA_006410875.1). Lineage (NCBI taxonomy): Eukaryota > Metazoa > Chordata > Mammalia > Artiodactyla > Bovidae > Neotragus > Neotragus pygmaeus. The sequence continues at coordinate 867,423 of SJYV01008279.1, forward strand.
ATTGTTGTTGTTCAGTAGCTAAGTCGTGTCCAACCCTTTGTGACCCCATGGGTTGCGGTACACTAGGCTCTTCTGTCTTCCACCGTCTCCTGGAATTTGCTTAGATTCATGTCCATTGAGTCAGTAATGCTATCTAACCATCTCATCCTCTGGTGCCTCCTTCTTCTGCCTTCAGTCTTTCCCAGCATCAGGGTCTTTTCCAATGAGTCAGCTCTTCTCATCAAGTGGCCAAAGTATTGGAACTTCAGCTTCAGCATTAGTCCTTCCAATTAATATTCAGGGTTGATTTCCTTTAGGAAATGAAATTGACTAGTTTGATCTCCGTGCAAGGAGATCTCTTGCACGGGACTCTTAAGAGTCTTCTCCAGCACCACAGTTCAAAAAGCCTCAATTCTTCAGTGCTCAGCCTTCTTTATGGTCCATTTCTCCTATCTGTACGTGACAACTGGAAAAACCGTAGCTTTGACTATAGTGGACTTTTGTTGGCAAAGTGATGTCTTTGCTTTTTAACACTGTCTAGGTTTGTCGTAGCTTTCCTGCCAAGAAGCAATTGTCTTTTAATTTCATGGCTGCAGTCACCGTCCACAGTGTTTTTGGAGCCCAATAAAATAAAATCTGTCACTGCTTCCACATATTTCCCTTCTATTTGCCATGAAGTGATGGGACTGGATGCCATGTTCTTAGTTTTTTAAATATTGAGTTTCAAGCCAGCTTTTTCACTTTCCTTTTCCACCCTCATTAAGAGGCTCTTTAGTTCTTTACTTTCTGCCATTAGTGTGGTATCATCTGCGTAGTCTGAGGTGGTTGATATTTCTCCCGGCAATCTTGATTGCAGCTTGTGATTCATCCAGCCTGGCATTTCATGTGATGTACTGTGCATATAAGTTAAACAAGCAGGGTGACAATATACACCCCTGTTGTACTCCTTTCCCAATTTGGGAACAAGGAGATTGTAGATATCTGGGACAGGTGGTTGTTGTTCAGTCACTAAATTGTGTCTGACTCTTTGGGATCCCATGGACTGCAGCACGCCAGATTTCCCTGTCTTTTACCATCTCCCAGAGTTTGCTCATAGAGAAGAAAATGGCAACCTACTCCAGTGTTCTTGCCTGGAGAATCCCAGGGATGGGGGAGCCTGGTGGGCTGCCGTCTATGAGGTCGCACAGAGTTGGACACGACTGAAGCAACTTAGCAGCAGCAGCAGAGTTTGCTCAAACTCATGTCCATTGATTTGGTGGTGCCATCCAACCATCTCATTCTCTCTCGCCCCCTTCTCCTCCTGCCCTCAATCTTTTCCAGCATCAAAGTCTTTTCCAATGTGTTGACTCTTCACATCAGGTAACTAAACAAAATGATCACATGGATCACAGCCTTGTGTAACTCAACCATGCTGTGCAGGGCCACCTCCTAAGATAGATGGGTCATGGGAAAGTTCTGACAAAATGTGGTCCATTGGAGAAGGGAATCGCAAACCACTTCAGTATTCTTGCCTCAAGAACCCTATGAACAATACGGAAAGGGACACATAGAGGGACTACCAAAAAAAAGGAAAGGGGAGAGTGATACATGATCCCATTAAATCAAAATTGTCTTACCTATGAATAACCAAGTATTGTGCCTCTTGATGGCATCCCAGTAAGAAAAGAGTTCTGGGAGAGGATCTCTTCTGCGAGAGACTTACAGTGTCCAACAAGACAGACAGACAATGACTGAATACACTATCATTTTTGCTTTGACTTGAGATAGAGCGTGTCTTTATAAGTAGTTGGCCAGCCAACCCTGGGATAGAATTTCATATGGTGGTCCTCAGCTTTGCTTTTGCAAAGACCTGATTTCAATCCATCAGTAGGTGCCTGATTTCTTAAAAAACAGCCCATACTAACCACACTCATAAAAGACTAGTGCTTCAGTCAAAACATCAGTTTATTAATTTACAGTGAGGAAAGCTATGGAGAAGGCAATGGCAACCCACTCCAGTACTCTTGCCTGGCAAATCCCATGGATGGAGGAGCCTGGTGGGCTGCAGTCCGTGGGGTCGCTAGGAGTCGGACACGATTGAGTGACTTCACTTTCCCTTTTCACTTTCATGTATTGGAGAAGGAAATGGTAACTCACTTCAGTATTCTTGCCTGGAGAATCCCACAGACTGGAGAGTCTGGTGGGCTGCCATCTGGGGTCGCACAGAGTCGGACACGACTGAAGCGACTTAGCAGCGTAGCAGCAGCAGCAAGCTATGTGAATAACCAAGTTTTAATTAGATTACTTGGTGAGCACAGAGAAGAATAAGGGGAACTGAGTAAATATTGAAGGACATTAAGCATTGGCCATCTGAGCTGCTTCATTCAAGGCATATAACTGTAGTGGGAACTAGCCAATCACATCTGCTGATCAGGACACCGAGCTTCCCTTGTGCTGAATGAACACGGCCAAATCTTGCTTCAGTTCAGTTGCTCAGTTGTGTCCGACTCTTTGCGACCCCATGAATCGCAGGACGTCAGGCCTCCCTGTCCATCACCAACTCCTGGAGTTCACTCAGACTCACGTCCATCGAGTCAGTGATGCCATCCAGCCATCTCATCCTCTGTCATCCCCTTCTCCTNTGATTACTCTTAATACATGTTCATGTACTTTTATCAGTTTGTTCAGTTCAGTTCAGTTGCTCAGTTGTGTCTGACTCTGCGACCCCATGAATTGCAGCACGCCAGGCCTCCCTGTCCATCACCAACTCCCGGAGTTCACCCAAACTCATGTGCATCGAGTCAATGATGCCATCCAGCCATCTCATCCTCAGTCGTCCCCTTCTCCTCCTGCCCCCAGTCCATCCCAGCATCAGAGTCTTTTCCAATGAATCAACTCTTTGCATGAGGTGGCCAAAGTACTGGAGTTTCAGCTTCAGCATCATTCCCTCCAAAGAAATCCCAGGGCTGATCTCCTTCAGAATGGACTGGTTGGATCTCCTTGCGGTCCAAGGGACTCTCAAGAATCTTCTCCAACACCACAGTTCAAAAGCATCAATTCTTTGGTGCTCAGCTTTCTTCATAGTCCAACTCTCACATCCATACATGACCACTGGAAAAACCATAGCCTTGACTAGATGGACCTTTGTTGGCAAAGTCTCAAATACTATATCACTGATACTTTAATGAAGGAAGTGTTTTTTCAAAGTGTTTTCTATTTTTTCCCCTGTAGTTACCTGCCACCTTTTTTAAAATTTCATTTTATGGTTAATATATTTGAAAGTGCTGATACCTTCTATTGAACAGTCTCCACAAACTTTATTGTTTTTAGTTGAGCAGATACACTCCCTGGATGCTTGATAAGCATGTATTCCTAAAGTTGGAAGTACAGAGGAGGTTTACCAAGCTTAGTAATGACAATAATGATAATAATTACGTGTTCAAAAAAGTGAAAAATAATCCAGGGTTGCTGCTAAACCAGATTAGGTGCCAGCAGAACAGGTGTAAGCCAGACCCATCTAGGGCTGTTGTACAGAATGCCTCTAATTTAACATCTGCATTAAGTACAGCTCCATTTATTTGCTTGTTATTGGACCCAGATGTTCTCTAGCTGACAGACCCCTGTAGTGAACCTTCCTTTCTTCATAGGAGATGAAAACACATAAAAGGATCCATGAAGTGTTACTAGTTTAAGGAGGAAAATGTATTAGTAAAAATATTAAGTTAGGAAAAATTGGGAGAAGGGAGTAGGAAGTGTATCCCAGCTTTAAAGTACTGGGCGTTTTACAGCCAAGAAAAATTTAGCCACATCACTAAGTCTCAGGATTATTTCTTAATCACACAGAAACATTTGTGAGATAAATGATCCACATATGTGGCTGGAATTTATAGAAATACTTCATTTTTATTTCACACTTTTTGTGGTACTTATTTTAAGTATTTTTTTTTCCCCCTGTGGTACAGTCCTGCTATATCTGGAAAGATGCTGCTTTTTTGAGTCACTTCAGAGCTGTTTGGGAGGGATGGACATGATGAGGAAATGGTGAGATCCTTTCCTATCACCAGACCCACCTGACCAATCTTTCCAGTCAGTGGATGACATATCACAGCATAGTATTGAGTTTTTTTCTAAAGCATTTTCAGAATGCTATGTTTTTTTTTTTCCTTTAAAGATGCCTTTCCCTAATAAGAATGTTAGTATGTATTGTTTAGAATATATATAATATTTCATATTTTAAAAAATAATCAATACACTTCCTTCAGAATTTTATTTCAACTTGGAACTTAGATTACTTTGTCAAATAAATGTATTATTTTCATAATGCAGCAAAATATAAATTAGAAGGAAAAAATGCCTTATCAAAAATATTTTTTAAATGCACCTTCTCATTTTTTTCCAATGGCCACTTCTCCTGTGGAAAGTATGTTAATATCCCCTCTACATTGAGTCAGAAAATAATGTTCTTCTAAGCAGTTTGCAGCAAAACACGCATACCTCAAACATACTGTGCTTAAATAAAGTACTCTGGTAGCAATCATTTGAAAACCATTGATGGAAAAAATTATATTTTGATACATAAGTTCTTCCCCCTCTAAAACTCAGCTATCAGAAATTCTAAGTACTGTCAAGAAGCTGTTTTAATGATTTTGAATTTAATTCGCTCCTTCACCTCTTTCTTCCTAGTTGTGGCTTTCTGTTTTCGTTTGGTTGCTTTTTGTCAACAAAAGGCAAAAGGTAAAGGCATTTAATGATTCATAGAGGAGGGTAGTGCGTGATATATGGTCAAAGAATCTATGACACATAGAAATTGCATTTCATTTAACCTAGAATAGATTGAAGTAAGGTGGACATGACATAACATTTTAAATGTTTTTGTTTTCTCTCCATAGTTTTGAGAGAAAAAAAATCACTTCTCACTGTACTGGATAGCAAAAATTAAGTGACTTCCTCTACTGCAAACCATGGCACTGTCGTTCCGGAAGGACTTAGAAAAATACAAGGACCTGGATGAAGATGAACTCCTTGGGAATCTGTCAGAAGTAGAACTGAAACAACTGGAAACTGTTCTGGATGATCTTGACCCTGAGGTAGGTGCTAGGTCATAAAGAGAAATGAAATACTATTTGAAAACTTTTGATACTAAGTAGCTGCCTTTGAGCACTTATCTTTTTCATGACTTCCCTGACACTGCCTTCCCACTCCTTCTCTTTATCCAAATGAACTTTTTGCCTCCTCAGTTCCCCCACTTATGCCTTGTATCTCTAATAACATAACCAGTCCAAGCATTTTTTCCAACGTTTTTATTTTCAAACATATCCAGAAATCTTTCCTCTCTGGGCAGGGAATAATGTTTTGGGTAAAATACAGCATATGCCAGCCTCTGTGCCTCTTCAGAGCTTCTATACCAGGATGGTTGCAGTGTAGAAAGTGTCTCTAGAAGGTTCTTCATGACCTGAAATCTAATACTTAACCTTTCTGAAAGATGCTGAACAAACTGGATCCAAGTTTCCAGTCATTGGTAGAATAGATCTAAGTAGACTCTGGGCAGTACTGCAATCCATGTAAAGCAGACCTGAATATATGTTTTGTTTTCCAAAATGGATGTTGTTTATCTTATACATTACTTAAGGCTAAGGTAGAGACCCTTGATCCTTGAATTATTAATCCCTGATATGTTTTGGGGGGCAGCAGCAGATGGGTGGGGGGTGAAGGTAAGTGGCAGTGAGGGGAGAACACTGAGTTAATGGCTCCCTAATCTAAAGGTACTGACTATTTGCTGTGCTTCTTTTCTTTACCATGTTTTATTATGCCAAGACATTGATTTTTAGTGCCTTTTATGGATTGTGGTAGAGTTTGTTTTATGAAAGTGTTCTTGTCACTACCACACGTTTATTTCCTGCGAGAATATTTTTTAATTTTATTGAGCATTACACTCCTCTTCTCAGCATTACTTCAGCATGTGGTTAATGTATCTGTACTACAGATCAAATCCCTTAACCATAATTGTTATTGTAAGGAAGATTTTTTACTGCACCTAAGTCTGTGGGTTAACTCAGAATAACAGTGCCCTTTTGCATGTCACAGCAGAATCTTCCCCAGGCAGTTCAACCTATCAGACCTATTTGAATCAAACAGTAGGAACATAAAGCTTTCATCTAGTCCAGAGTTTCTCAGCCTTGGCACTATTGACATTTGGGGCTGGGTAATTCTTTGCTGTGGGCTGTCTGATGCATTATAGGAGGTTTAGCAGCATCCTAGACCTCTGCTCACTACATACTAATAGCACACCCTCCTGTTTTAAAATGTACCCGGGATTTTGTTTTAATCAGGTCTGGTAAGATGACATGTAAAAATAACTTACTTGAAAGAAGAGTTTATCACGGTTCCCAACAGCAGGAGGCACACCAAGCTGCACAGGGCCACAGGGGAAGCAGGGGGTTGGCCAGGAGTCAGAAGGAATGAGGAGCAAGTGTGGCCTAGAACTTTTATTGTGTCTTCCAAGGGAAAAAACAGGTGAGACAGTAAGCAAGTGTGGGCAAGCTTAGGATTGGGCAGTTTGAATAATTACAGTGTCTCTGGGCTACAGGAGTGGCTTCTAGTTATCTGGTATCTGGTCCTGGGCCGAGCAAGTATTGGCTTCGTGTGTGAGGTAAAATAGGTGGTTGGGGATATAGTCTCTGGTTTTTGTATGAAAGGCACACTGATGACAGACAGAGTTGTTTGCTATCCCTAGGAACTGATTAGCTCCGCGAGGGGCGTTCTTTCCAGGATTAGCAAGGCCCCCACAATGTCAAAGCATCATAAAATACAGAAAAATTTAAAATATGGTTAACATGCTCTCCCGCCAGTTGTGACAATCAAAAACATTTCCAGATATTGCCAGTTGTCCCCTGGGGAACAAAAACACCCTTAGTTGAGAAAAATTGATCTAGCTCTTGTCCTCTGTTTCACAGATAGAAAACAAAAAGGTGACTTGCCTCAGTTTTACAATTATGGAAAGACCTGAGACTAGATCCTTCACTACCTGATTGATGCCTGGTAGAGTCTAGTGGTCTTTCTGTTAAATGACAGTGAGTCCCCTTTAATTTGTGCCTTATGCTGTAGGTCTAAAAGCTAATGGCTTTTATTTTCTTATTTGGAAATCCATAGCCTGCTTCTTGTATGGAGAGACTTGAGTTCTAACTTTTGGATGTATTTTGTAAACTCCCCAATCCTAGTTGTGACTCCCCGACCCCTGGTACTATTAGTTGAGACTAGAAGAACAGTGATGTTTATTGACAGCTTGATGCAGTGTGAATATGATATCTCATTATAAATATTTTGGAGGGCTATTTTACTTTCCTTATGCTACATTCAGTTTACTTATTTGTGAACTTAACTGTTTTTTGAAACTTCTGTCTCCAAAAGACAGCCAATCAGTCTAGGCAAAAGCTATTTTTTTCAATTCTAAACTGGGAATTAATTATTAAACAGCATTTCACTGTAAGGGAGAAGCCTGTAATTTTAATGAGATTTTTATCTGTTTATTAATAGATAAAATATACTTTTATCTCTTAAGTAATTATGATCTATTAATTTGAGATCATATTAACTGGGGCTTTCCTTGTAGCTCAGTCGGTAAAGAGTCTGCCTGCAGTGCAGAAGACCCGGGTTCGATCCCTGGGTCGGGAAGATCCCCTGGAGAATGGAATGGCAACCCACTCCAGTATTCTTGCCTGGAAAATCCCATGGACAGAGGAGCCTGATGGGCTACAGTCCATGGGGTCACAAGAGTCGGACACGACTTAGTGACCAAACCCAACTTGATTAAAGCATTCTTCTAATAAAGCTTAGCTTTTGGCCTCCAAAGCCAGATAGCTCTCATTTATTTTGTGGTCAAAGACTGTATTTAAAGAGCCAGGATTCTAGCTAATATATCATTTAAAACCTGTATGTTTAATATGGGCTTGAATAGGCAGGTGGAACACTGCAACTCTATTGCTACCACCATGAAATAGCAGTATATGTATAAGGGTCTTATTGATGGTGAAGGGAAGTAGCTTGTATTAATTTGCCTTAATGAGCTTTTTTCTTTAAAAATATCCTTGGGACTTCCCTAGTGAACTAGTGGTTAAGACTGCGCCTTCCAATGCAGGGGGTGTGAGTCTGACCCCTTGTCTGGTAGGTAAGATTCCACATGCTTTGAGGCCAAAAGAATCAGAATATAAAACAGAAGCAGTGCTGTAACAGATTCAGTTAAGACTTTAAAATGGTCAACATCAAAACAATCTTTTTTAAAAAAGTAGTCTCAAATCCTTATTCAGGGACTTCTCTGATGGTCCAGTGGCTAGGACTCCACGCTGTCAAGGGGCGCAGGTTTGATCTCTGGTCAGGAAACTAGGTCCCACATGGGGCAGCTAAATATCCCGCCTGCCACAACTAAAGACCCCATGCACTGCAACAAAGGTCAGAGGTGCCGAGTGCTGAAACTGGAACCTGGCACAGCCAAATGAGTACATAAAATAAATGTATTTTTAAAGTCTTTATTCAGTAATTATTGGGGGTCGGAAGCAACCTATGTATCTTAGGTACTATGCTAGGCTTAGGGATGCAAGAGTGATCTAAACAGGAGTGGTCTTTGCCCTCAAAATAATCATGCCGTATAAGAGCATATAATGGGAGGTTAGGAAAAGCTTTCTGTGGAGGGATGAAGCTGCATTCTGAAAAATGAATAACAAAAAAGGATGGACAGAGCATCCTAGAGAAAGAAGTATATGGCAGGTAAAAGGGAGGAACAAGGGCTGATGGAGCTAGAATGGAGAGGGTGTGTGAGGTGAGGCTGGGATAACCTCTAAGGTGGGGGGATGGAGTGGGAGTGAAGGTTGAAGAGTATTTGGCAACTGATCCAGGGAGACCAGTTGAGAGGCCTCTGCAATTTTCCATCCCAGCTTGGATCGTAGTGTAGACCAGAGTAATTGTGTTAGAGATGGAGGAAAGTTAGATGGTTCTTTAGGAAGTAAAAATGGTAGGATGGTTGGTTGGGAGTGGATTCCTCATGTGAAGCTCTTGCCTTGATTTCAAAGCCAGAGGGTAGAAATCTTGTGTTTCTTTTTTTTGTTCTTATAGACAGTTTTGTGTGGCAGAAACCTTTTTGGTGCATGGTTAGGAACAGATCTCTTTTGTATTTCATCTTGAAAGATGAACTTTCTGTGTAATACATGCAACATTACATGAGGAAAACACAAAAGATGAATTTTATGAAAATTATTGTGGATTTCAGCAAATGGCCAGAGTTGAAGTGCCATACCATGTTTTTAGTTATACAGTGAAAATTTGTTTTTATCATTATCCATATAAGATTACCCCCAATGAAAAATGATCTTATAACAGCCAGGAGATTCAACATCCTCACGGATATTGGGAGGAACTTCAGAACAGAGTTGGCCCTTTTATGTGACTTTTTGTCTACTTCCCATTTTCAAAGCAAAGAATACCTAAGAACTGTGAGAAAAGGTAGTATCACCTCTTTGATTTTTGACAAACAAAAGGATGACCCTCACATTGTCTAGTCACTGCTTGTTATTCTTGGGCTTAGTGAAAATACAGAGTGGGACCTAAAAGAGACAACTTTAGTCCATCACCTCCCACCTTTTCCCCCAACCGTCAGTTGCTCCATGCACTCAAAAAGACTGTACCCGTGTGGAAACCTAGGGATCTAACTCTTGCCATAGAATCTCTGAGTGTCTTAGTGCATGAGTAGCCAATGACAGTGGTTGCTCCAAATACATCCTAGTTCCGACGTATACACACGTACGTACACATAGAAATTGAACACATTGCGTTTAAACACAAACAAGTGAATGTTAATTGCCTGATATCCTGCCTGATAGATGTACTGTATGTATACATTTTTTCTTATGAAAAAAATCTTTATGATGGAGTAGACATTATGAAGGACTGTGATGTATATAGTCATTTAGCATTCTTTTGCAATGAATGTTACATTTTCCATACATACATATATGTTGAGCTGTTCTTAAGCATCACAAACTATTTTTTGTTACTGTCCCAGGACACTTAAAAAATAAAGGGTGTTTCCTGCTAGTAGAGTACTCTCTGAAGAAGAGGTAAATGTGCCTATTTTTAAAAGTGTAAGTTAATTCTACCTAATTTTAAAAAACTTCATTTGGAATACTTTTATGTTGCTGCCCTCGAACCCTGAAATGAAGGCTTTAATGCCTACATCTCATTCTAGTCTATAATTCTTTCTTAGATGGGTAACATCTGGACGCATACAGCATTAGCGTTCTTGCTGGTCATAATGGCTGATTCATTCTCTTTGGCAGAACGCCCTTCTGCCTGCAGGGTTCCGGCAGAAGAACCAGACATCAAAGGCTGCCACAGGGCCATTTGATCGAGAGCACCTCCTTTCATATCTGGAGAAGGAAGCTTTGGAGCATAAGGACAGGGAAGACTATGTGCCTTACACTGGAGAAAAAAAAGGTAAGTACAAAACTTTGACGCACAAAACATGATTCCGTAGCACTTGATTTTTTTTCTTATAGGTAGAACTGGAGAAAATATTTTTAAAGCTGCATCATGGATAGCCTCAAAGATATAATACTGTTGGCTTTAAAAATTATTAGGTAATTTGGGCATTTCTTTTATGTTCATTAACTTGGCCCGTAAGTTCCTTGTTAATGATTTGTTAGTGAGGTTTTATTACATAGTGATTTTTAGTTCTCTGAGGAACTCTTCAGTTCTCAACTGTAACAAATACTAAAAGTTAACCGAGGTAAAATTTTAAATGCAATACTACATTACAAAATGCAGTGATGTCAAAGTGCCACTCAATCCTAACTGGAAGTGGAATGCCATTTAAACAAAATTCAGGTCGTATTTTCAAAGATTCTTTTTAAGACCCTACAGCCTTCTTTACAGCCTCTAATTCAATGATTCATATATATATATGAATATATATATAATTTTAATTATCAATGCTTCATAATTATTACTTTTGGGAAATTCTTCGAGCCCAGGTCCTTTCCACTGAAGATTTTGACCTTAGCTAGCTTCAGTGGAGAACGAGTACAGCTATATTTTTTAAAGCTCGCTATATAATAATATTTAACATGAAATAGGTTAAGTTTCTAAGCTTTCAATACAGGTTGGCCCGAGAAGCCAGATTCTGCTTGCTCTTCTGTTGAGAATACTGTGCATGGAGCCCTGGGGAATGGTGGCAGCGGTAGAGCTGATCTTCAATTCTTCCAGGCACTGCTTTTACACCTGAATCCTTCGTAGACCAGNGTTTTGACCTTAGCTAGCTTCAGTGGAGAACGAGTACAGCTATATTTTTTAAAGCTCACTATATAATAATATTTAACATGAAATAGGTTAAGTTTCTAAGCTTTCAATACAGGTTGGCCCAAGAAGCCAGATTCTGCTTGCTCTTCTGTTGAGAATACTGTGCATGGAGCCCTGGGGAATGGTGGCAGCAGTAGAGCTGATCTTCAGTTCTTCCAGGCACTGCTTTTACACCTGAATCCTTCGTAGACCAGGCAGGGAGAATGATTAGAGCATGGTGCTTTCTCCTCATGAGGCTTTAGCTTTTTATTCAGGACGGAAGCCATTCTCAAGAATATGGGCACAGTTCTGTCACAGGGTTACCCCTTAGCTGCAGGCAAAGGTAGAAAATTCATTTTAGCATATTCATCTCTGTAATAGACAAAGGTTGTGAATGGTTTTTGAATCAGTATTCACAAAGTCTGCATCAGGCCTTTTCAAAATTACCTATTATCCCCAACTCCACATCTCCCTCATCTCTAGTTGAGAATCAGTGCCTTACTCAGATACTTATATTTGTCAGTGTTCTACAGAGAAAGAGAACCAAAAGGGTATGTGTGTCTGTGTGTAGAGACAGATTTATTTATTGATTTGTTCGTTAATTCCTTTTTGTGAAAATTGAGGTATAGTTGCTGTACAAAACATAAGTTTCAGGTATACAACGCAATGATTCACGTTTTTAAAGGCAATACTTCATTTGGTTATTAAAAATATTAGCTATATTCCCTGTGCTATACAATATATCCTTGTAGCCTGTTTATTTTATACATAATGTGTGTGTCTCTGTGTTCATTTGTGTCTGCCTCTTTGCAACCCCGTGGATTGTAGCACACCAGGCTCCTCTGTCTATGAAAGTTTTCAGGCAAGAGTACTGGAATGGGTTGCCATTTTCTACTCCAGGGGATTTTCCTGACCCAGGAATCAAACCCACGTCTCTTGAGTCTCCTGCATTGGCAGGCAGATGTCTTACACTGAGCCACCTGGGAAGCCCACACATAGTAGTTTATGCCTATTAATACCCTGTCCCTATTTTTCCCCTCCCCCTGTCTTCTCCTGCCGGTAACCACTAGTTCCTCTTCTGTATCTGTGAGTCTGCTTCTTTTTTGTTATATTCACTAGTATATTCTCTATTTTTAAAATTCTACATGTAAGTGATAACATACAGTATTTATCTTTGTCTGTCTGACTTATTTCACTAAGCATAATACCATCCAAGTTTACCTGTTTTGTTTCAGATGGCAAGATTTCATTCTTCTTCTTCTTTTTTTTTTATAGCTGAGTAGTATTCTGTTGTGCATACATACCACAACTTCTTTATCTGTTCATTTGTTGATGAACACTTAGGTTGCTTCCATATCTTGGCTGTTGTGTTTTAAATAATGCTGCTGTGAATACTGAGTGCATCTATCTTTTGGATTAGTGTTTTTATTTTTTTCAGATATATACCCAGGAGTGGAGTTGCTGGATCATATGGTAGTTCTGTTTGCAGTTTTTTGAGGAACCTCTATACTATTTTCCACAGTGGCTACTCAATTTACATTCTCACCAAGGGTCCTCTTTTCTCTACATCCTCACCAACTTTTGTTATTTTTATCTTTTTGATGATAGTCATTATGACAGGTGTGGTGTGATATCTCATTATGATTTTAATTTGCATTTCTCTGATGATTAATGATGTTGAGATGTGCCTGTTGGTCATCTGTTTGTCTTCTTTGGAAAAATGTCTCTTTAGGCCTTTTGTCCATTTTTTATTTTTATTTTTTGATGTTGTGTTTTATGAACTATTTATGTATTTTTGGGTAGTAACCCTTTATCAGTCATATCATTTGCAGATATTTTTTCCCATTCAGTAGGTTGTCTTTTCATCTAGTTGGTGATTTCCTTTGCTGTGCAAAAAGCCTTTAAGTTTAATTACATCCTTTTGTTTATTTTTGCTTTTCCTTTGCCTTAGGGGACAGATCCAAAAAAGGACTGCTAGGATTTATATCAAAGAGTGTTCTGTGTATGTTTTCTTCTGGGATTTTTATGTTTTCCAGTCAGACATTTAGGTCTTTAATCCNGAGTTGGTGATGGACAGGGAGGCCTGGCGTGCTGCAATTCATGGGGTCGCAAAGAGTCGGACATGACTGAGCAACTAAACTGAGTGATGTGTGATCTTCCCAAACCAGGAATCGAACTGGTGTCCCATGCATTGTAAGGTAGATTCTTAACATTGGACCCTCAGGGAAACCCAAAGATAAGCTTTTGAGTTTCAACACTATCTGGTGGAGGAAAACACTACCACTCACTCTTGATGGAGCCCAGACTTAGCAACTATGTTACAAGTGTCTTAGACCTAAGGAACGGCAAGTTTATCTTCATCAGTTGGGGAATTTTGGTTACAGAGCTCTATTTTGAAATACAGCTAAAAGATAGCTCTAGGCTTTTTAAAGCCACCCTGGATCTCATCCTTAAGTTAGTTGGCCTTAGTTATCCATAGTCACTAATCTGCCTTCCTTTCTTTGGGTCTCATCCCCAAGTTCTTGATCACATTCAGAATAAATTATCTACATCATGTTAGTATACCTTCTAATCAAGCTAAATGTGAATCCCCTCCTTAGCTCCGAAAATTCAGAAGTTTGTTTTTTTAAGCTGTTACCTGAATACCTGGGTTGAGTCCCAGGTTTCTTAATGCCTTATTTCACAGGAGATAGACTTTCAGATGAAGGATGTCTTCGTAGACGGAAGAGATTCTCCTGGTTCTTTTTAAAACAATTTTGCAAACCTATTAAGAAATAAAAATAAAAATACTTTTCTGCTCTGCTCAGACTAGATAAGAATCCATAACATGTGCCATTAGTCTCTAAATCATTTTTCTTACTAAGATGACTGGTCTCAGAGTTCAGTCCCCACTGGCAGAATTAGCTTTCTGTGCCAGGGAATGTTGTAGCAATTCATTCAGTTTCTTGAGCTCCTTCCAACTCTTTCTAGAATCTCACAGGAATCTTTCATTGTAAATTATTTTAAAAGATCAATCAGGTGACTCAATTCTTTAAGGAAAAAAATTGGAAACTGCTAAAAGGAATAGTTATCCAACTACTTTCTCATATTCTGAGACTAGATGATGATTAATTATACTTGTTACTTTTTCACTTAAAGGCACACTGTCTTTCTGGAGCTAAAATTATACAGAACTACTGTGATGAAAGGGAATCCCCATAAAATTGAAAATTAGACATTTCATGATTTTTCTTTTTGACCATGAACAAATGCCGTATACTCATGCCAAAGTTCATCTTTCTGGATCATCTGAAAATGCCTTGAAAAGACCTACAGAGTAAGAATACTTGAGGGTTGTTACATAGAAATAAATTAGTAATTTCAATTTGTGGTTTGTGAAATAATTGTAGTTGTACATTTTATGAAATTAAAAGCATAGGTAAAATCTGAGAAGGAGGAGTTAATCCTAATTGGGTGAATTTTAAGGCATTATATCTTCAGTGCATTTGAGGAATGTTTTGTCCTACACTAATAAATGTTCTGCTTTTAATAATTGTAGTTTTTTTGACAGCAAGAAGAAGGTATTAGGCAGGTAATAAGGCACAGCTGTCAAATGATATATTAAAGATTGTTTTTAAGTGCATTGTTTATAGTAGAATCCACAATACACATCTATTAGGTCATCTAAATCTAACCATCTTGTGCTAATCCTGGAAAGTGAAGTCAAATGGGCCTTAGGAAGTATCACTGCAAACAAAGCTAGTGAAGGTGATAGAATTCCAATTGAGCTATTTCAATTCCTAAAAGATGATGCTGTGAAAGTGCCACACTCAATATGCTAGCAAATTTGGAAAACTCAGCAGTGGCCACAGGACTGGAAAAGGTCAGTTTTCATTCCAGTCCCAAAGAAAGGCAATGCCAAAGAATGCTCAAACTACCACACAATTGCACTCATCTTACATGCTAGCAAAGTAATGTTCAGAATTCTCCAAGCTAGGCTTCAACGGTACATGAACCTAAAATTTCCAGACTTCAAGCTGGATTTAGGAAAGGCAGAGGACCAGAAATCAAATTACCAACATCTGCTGGATCATCAAAAAAGCAAGAGAGTTCCACAAAAACATCTACTTCTGCTTTATTGACTTATGTCAAAGGCTTTGACTGTGTGGATCACAACAAACTATGGAAAATTCTTAAAGAGATGAGAATACCAGACCACCTTCCTGCCTCCTGAGAAATCTATATGCAGGTTAGGAAGCAACAGTTAGAACCAGACATGGAACAATGGACTGATTCCAAATTGGGAAAGGAGTATGTCGAGGCTGTATATTGTCACCCTGGTTATTTAACTTATATGCAGAGTACATCATGCAAAATGCCAGGCTGGATGAAGCACAAGCTGGAGTCAAGATTCCTGGGGAAAATATCAATAACCTCAGATATGCAGATGACACCACCCTTACGGCAGAAAGCAAAGAACTAAAGAGCCTCTTGATGAAAGTAAAAGAGGAGAGTGAAAAAGTTGGCTTAAAACTCAACATTCAGAAAACTAAGATCATGGAATCTGGTCCCACCACTTCCTGGCAAATAGATGGGGAAACAGGGACAGCCTTTATTTTGGGGGGCTCCAAAATCACTGCAGATGGTGACTGCAGCCAAGAAATTAAAAGATGCTTGCCCCTTGGAAGAAAAGCAACCTAGACAGCATATTGAAAAGCAGAGACATTACTTTGCCAACAAAGTTTTGTCTAGTCAAGGCTATGATTTTTCCAGTAGTCGTGTATGGATGTAAGAGTTGAACTATACAGAAAGCTGAGCGCTGAAGAATTGCTGCTTTTGAAATGTGGTGTTGGAGAAGACTCTTGAGTGTCTTTTGGACAGCAAGGAGATCCAACCAGTCCATCCTAAAGGGAATCAGTCTTGAATATTCATTGGATGGACTCATGCTGAAACTCCAATACTTTGGCCACCTGATGTGAGGAACTGACTCACTGGAAAAGACCCTAATGCTGGGAGAGATTGGAAGCAGGAGGAGAAGGGAGTAACAGGATGAGATGATTAGATGGTATCACCAACTCATGGACATGAGTTTGAGTAAACTCCAGGAGTTGGTGATGGACAGGGAAGCCTGACATGCTGCAGTCCATGGGATCGGACACTACTGAGTGACTGAACTGACTAACTGAAATCTAACCAGCTCATGGTAGGAATGGTGTCATGGTATCAAGTAATCTTGGTAAAGATTAATGGGAATATCTTTCTTATGAGCCTACTATGTTCAGAATGTTGAGAAACTAAATATTTAAGAAAATTAAAACCGCATAATTATAATTCTCCTTTTACTTGAAGGTACATGTTAAAATGTTGGGAAGGTTTTTACCTCTTTTTCCTTGAAATGTCACAAAAGGTGTAACTGAGGCATAGACTAAGGATGAAGGATAATATTCATCAGCTCTTTCTCACTCTTGAGAATGTAGGAAATGCAGAGTTTTGACTGGTGATTATTTCTCATCTTCTTTTTATATACATTGAATATTCTGTCTCCAGGATAGATAAGGCTTAGAGCCTGGCCATGGATTTGACACTTAGAGGAATATTTGAACTCAGTTTTCAATATTTCTTACTGACTCTCACTTCACTTTGCTTTGCTAGGAGTCTTCCTCTCCACTTCTAATATCATACTTCCCCTTATCTAGCCTAGCCTAAGACTTTTTTCCCCTCATTTTCTCTTATTCCATAGACTGTTGCCTATTGTACCTTGTACACTCACTCCAGTGCACCATCAAAGAATTCCTCCATTCGAGCTGCTGACGCCCACAGTTTGGGTTCCTCCTCTCCTTAAAGAGCACGCCTGTATTCTAAGTTGGCCCTTAGGGTGGACGTCTCTTCTTTCTGGTGGTTTCCCTTCCTCTCCAGATAAAGGAATGCCCTTGGGTTTTATTCTCAAGAATCTCCTATGCCCTGCTCTGTTTAACTTACTAAAGGTGGATTTAACCGATGGCCTTAAACTAAGTGTTTCTCATAAACTTTCCAGATTGTTTATTCACAGTTACCTTAGCCTTCCAGAAAACTTACTATAGTCACTCTTTTCTGAAAGATGCTTCTCTCATCTTGCTGAGAATATGATTTCCTTGTGGAGAAAAGGCAGATCTGATTCCTTATAAACCAGAAAGATCATAATTATAAACTGCCTAAATCAATCAGCAGGATTATGTAACTGGCAGTGGGCAGTTGTTTTCCAGTAACTTCAGAATAAAGATTGAGTCTATTTTTATGCTCAAATTTCGTGAGTTGTAAATGTCATTTATATACCTCTAGAAAGTGGTCTTCTCAGCCCAGTAGACTGGGCTACTTAAATTAGTCATGCAGATGCAGGCATCCCCTTTGCAGACTGGTCACTGTATCTTTTGAATGATTTCACTCACTACTCCTTTGGAGTGAGGAGTTAGCCCGATGGACTGTTCATCGTTCATGTTTTATGGAAAACTTTCCCTGAATAAACATACCTGCTCTGGATATTCCTTTCCCTCCAATGTGTCTGTGTATAATTTACATACTGCAGAATTTTGATTTTTGTTGTTCCAGAATCTTGCACTGTGAGGCTTTAATATTAGGTTTTTCATTTTAATTGATTTAAGCTTGTTATATCCCCTTGATGAATTGCCCATTTTGTCATTATTAAGTGACCTTTATCCCTGGTAATGTTCTTGCTCTGAAATGTACTTTATCTGATATTAATATAACCAATATTGCTTTCTTTTGATTAGTGTTAGCATAGTATACGGAGAAGGCAATGGCAACCCACTTCAGTACTCTTGCCTGGAAAATCCCATGAACGGTGGAGCCTGGTAGGCTGCAGTCCATGGGGTTGCTAAGAGTCGCACACGACTGAGCGACTTCACTTTCACTTTGCACTTTCATGCATTGGAGAAGGAAATGGCAACCCACTCCAGTATCCTTGCCTGGGGAATCCCAGGGACGGGGGAGCCTGGTGGGCTGCCATCAGTGGGGTCACACCTAGTCAGACACGACTGAAGTGGCTTAGCAGCAACAGCATAGTATATCCTTTTCTATTTGTCCTGTCGGTTTTTGTTCCTTTTCCTCTTTTTTTTTTTGNAAATCCCATGAACGGTGGAGCCTGGTAGGCTGCAGTCCATGGGGTTGCTAAGAGTCGCACACGACTGAGCGACTTCACTTTCACTTTGCACTTTCATGCATTGGAGAAGGAAATGGCAACCCACTCCAGTATTCTTGCCTGGGGAATCCCAGGGACGGGGGAGCCTGGTGGGCTGCCATCAGTGGGGTCACACAGAGTCAGACACGACTGAAGTGGCTTAGCAGCAACAGCATAGTATATCCTTTTCTATTTGTCCTGTCGGTTTTTGTTCCTTTTCCTCTTTTTTTTTTTTTGTTTCTTATCTTCCATGTCTCTACATAACCTTTTGAACATATGAAACATATGAACATATGCAATATAGTAACTTTTAATATCCTTACCTGCTAATTTATCATATGTCATTGCCAAGTTAGTTTTAATACATTGTTTTCTTTCTTTTATGGATTGGATTTCCCTGCTTTCCATGCTGGTAATTTTTATTGAATGCCAGGCATTATGAATTTTAACTTTTTGGCTGCAGGATATTTGACCTACAAATAGTTCTTGAGTTTCATTCTGAGACATGATTAAGTTACTTGGAAACAATTTGATCCTTTGGGGTCTTACTTTTTAAGATTTGTTAGGTGAGACTAGAGTTGTGTTCAGTTTAGGGCTCATCGTTTCTCCACTACTGAGGCAAGGGAGACCCTTCTGAGTTCCCTACCCACTGAGCCGAAGAAATAATGCTTTTGAACTGTGGTATTGGAGAAGACTCTTGAGAGTCCCTTGGACTGCACAGGGATCCAATCGGTCTGTCCTAAAGGAAATCAGTCCTTTGGAAGGACTCATGCTTTCATGGAAGCTGAAACTCCAGTACTTTGGCCACCTGATGTGAAGAACTGACTCATTTGAAAAGACCTTGATGCAGGGAAAGATTGAAGGCGGTGGGAAGAAAAAGGGACGACAGAGGATGAGCTGGTTGGATGGCATCACCGACTCAATGGACATGAGTTTTGAGTAAACTCCATGAGCTGGTGATGGACAGGGAGGCCTGGTGTGCTGCAGTCCATAGGGTCACAAAGCATTGGACACGACTGAGCAACTGAACTGAACCCAGTGCCCTGTGAATTGAGGTTTTCCAGGCTGGTCAGTGGGAGAACGTTCTATGCCCAGCCCTGCATGAGCCTGTGCAGTGTTATTTCTAATCTTTTCAGTGGTTTTTTCCCTTGGCCCAAGGTAGTTTCATGACTCACATGTGCTGATCTGTGCTGAATGTTAAAAGGCAGCCCTCTGCAGATCTCCAGAGTGTGCTCTCTGCGTAACTCTTCCCTCTCTGACGTTCTGCCCTATAAGCACTGGCTGCCCTCGTCTTTCTGGACCTCAGCTGCGTCTCCTTGGTTCAGAGTTCCCCAGGCTCTACCTGGGTTATTCCCTGTGCTGTAGCCTGGGTTCTCTTCTCCAGCCAGTAACCTGGGCAGTCACAGCGCTCACTCTGTTTCTCGCCTCTTAGGAATCACTGTTCTTTTTTTGTCTGATGATCAGTGTCTTCAAAACTTCTTCCTTATATTTTGCCCTTTTTGGCATGTAGTCATGGGTAAGTCCTGACCCTATTCCTCCATGTTGGCCAGAAACGGAAGACTCTAGAATCACACACTATAGATACATGATTTCCTCAACTGGAGTGTAAGTTCCTCAAAATAAAGAATCTCTTATTTTCCTTATGCTGTCTTTCTGGCTCGTGTCTAGACTATACGAGCTCACTAAGCATTTGTTGAATAAAGAGGCATTTATTGGGACTTCCTTGGTGATCCAGTGTTTGGAAATCTGCCTGCCAGTGCAGGGGACATGAGTTTGATACCTGGTCCAGGAAGATCCCTCATGTTGTGGAGCAGCTAAGTGTGTGCACCACAACTACTGATCCCACACGCCCTAGAACCTGTAGGCTGCAACAAGAGAAGCCACCACAATGAGAAGTCTGTGCACTGGGCCCAGCACAGCCAGAAATTAAATAAATAAATAAATAAATAAATAAATAAATTTTTTAAATGGCAAAAGAGGCATTTATTGGTGATCATATTGTAATATTGAGCAGGTGTTATGGGTGCTACTGGGTCAAAAAAAAAATTCCTCTCCAGAATCTGCCCCCGGTCCTTTGGTTTGTTTGATTTCAGGTTTGTACACTTCCTATCAAAAAGCTGTCCCCAGATCCCCTGTTGACATTATAGTGGCTGAGTTCCCTTAACTCTTTTCTGGAACACTGTAGCTTATACACGTAGTAAAATTAGCTAGGGCCTTTCTCCGTAAAAATGAAATAACTAAGAGACGACTGTTTCTATTTATTGTACTTCTTATATACTGAGCAAGGATGGGACCATGACAAAGACAATACTTAACATTCTGGTAGTTGTAACTTGATATCAGAGCAGAAGAGATGAGGACTTTTGAAGAAAGGTCCTGGCAATAAAATTGTTAATATGGTTCATAATATTTTACTGATTTTTGGAACAATAACAAGGGTCTTGGCAAAATATTCCTTTTTTTTTTTTTCTTTTCTCCTCTTGGCACAAACACAGTCTGGATAAATGCCTACATTTCAGCTACTATTATATAAATTGTATCTTGGTTTCTTCTATTTCCTTAGCTGCCATTTTGTAGTTGCAGAAACATTACTGAGCTATTTTAACATTCTTAGCAACCAAGAGTCATGGCCCTGCTTTTGTTTTATTGCATTTGGGAGTGGCGAAAGATTTTTTTTATGATCTTATCATTCCTTATTTTCATATTTTTGCTACAATGTAAACAGCTCTAATTTCAGTTTTTAAAAAATCCCAGTTTTAGACATTGCTTTGTTAAATAAGGAGATTAAAGTTGTCAGATAGAATCCTGTGTACTGAAGAAAAGAAGTGAATAGCCATTTTTTTAGACATTGTATTATTTCAAGTAAATAGAATATTAAAAGTTAGAAGTCAGGGCTTTCTGACCATACTTCAAGGAGAGAAAAGGTAAAATTAGTACAGATTACTCATCCTAATCTTTTAAGAGCTGTAACTATATGGATTACCGCTTTATCAACATGAGTAGGTAAAAATAAGAACCATATAGGGAGCATTTTCAAAAATATCCATGCCTAGCCAATCTTCATTTTCTGAATTTAAAAATCGTGGATATAGCCACTTAGGATTTAATGGTTTTCAGTACTCCAGGATTGTTTTTGGAAAATGCTCTCTCTCACATAGACATGCAAGAAATTCCAGAGAAAATAAGAATAAAGAGTTAACATGGATCTATTGTGTTTATTGTATACGATTTGCTTTATATGTGTTAAATCATTTTATCAGAATGAGATTGAGAATCCATGATTTGAAAAAACACATCAGAAGGAAGATGATCATAATGAAATAGTATACTAATGAAGTTTATTAACAGATGGTTTTGGATAAAAGTAGTATCAAATTTATGCATTTCCCTATGCACTGCAAACACACACACATACACACACCCCTTTACACCCGTACATAATAATTGTACGTCGAATAAAAGCTGAGCATTTCACTCATCACATATCACATAAATTGTTATAATGGAGATCTATTTATCAGCATCTCTTAGTAATTAAGATTTGTCACTTAAATCTCATTTATATGAGACTAAATTAACACCCATGTTTACAAAGGCATTTTCTGTTAATATGGAATTGATCAAGCAGTTTGTTAACTATGTAGTTGTCATAAAACAGCTTATTTTGACACACACACTGTCTGGCTGAATGTGTCTCAGAAAATTACCTTTTTAAAAAATCTTTATAATTTAGGGGGCCAAATATAAATTTACTCAAAACAACCCCCCAAAAAAGCCCTTATTTAATATATCAGCCCCTTCAGTTCAGTTCAGTTCAGTCACTCAGTCGTGTCCAACTCTTTGCAACCCCATGAACTGCAGCACACCAGACCTCCCTGGTCCATCACCAACTCCCGGAATCCAACCAAACCCATGTCCATTGAGTTGGTGATGCCATCCAACCATCTCATCCTCTGTCATCCCCTTCTCCTCTTGCCCTCAATCTTTCCCAGCATCAGGGTCTTTTCAAATGAGTCATTTCTTCGCATCAGGTGGCCAAACTATTGGAGTTCACCCAGGACTGATCTCCTTTAGGATGGACTGGTTGGATCTCCTTGTAGTCCCTTAGTGTTTTTTTTTGAAAAACATCTTTATTAAGATGCAACCCATATTATAAAATTTACCCATGTAAACTGTGCAACTCAATGATTTTTAGTACATTCACAGAGTTGTGTCACGATCAGCACAGTCTTAAATTTAGAACTTTTTTATTCCTGAAAGAAACCTTAAACCATGAGCAGCCAGTCTCTACTCCTCACTGAAAGGCTCCAGCCCTAGGAGACCACTCATCAACTTTTTCTTTAAATTTGCCTGTTCTGGACATTTCAAATAAACGGAATCACACAATATGTGTTTCCGACTGATTTCCTTCACTTAGCCTGACGTTTGGGTTGGGAGTTTCATCTGTGTTTTAGTATGCATCAGTGCTTCATTCCTTTTTATATGGATCAATAATATTTCGTTGTATGGAAACACACACTTTGTGTATCCGTTCATCAGTTGATGAACGTTTGGATTGTTTCAACTTTTTAGCTATTACGAATGATGCTGCTGTGAACATTTGTGATTCCCAGGTGGCGCAGTGGTAAAGAATCCGCCTGCCAATTCTGCGGGCTCCATCCCTGGGTCAGGAGGATCCCCTGGAGGAGGAAATGACAGTCCACTCCAGTATTCTTGCTGAGAAAACCGGGCGGTCGCGGAGTCGGACACGACTGAGCGACTGAGCACACAGCCTGCTTTCCGTTTTCCTGTGTACAAGTTGCTGTTTACACCTACTAGTGAAATTTCTGGGTCATATGGTGACTGTTTTTTAACAATTTGAAGAACTGCCAATTTGTTTTCTAAAGTGGCTGTGCCATTTTACATTCCCACCACTAGTATTAGGGTTCTGATTTCTCTGCATCCTGGTCAACTCCTGTCTTTTTGATTATAGCCATATTTGTAGCTGTGAAGTGATAACACTCATTGTGGTTTTGATTTGTATTATCCTAATGACTAATGGTATTGAGCATTTTTTTCTTGTGCTCTTAGACATCTGATATCTTCTTTAGATAAATGTTTCTTCAAACCCTTTGCCTATTTTTAAATCGATGTCTTTTTATTCCTGATTTTTGTCAGTCAATATTTGATTTATTGTTGATAAATATTCTTTGTATATACTAGATTTTTTATCACATACGTAATTTGAAATTGGTTTCTCTCATTCCAGAGCTTGTCTTTTCACATTCTTGGTGGTGTAAATTGTTCCACGAAAGTTTCAGATTTTTATATTGTCCAATTTATTTTTTCTTTTGTTGCTTGTACTTTTGTGTTATATCTAAAAAATCATCACCTAATTCAAGATCATGGAGATTTATGTTTTTGTTTTTGTTTTTTTAGTGTTACAGTTTTAGCTCTGATATTTAAATCTGTAGTTTATTTTGAATTATTATTTTTGTATGGTATAAGATATAAGGGTCCAGCTTTGTTCTTTTGCTATTGTCCCAGCACCATTTGTTGAAGACAACTCTTGCTTGATTGAATTGTCTTAATATCCTTGTATTGATAGAAATTCAATTGACCATAAATATATTAATTTATTTCTGGGTTCTGAACCCTGTTTCATTGATGTAAATGTCTTTCCTTGTACATCAAAACACTATCTTTATTACAATAACTCTGTATTAAGTTTTTCAATTGGGAAGTGTGAATCCTTCAGCTTTGTTCTCCTTTTTCAAGATGATTTGGCTATTCTGGGTTCCTTGGATTTCTACATGAATTTTAGTGTCACCTTGTCACTTTCTGCAAATAGCTGAGATTTGTTCAAGGGATTGTTTTAGTCTGTAAATCACTTTGGAGAGGACCCCTTAGGTTTTGTATTCATAATACTAAACTTAAGTTCTGCCTGTTTTATCCTTTTTTAGAGATATTTTCTTTTAGTTTTCTGTAAGATTTTATACATATTAAAGTATAATTACAGTGTATTCATGTTAAACTAATCATGAAGAAATATGAAGTGATCATTTTTTGTATTGTTAAAAGCACAAAACTGTATAAATACTGCTACAGCAAAAATCTCTACATACAGAGGAATTACGTAGAGGAGTGTCAGAGGAGGCATCAAATTATTTCACAGCTGTATAAATTAAGCAAAATTCTGTCACAGAATTTCCCCAAGTCCTTGGAAATTGTTTTGCTTTGTTGTTTTATCTGATGAGATTCATTTTATTAGCAAAGGTTTTTGTAGGAAAATTAGATATGAATAATGCCTTTATGGCCTGTAGGTAAGGATTACAAAAATAAACATTTTAGAGTTTTACACTTTAGATTCCATTGGTCCCTAGAATAAGATGTGGGCAGCTATTTGATAGTTTATGTAGTTTTGTTTACCAAGTAAATACTATAATCCAGTGGTTCTTGACATTGGCTGCTATGCATTAGAATTCCTAGAGAGCTTTTGAAAATCCAAATGTCCCATACAGCACATCAGACCAATTAAATCAGAATCTCAGTGGGTGGGGTGGGGTGTTGGGACTTGGACATCAGAATTTATCAAAATTGTCTAGGTTAATCCACTGTGCAGCCAGCATTAGCCATGGTGATAGACATTTGAAAGTCCCGATAAGATTTTGCTCAGGAAAATATAATTATCCTGAAATGGCATTTAAAGGCATACCATCTGAATTGTATGCCACTTTGTTACATCAGCCACTGTGAAAAGTGTTATGGAATTATCAGGATGTTATGATTTGGATTTGCCTTTGCCTGTGAACTAATGATAAAAGATTATCTAATAATCACCAGAATTCCAAAATTTGATGCTAAGAAGATTAAATATGTTCTACCATATAGATGGGGGCTTCCCTCCTAGCTCAGTCAGTAAAGAATCTGCCTGCAATGCAGGAGACATGGATTTGATTCCTGGATCGGGAAGATCCCCTAGAGAAGGAAATGGCAACCCACTCCAGTATTCTTGCCTGGAGAATCCCATGGACAGAGGAACCTTACAGGCTGCAGTCCATGGGGTCGCAAGAGTCGGACACGACTGAGTGACTTTCACTTCACTACTGCCATAGAGATAGGGATTTGAGCTGAAATGTCCACTGCTAAAGGATTAAGTTTGATAAACCACCAGTTTATTGGAAAAATTACTGGGTTGAGAGTTTGGGAACCCATGTTCTTGTGCTCACTCTGCCATGTAACTTTGAACCAGGGTATTTAGGTTGTAGTTTATACAATGAGGTAGCTGAGCTGGAGGCGATCACCAAATTATTCAGTAAATTGAATTGCCTGTTGCGAGCAAGGTAAGAATGTGGGAATGGAACAGAACATTGAAAAGCTCACAGAGGACAAACAAACATGCCAAATGTGTAAGTGTAGCTATAGTGAAATGTTTAGGGAATTAAGGGAGCACAGTACTTCATCTGGTTCAGTATTGGGACAAATGTTTTCTGTTTAACAACCATTCACAAATCCTTTCTTTCTTGCTGGCAGAATCCATCTCTGAAATAGACTGAAAAGGCCAGATGTTGCTTTTCTAGCTACCCTTGCAGGGAGACATGGCCCCAGTGCTGGTCAGTGAGACCAGCGGAGGAATCTGTCAGACAGTTTTCCTTAACAACAGTTAGCAGTTGAGAAAGTTCCCTTCCTTCCTGTCATGACCTTGCTGCATGAGGATGTGATATGTAGTGTTACAAAGATCATCTTGAGACTAATGGGCTGAGAACAAAGGCCTCCATGCTGTTAATAGTCAGAGAGAAAATATAGCCTGAATTTATGTCAACGTTGAACTACTGAACTAAACCTTCAGCCACCTCCCTGTGGAGTTATTAAATGAGATAAAAATAGTTACTGTTCAAATCCTTGGTGCTTTGAGAGTGATCTGTAGGTCATTGGTCATCTGGGAGGCTGGTTAGAAATACAGATTCTTAGTGCTTGTGTCAGACCTACTGCATGAGGCTGCACTTTAATAAGATCACTAGATGGATGACATGCACGTTAAAGCTTGAGAAGCACCAGTTTAAACCACTTTGAATTGGGTATTCTGTTACATGCAGTTGAAAGCTTCCTTACTAATGTAAGTGAATTATAGTTTGCTAAAAAGACTTCTAATTGAGATGTAGAAAGTTGCCAGAAATTTCTTATTCTCACCAAAACAAGTAATATAAACTACATTCAGTTCAGTTTAGTTCGGTCGCTCAGTCATGTCCGACTCTTTGCGACCACATGAATCACAGCACGCCAGGCCTTCCTGTCCATCACCAACTCCCGGAGTTCACTCAGACTTGTGTTCATTGAGTCAGTGATGCCATCCAGCCATCTCATCCTTGGTCGTCCCCTTCTTCTCCTGCCCCCAATCCCTCCCAGCATCAAAGTCTTTTCCAATGAGTCAACTCTTCGCATGAGGTGGTCAAAGTTCTGGAGTTTCAGTTTTAGCATCATTCCTTCCAAAGAAATCCCAGGGTTGATCTCCTTCAGAATGGACTGGTTGGATCTCCTTGCAGTTAAAAAAAAAAAATACCAGAGAGCTTGAAGACACAAATTAGTCACTCCAGAAAGTTATAAGTCTTCCGTAAGAGAAGTGACCCTCTCTCTGCCTTCTTTCCTGACTGAAATATAGGGAAAAAGCAGAAAGCACTGTAGAGAGGAATAAGGAGAAATCAGCCTAATTTTTAAACTTTTAATGGCTGTGTATGGGCTAACATGATAGAGTATAAACCAGTGAAGTTATAGTCTATATAACTAACTAGTTTATAGTTATAAAGTTTGGTCCACTAGAACTGCCATGATGGAAGTGTTCAAGATCTGTGCTGACCAGTGTGGTAGCTACTAGCCAGATGTAGCTAGTGTGACTGAGAAGCTGAATTTTTAATTTTAATTAATTTAAATCTAGTCACATATAGCCAGTGGCTACCATACTGGACAGTGCACTGCATGAGATAGAGTGAGACTGCACTGCCCTTTAGGTCTTCGTTTAGTGTTAGGGATCCTACTCCAAGAACCAAGGCAGGGAAGCACAGCTGAGAGAAAATTCCCGAGGCATGGTTTTAGCTCAGGAGATTGAAAGAGGGAGAACTGAGAGAAATCCCCTTCAGCCCACCTCCACATTCACAAAGTGTAGGGCAGACAACACGAGAGCAGGACTGAAAGAAGTAGGCATCTCAGAAATGTCAAAATCTCACCAGAGCTCTAATGCCAGGCCTTGCTAAAGATAAAGTCCTGATCTTTCCTCAGCTGAGGAAATGAATCAAACTAAAGTTGCAACCAAAAGCCCAAGTTCAGCTCAACTGTAAAGCATATTATAGCTTCAGTCCTGACCTGAGGGGCATGCCCCTTTCTGGGGACAAATATCATTTCCGTTCGTCTCTGCTATACTTTTCTACAAAAATGCCCAATACAAAATCAAAGATCTTAAGACACATGTGGCCCATAATCAAGGAGACAGACAGTAGAAGACCCAGAGGTGATCCAGATATTGGTGTTATGAGTTAGAAACTTTGTGACAGAAATACCAGATCTGGTGGACAAGGTTCACCGCATGTACGAACAGATGAGGAGTTTTGGCAGAAACATGAAAACTGTTTTTACTTATTTATTTTTTTTAAATAAGAAATGGAAATACTAAAAAATAAGAAATATAATATCAGAAATTAAGATATTTTAGATGGGCTTAGCTGAAAATACCTGACAAGCTTTGGCCAGATTCCTGGGAGCAGTGTGCATTGTGGGAGGTTTCCTTATGAGTTACACTGATTGCTGTTTACTTTGAATAAGAATATACACTCACTGCTCTGATTATTAAGCCCACAAATATTTCTTTTGATAGAACACTGCATAGATTTACCAGCCACATGGCCTCATATTTTCCTGGTAATTTTCTGATAGAAAAGAAAATAATTGAACTTCTGTGAAGACACACCTGTGAAGGCCTTCCTAGATTACTTAGTTACAATTTTTACCTCTCTCAGGAAGTAAATGAGAGGCAGTCTTGGTAACTTGGTCCCACTGTGTGTAAATATATCTTGTTTGGTCAGCTTGTGCTGCAGTTATATCATTATCATTTTCCCTTCCCTTCACATTTTCAGTTTTTCATTGAACATATGGTAATAAAATATAAAATTTTCACATACCGAGAACTATGGGTTTCTAGAAGAACTATTTTCTTAAGTAACCTTGTTACTGTCCATCAAGGCTTAGAAGAACAGTGCCAGAAGGTTTCAGATGACCACTCAGTACATATAGAAACCTCTTTTCAATTAGAACTTAACTTTTTGGAAGTTTTAAAAAATGTATTTACTTATTTTTGGCTGCATTGGCTCTTCTCTGCTGTGCAAGGGCTTTCTCTAGTTGGGGCAAGTGGGGCGACTCTTCCTTGTGGTGCACAGGCTTCTCATTGCGGTGGCTTCTCTTGTTGCAGAGCCCAGGCTCGGGGGCTCAAGGGCTTCAGTAGTTTGGTATACAGGCTTAGCTGCTCTGTGCCACGTGGCATCTTCCCCACCACTGAACACGTGCTCCTTGCATTGGCAGACAGATTCTTAACCACTGCACCACCAGGGAAGTTCAAATTTTTGGAAGTTGAATTGCCTCTGCCATCCCCCAAGGGACTCTAGCAGTTCTTGGCTTAAGAATAAGAAAGTGAATTGTTTTATTTCCTTAATCTGTTTATAGATTTTTTATGATTTAGTTTTTTTTTGTTGTTTTTTTGTTTTTTTTACTATTTGTAGAATGGCTCATTATTACTCCAAAAAGCATCTTCCCTGGCGGCTCAGAGGTTAAAGCATCTTCCTCCAATGCAGGAGACCTGGGTTCGATCCCTGGGTTGAGAAGATCCCCTGGAGAAGGAAATGGCAACCCACTCCAGTATTCTTGCCTGGAGAATCCCATGGATGGAGAAGCCTGGTAGGCTACAGTCCACAGGGTCGCAAAGAGTCAGACACGACTGAGTGACTTCACTTACTCCAAAAAGAGCCTATTTTACTTTCACAAATGGGAAAATTTCTCAGTTCATTTTTTTAATTTTGGTTCTGACTCTTATGGCCAGAATGTTGCATTGGAAACTTATAAATACATACTGAAGAGGAAACAGAATTATTGTAGGTGATAAATTTTTTTTGCTTTCCTTATTTATTTTTTAATGAATTATATTTATTTTGGGGGGTATCACCAATTAAAAATGCTTTGATAGCTTCAGGTGAACAACAGAGGGACTCAGCCATACATACATATGTTGTAGATGTTAATCTTGATTTTTATTTCAGCTTCAGTTATACATACTTCTAATAATTTCTGTTAGAACAAAATGGTAATGAGTTGCTAGCAGTAATAGTGAAATTAACAAACTGCTTTATTTTACAGGGAAAATATTTATCCCCAAACAGAAACCTGTACAGACTTTTACAGAAGAAAAAGTATCTCTTGATCCAGAACTAGAAGAAGCTTTGACAAGTGCTTCTGATACAGAATTGTGTGACCTCGCAGGTATCTCCTAAAATAAACTAATTTGTGAGTGAGAATAGAGGGGGAAAATGCCAACACACACGTGTATTCACTACACAAATGCTGGCTTTGCCTAGCGAAGTGCTCCTGAATATGTAACCATATATTTGGCTTTGTTTTTAACACTATAAATCTGACATAAAGGATTTTGTTTTTTTTTAATTCTCTTAGTGATCAAATTTTAATGTTAATGGAATTTGTTGATTATTGGATGTCTTTTTTCCCCCTTCTTGCCATCTTTGAAAGTCTTTATAAAAGACTTTCATCAGCCAGTGCTCAGCTAAAAGCTATCTCCAAGGTCAGCTGCTATCCCATTTTATCAGAAGACCCAGAAATGGGTAACTGGAAATTAGATAAAATAGTCAGTCCTGAGCTATCATCCCACTTTCCTAACTTTTCTGCAGTGAGATGGAACTCCAAACCTCCCTGTGATTTTTCACTACCCATTTCTTATCTGGACCAGTGTCTGCCCCCAGATACCTCCACCAACACCCATTTTCCTAGTTAGAAAAATATGATGTCTGGGAAGATCTTAGTACCAAATAACCCCAAGAATTAACTAGAGAAGGACAGTCAGGGTGTGGTACCACACCTGGAGCAGGTATCTTGTTTCCTGGGGGGCTGAGGACTAATGAATTTGTAAACAGTACACTCATCAGAATGGAATGGGCCAGTACAGTAGTAGCTTCTGCCTCATTTGTGCAAAAAGGCAGCAAAACAAAACCACGTTTATTTCTAGTCCTAAGGGATGTGATTTTAATCTTAAATGTGAGAATTCAACTGTACTTTTTAGTACTCTGCTCTCAGCTGAAGTACAAATGTAAATTAATATTAACAGTCAAGGTTAAGTTGAAAAATCTGTTTTTTAGCTCATTCTGTTTGGAGAAACATTGTGAGAAGGGTGGATGGATAGCAGTAGATCATTTCCATTTTCTCTCTTGGCCACCAGATGGAGCTAAGCACAGGTTTACATTTAGGATCAAGCTGGCTCCAGCTGTGTCTAAATTCAGACGCGGGGAGAAAGTACAAGGGTATTGATAAGACAGAGATTGTAGGGGATTTTTTAAATCATGTTGTCTCCTTTTTTGGGCTACAAAATGTGTGTTTAATTGAATATGAAAATGTCTAGAGAATATGAAAATCGTTGATAGAAATTTTGGGGTATAAAATAACGTTTTTTCTATGTTTATAGCTATTCTTGGGATGCACAATTTGATAACAAATACACAGTTCTGCAACATAGTGGGAAGTAGTAATGGTGTCGACCAAGAACATTTTTCAAGTAAGAACTTATAAAGCTTTGTGAATTCTAGTCTTTTTTTAATTATGTTTTATTTCCTCCATGTAATAACTTCACTATTTGCATGCCAAATGTTACCCATGTGTGCTGGAGTCCTGAGATTCCAGTTATATGGTATTGACAACAGAAAATCATTGAAAATAGAATATTAAATATTGTATGCTTAATGTGTCAGCAGACATAATAGGAACCACTCTCACCTTACTAAATAATGCTAATGGTAGATGCTATAAAAACCAGTCTAACTTGGCTTTAATTGACATTTTGTTTTCAGTGTTCCTAATTTTCAGGAAATCCACAGCAGTGCTGACAAAGAAACTATATTATAAAATAAGATTCAGGAGAAAACAAAGAATTCTTCAGACCCTAAACCTTTTTGTCTGATGCAGTGTTAGACAGACTAAAGCAAAGCTTTTTAAAAATTTTATGTATAAGACATTTTAAAACTACCAGATTGTGTAGTAAATTCAAACATGACTTAAGTGCACAAGAAATAAGTGTCTCTATTCACAGCCATCCTGCCTAATCTTTTTTTTTTTACAAAATGGGATCATACAAGAGGTATTTTTTGTTACTTAAGTTTTCAGTAATAATACGTAGCTGGCTAATTTTTTTTTTTTTTTTGAATGCTTACCATGGGCCATTTTCTTCTGTGCACAGCTCTTAAATGTAAATTGTTCTCAATTCTCACAACAGTTCTGTGAAATAAGTATTATCATCTCTAATTTGCCTATGAAGGAGCTGAAGTTTTAGAATGATGAAACTAGCTTTAATATCCCAAGAACTCGGTGGTGAGGATTTTAATCTATGCTATATAATATAATGCTTAGCAACATATTACATTTCCTAGTGAGTGCATATAGATTTACCTCATTCAAGCATCTTTATAACATTCCATTTTATGTATGTTCTATAATTGGCCATTCTTCTGTTTTTGGTTATTTTTTTTTTTGCTCTTTATTGTAGAAATGTTCAAGCATACATAATAAAAGAGGGAATAACATATCCGTTATCCAGCTTCAACTGTTTTTCACATCTTGCCAGCTCTGTTTTGTCCACTGACTGCCTCCCTCCCGTCCATTCTCCTTTGTTCCCTGAAATATTTTAAAGCAAATCCTGTTTGTTTACTTCACCCATTTCCATATGTGTCTCTCACAAAGGCTCTTCTTATAACATAACTACAATGCCATTATCAAACTTAAAGATTATGAGTAATTCTTTCATGTCATCCAATAACTAGCCCATGTTCAGATTTTCCGTATTCTCTCAAAAATATCATTGCATAGCTGGTTTATTCAAATCAGGATCCAGAAGGGTCACACATTGCATTTGGTTGTCATTTAACAGTTGTTAAGATTTTGTCATATTAGAACTTTATCTTGAACATTGGTAAAGTAAATAGGATCATCATTTGTGTCAGCTTGTATCAGCAAATATATTTTTGTGATAAAGATATCTTGTAATACACCAGGAGGCAAGAGGCAGTGAAAATACTCATTTTTGAAGGCTGATACATTGCAAACAAATTAAATGTTGAAGTATGTTTGGTACTTATATTCAGTAAAATTTTATTTCAGTGCTTTGTGTGTCAGCACATAAATGATCTTCTAGAAATTTGGGGGAAAAATCTTATAAATTAGTTCTATTGAATGTGTGTGTGTGTTTGTGCTATGTGTTTCCAAGTTAATATATGCTCTCACTATAATAGTGTCAATCAATGACATGCTTGCTCTTTCCATTTGTTACTGCAGATGTGGTAAAAGGGGAAAAGATTCTTCCAGTATTCGATGAGCCCCCAAATCCAACCAATGTTGAAGAAAGTTTAAAGAGGATTAAAGAAAATGATGCTTGTCTTGTTGAAGTTAATTTGAATAATATAAAGGTAGGTGTGATAAGCAGGCAGAAAACTGTTTTGAGTTGCTGTGACTCAGTTGGATCTAGGCTGAGAGCTGGGTAGTTTTGATATAGGCTGATCCCTTCTACTTAATGGTAAAGTTTTTACTTCTAATAGTATGCTAACAGATACTTCGATTTTAGAAGTTAAGGTGTAACAGTATTTTCTGATTTACTTTTTAAAGGCTGTCATATATTAATAGAAACATAAACTCTGCAGATGTCTATATCTCTTGGGCTTCCGAAGTACTGCCCTCTTATGAGAGCGTATTAGTCTTTCAGTTTTTGTCTTTTTAATCAGGTGCCTTGAAATATAATGTAGATGTTGTGAAATCCTCCCTGTCTAGTGTGCACTTCTATGAGTTAAAGCAAATGCATACAATTGCACCACCACCACTGTCAGATGTAGAACATGTCACACCCCTTTGTCATCATTCCTGCCATCAGCTCCAGCCCCTGACAACCGTGGATCTGTTTTCTTTCCATTATCGTTCTGCTTTCTGCGGAATTTCATATAAATGGAGTCATATAGTGTGTAGCCATTGAGTCTGGTTTCTTCCCTTAGCATAATGCTTGTGAGAGTCATCCATGCCGTTGCATGTCTCAGTGGTTTGCTGAGCAGTATTTCTTAGGATATGCCACGGTTTGTGTGTCCATTCACCAGCTGATAGACTTAAGAGACTTAAGAGTTGCTTCCAGTTTGGGATAATTATAAATAAAGCCACTATACACATTCACATACAAGTTTTTGTGTGAATATGTGTTTTCACTTCTCTTGATTACACACCCAGAAGTGGGCTTTATGGGATCTTACTGAGACTTTTAAAATGCAACTCTTCCATGAAGTAAAGAAAGAAGAAATGAGTTAGGAGAGCATAGGGATAATTAATTACCAAAGAGTAAATTCAGATGATCTCTTAGGTATTATTAGCCATTGCATAATAGCCTTGTTACCGACTCCTCAGATCTGAATTGGAAGGCTGAGAGAACATCTGGAAATTACAGGAACCTAGGGAATTAGACCTCTGTGCTCCTTCTGTGGGTGTTCCTTCCTGTGAGTGGAGGCAGGAAAGCCTTGGAAAAAGCTAATGTGCCTAGTTGATCACTAATCTTTTTTTTTTTTAATTTAGTTCTCATGTATCTTGGTCTCTAAATCAGTAGTAATGATCTGAATATAACCAGGCTACAGGAAGTTGAAGTCTTGATACTAAGAGGAAAAACAGATGTCTCCTAAAACTGTCTCTTCCTCATTTCAAGTTAATCTCTCTCAACACCTTACAGCTTGTGACTGAGAACAGTATGTCATCTGCCTCAGAAATCACTATACGGAGATTCCCACATTTTTCTCTTTGTAGAAAAATGGAATCATTTTAAATACTCATAATACAAATAATTAAAAAGAGAATAGTGAGAATTTTCTTTAACCTCGTGCTAGAAAAGCAGCGATATATGCTTTGCTCTATGCCAACAGTTTATGCAGATATACCGTACTAGAAAAGTCAGAGAGATGAGGTGGCTGTGTTGTTAGTTTTCATTTGTAGGCCAGCAGTTATATGTTACATAACTTTTGAGTACATTTTAAGCAAAAGAGAAAGTAGAGATGTCTTTGATTACTGAACTAAATTTGCTGAAAACTAAAATGTAATAATGTTTCTTTCACATTTTTGTCTTTCAAGAATATCCCAATTCCAACCCTAAAAGATTTTGCAAAGGCTTTGGAAACCAACACACATGTGAAATATTTCAGTCTTGCAGCCACCCGAAGCAATGACCCTGTTGCTACTGTAAGTAAGCTGTGACTAATAATATTGAAATTTTGACTGTGTAATACCAGGATATGTTACAAAGGTGATTAAACTGGTTTTATGAAAAGAAAATTCAACTGTACTTTTTAAAATTCAACTGTACTTTTTAAAATTCAACTGTACTTCAATAAAAAATAAATAATTTTAGTGTAGTTTAAAAAATTCTGTGTTCTAAGAGCTACTGTTAGTTAACCATGATGTTCAGCAGTCAATAAAAGCAAGTATCAGTTAAAAAATTTTTTTTTACTCTTTTCAATTTCTGATTACTCACTATTAGGCAATATGTTATTTATTATCCTTTTATATTTATTTTTTCCATGTATTTCCCTTCTTTGAAAATTTACAAACATAAATGGAGTCATGCAGTGTAAGCTGTTCTGCAACTAAATTTTGTAATATATCTGAGAGATCTTTTCATATCAGCATATGAAGTTCTACATCCTTTTAAACCTGTAGAGGGTTCCATTTATGGATCTACAGTGTTGGGTTTTTATCGATGCTTTTTATGTGTTTGTTGAAGTGATCATGTGGTTTTTCTCCTTTATTCAATTAATATATATTTCATTGCTTAATTTTTGTATGTTTAATCAGTTTTGCATTTCTGGGGGAAGTCCCACTTGACAATGATATAAACCCTTTTCTCCTTGACTTTGAGGGTATCAATCCATTTCATTCTCCTACCTACCTACTTGGACATTCTTCCTCTGGTCCCTAAATTGGTTCCTTCTCATCTCCCCAGCATCTGAACCTCTAAACGGCTCAGAGTTTGGCCCTAGTCCCTGTTCTTTTCTTTGTCTGCATTCACTTTCTGGGTGATCTCATTCTGTTTCATTGCTATATATTATCCATGTATGCTAGTGACTCCCAACATTATTATCTCCAGTTCATACCTCTCCCCTGAACTCCAAACCCATGTTCAGCTTCTCTTTAACAGCTTTACTTGGATGTCTATCAGACGTCTCAGACCGAAATCCCAGGCCAGACTCCTGACTTCCATCCTATACCTGCCTCTCTCACGCTCTTCCCTATCTCACTAAATGGAAACATCATTCTTTCATTTGCTCAAGTCAGGATAGTAATAATGGAGTGACTTCCCTTTCTCACAACCTTAAATGTATATCCCACTTTGTCTTCAGATATTTCCTTTATATCCAGCCACTTCTCACCATCTTCACCACCACCACCCTGGTCCAAGCCACTGTCTTCTCTAATCTGGATTATGGCAGTGGCCTCCTAACTTAACTGCATGCTTCCACCCTACCCATCCCAAAGCCAGCTCTTTATACAGCATCACAAGTGACTCTTAAAACTTAAATGATTTCATTCCTATACTCAGAAGCCTCCAGCAGATCCCTGTCTCACTAAGTAAAAATTAGATTCTTTCAGTGGCCTAGTAAGGCCTTAGCTGAGGAGACTCACCTCCTTTCTTGCTGTTTCTTTCATTTTATTCCAGCTGTACAGCTTCCTTGTTCCTATTTCCCTAAAGATGCTTCACATAGTTTCACTTCATCACCTAAATTATTTGAGTCCTTGCTCAGATGTCCCCCTCCAGGGGCAGCCTTTCCTGAGCCCTTTATATAAGATAGCAAGCCAGCTCTTCCCCCAACACTCCCCATCTACCCTGCTTTGCCCTTTTTTCCTCCTCTATAGCCCTTTTTACCATTTGACATTATGTTTTGCTTTCTTATTTATTATCTGGGCCCCCCACTAAAATATAAGTTCCATGAGGTAGAGACTTGTGTGTTTTACTTCAGAATCTATAGAGCAGTGCCTATCAAAAATAGGCCATTGGTAACATTTCAATAAATGTGGGTACGGATAGATGGATAAGGAATTTACCTCAGGTCACATGGCCAGTTGTTGCTAACAGGAAGTTCAGGAGTGTAGATACCTGCCCCAAGTTCTTTATAGTGTGGCTGCCCCTGTTGCCTTTAACGACTTTAAGTTTGATCTTACCCCCTGTTCTCTGGAGTTTGGCCTTTCTTTTGACCCCTCTGCAGGGTTGTATTAACACACTCACATTCATATTCTTCTGTTACCCACCTCCCCAGCCCTTCTCTTTCCTCTCTGCTCACTTAACAGGCTTTGTTAATTATTCAGTATAGTGTTTATTAAGCACTGGGTCAAATGCCTAGCACTGCCACATCCTGTGAGAAATTGTAATGCAAGCAGATGTAAGACACTGTTCTCTGAGGTGGTGAATACTTAATTAGGCCCTTCTTTTCCATAGTTCTTGTGCTCTAGCAGTTCCAGTTATTTGTGTCCTTTGGGTTCTTGCTTTGGAAATTAGTTCATAATTTCCCCTCTTTTGGGCTTCACTGTAAGCTAGCTGCAGTAAGACCCAAGTAAGAAAACTTGTTCCAGAGACATGGATGAAGTTATTCCTACACCGAGACTGAGAGAAAGTCTGAGAAACATGGGCGAAAGAAGCAAGAAGCAGAAGCATGAATAAATAGCAGTAGAGAGTGTTACCAATAGAGAATTACACATGACAACAAATTTAAAGTTTGTGACCAAGTGCATGTGAAGAGTAGATACATATGAGATCTGTGTGGTGGCCTGTCAAGCTTAAACAGTCTAATTAGAAACATTAAAGGCAGCTGTATTGATTTATGTATTTATTCAGGCTTGTTCAGTGTTTATTTACCAGGTGCTGTCAAACTAATCTCCAATTATTTTCTGTGATTTCCAGGCTTTTGCAGATATGCTAAGAGTGAACAAAAATTTGAAGAGCTTGAATATGGAATCCAACTTTATTACAGGAGTTGGGATTCTAGCACTGATTGATGCTTTGAAAGAGAATGAAACCCTGATGGAGCTGAAAATTGACAACCAGGTCAGTTGTCTACAGCAGCAGCTTTGAAGAAGCTGCAGCCCACACTCCCTGCAGAGCTTGGGGACTCAGGAGGCAGGGAAAAGGAAAGCTTTCCAGGGAGCCCTTGGGAAGGCAAAGGCCTGAAAAGGGATGAGAACTTTTGGGGCATCCAGAATCTTAATGTATAGAAAGGTATATAAGCAGCTCCCCCTGGTTGGTCTGTAGAGGACTGAGATGGCTAGTGAGATTCTTAAAGGTGACAGTCTGGCCTCAAAGTTTTCAGTTCTTAGGTAGCAATAGCCACATAATAACCTTTTTGTGGCTATAACATGTCAGTCCCAGACAGGAGGTAAACAGAATAGCTCATGAAAAACAGAAAAATCCAGTATCCAGGGTACCCTGAGGGCACAGCTTCTGTCCAGCCACATTGGGTGCTGACCCTCTAAGATATTGCTGGATCACTCAGAGCCAGATGCACTTTTCTTTAGAGAAGTAGAGAAACACGTTAGAAATGTTTCATCCAGAGTGTAGTTAACTAAAAATAAAACAACATATACATTTGACTGAAATCTTTCAGTTTATTTTATTTGAAAAGTGACTTCAGTTATTTTTTTTTAATACGTGGCAAATGACTCCCTCAGTTCTTCAACATAAATTTTGTAGATTATGTAGAAAGAATTATATCTCCAAATTTAACCAGAATGCTATTTAATCAGTGTTTCCAATCTTTTATTGAGATTTAATTCACATACCATATAATTTACTTGTTTAAAGTATACAGTGAAATAGTTTTTAGTACATTCATAGAGTTGTATGATAACCATCACCACTGCCTAACTCCAGAACACTTCCATCACCCCAAAGAGAGATTCAGACCCACTAGCAGTCAATTCCTATTCACCTCTCCCACCAGCCTCTGGCAGCCACTGATCTACTTTCTGTCTCTATGCATTTGCCTGTTTTGGACAGTTCATAGAAGTGGAGTTATGTAATACGTGGTCTGTTGTGTCTGCTTTCTTTCACTTAGCAAAATGTTCTGGAGGTTTATTCATGTGGTGTTATGTTATCAGTATCTATTCTTTTTATATGGTTGAAGAATCTATATATTTGGATACTTTTCACTTTTTGGATTGTAGACATATGTTGCTATGAGCATTCAAGTGCAAATTCTTATGAATATGTTTTCATTTCTCATGGGTATATACCTAGGAGTGTAGTTAGGTTACATGGTAACCCTTGCACTTCACTTTTTGAGGAATAGCCAAGTTGTTTTTCGTAATAGCTGCACCATTTTACATTCCTGCCAGCCTGTCTAAGGCTCCTAATTTTTCCATATATCTTGCCAGTACTTATTATTGTCCATCTTTTTTTTTAATAATCACACTAGTGAGTATGAAGTGGTATCTCATTGTAATCACATTTTTTTGATGTCTATATGATCATACACTAAACTTATTTTTTTTCTCTTATATGTTGTAAGAATTGGGAAAATATTTTTAAAGAATCAGCATGTACATGAATGTCTTAGACTTGACTTATATTTTGAAGTAGCTTATTAATACTATTCTTTATTTCTAATTATTCCAGAGGCAGCAGCTGGGGACAGCTGTAGAATTGGAAATGGCCAACATGCTTGAGGAAAATACCAATATCCTTAAATTTGGATATCAGTTTACTCAGCAAGGACCCCGAACCAGGGCAGCTAATGCAATAACAAAAAACAATGACTTAGGTAAGACATACTTAGTATGAAATCAAAATTCTGAACTGTAATATTAAGCTAATGTATTGGAGGAACTTTAGTAAGTTTTTACACAGGATTTGAAGTTCTTTTAATACTGACTGAATTAGAGTTCGGTTTAAATGAAGTTGTAGTGATTATTTAGGTTAATGGATAAGAACCTACTTCATAGCTTTTAGTGAAATATGTAATAGTTTTCTACAAAAGATATTTTGTTTCAGTTATAATTTACCTCTTGGAGCTATTAAAAAAAGATTTCAACATTATAGGAAAATTTTGCCCTTTTGATCAAACCAGAAAGTTTCACCCTTTTAGAAATTCAGTTTCACGTGGTGATATATAAAATAGTTGTAGTTTTTGAATTTTAAGTTTGGTGTTTCTTATTGAAGGGGCTTCCGTGGTAGCTCAGACCATAAAGAATCCGCCTGCAATGTGGGAGACCCAGGTTCGATCCCTGGGTTGGGAAGATCCCCTGGAGAAGGGAATGGCTACCCACTCCAGTGTTCTTGCCTGGAGAATTCCATGACCGAGGAGCCTGGCAGGCTACAGCCCAAATTGTAAAGAATGAGACATGACTAAGCGACTAACACTTCTCATTGAAATATTTTTTTAAATGCATGCAGAGAATTAAAATACTTCTTTTTTAAATTTTTATTTATTTATTTCAATTGGAGGCCAATTACTTTACAGTATTATAGTGGTTTTTGCCATATATTCACATGAATCCACCGTGGGTGTACAGGTGTCCCCCATCCTGAACCCCTCTTCCACCTCCCTCCCCATCCCATCCCTCAGGGTTGTCCCAGTGCACCAGCCCTGAGTGCCCTGTCTCATGCATCTAGCCTGACTGGCAATCTGTTTAAAGGGAGTCACATTTCACTGTGATGCAGTTCTTTTAGGCTTCAGCCATATTTGCATTTGCATTTTTAAAGATTTCTGGAGCAGAAAAACCTTTAGTCCATATCACTGTAAAAAATATTAGTTCAGACTTTCTGTTCTTTGATGACTGTAGTTTCTCATAGCAGATTTTAGCCTCTTTTTTTTTGAAGGGAAATTTGTTGTGTGTTGTTTATTTTAGATGTAGTTTGGAAAGTATGCTGATTATTTAGTATTTCTTCATTAGGTTACCTTCTGTTTTTTACACTTCAGGAATTTAAATTTTGCCTTTTACAGCAGTGTTTCTCAAGTCTAACTGAAATTCACAGTTAGAAAACCTTAAGAATATATACCTTATTGGCTCTAAAAAGTTAGTTTTTTACTTACTAGGTTATACTTCATTCTAATAATCTATTTTATTTTCTAAGACTTTAAACTTTTGAAGGTTAGGGGCCATGTGTATCTTTTGAATCCACATATTTCTTGAAAACCATGTCTGACAATAGTAGGTACTTAATAAAGATTTATTAAGTAAAAAAGAATGTAGTAGAATTTGAATCCTGCTCAAAGTGGAATTTTCTCGTAACTAAGCAGCTTTCCTGGGACACTTTCCCAGAATGGGAGATAGCAGAGAGGAAGAATGGAGAGGGCAAATAAATGGAGAGAGAGTGTCTCCATTCATTCTCTCCTCTGAAACCACTTTAGCTTTCCTGGGATCCCACCAGCATCCTTGTAGCCCTAGCCATCTGTCACCTTTGTCCCTCCTAGAGAAGGTACCTGCAGCCGTCTGGCAGGAGCAGCACAGCAAGGGCCTGTATGTATACAACCCTGCATGTGGAAGGGGTGCCAGCCTCTCAAGGCTCAGCAGTTGTGCTCTTCTGCATGCATGTTGCGGCAGGTGCTTTGTCCAGATCTCTGTTAGAAAGGAAGGCCTGATATCAGAGCAAGAAAGACTTTTGGCAGATGAAAGATGCAGGGAACAGATGAAAACAATTTCCTGGGCTGCCTTCTGTCAACACTGAGAAGTTAAGGAGTTGTGCATAGGCATGTGTAAGAGGATGAAGAGGCCATGTGGTCAGACATAAAGCTGAGGGCAAATGGCTTTGTGCTGGTAGCTCTCTAGACAAACCACCTGCCCTCCCCAAGCTGTTTCATTCTGGTCCAAACCAGAGCTTCAGACACGGGTCTCAGGCATGAAATGAGAATAAGGACATTCCTGGAGTGAGGAATTGCATGGATAGAAGCTCAGATTTGGGGCTAAGAAAGTTATTTATATGCTGAAGACAGCCTGCAGATTTTGAGAATTGACTGTCAAAACAGGATGCAGGATCCAGAATAAACTATGCATAAGTACTTGCTATTTGAAGCTAACAGAATGAAAATAAAATGCTGCCAGCGGATTAAGAGGGCATACTGATAGGAAGCACTAAAGTTACATGGTCAGGAACTTAGCTTTGGAATTCATGTGGAGGTATTTGAGAGCCATTTTAGGCCACTCACTGAGTGCATGATTAAAATGTTGCTTCAAAAACACAATTCTTATTACTCTTCTAGAGATGGAGAAGAAATGAGATCAGTTAGGATTTCTTGTCAACTGACTAATCATGAAGTATGGAGAACTTACATTAGTGGAGTGGATTTTGGAAAGAAACTGCTAAAGAATTGTGAATAGGGCCAAATTTATTCGTCTCTCATCTGTAGGCTGAACTGAGGAATTGCTGAGGTAACACGCGAGCACCAGTGAGAAACAGGGGTCAGGAGCGGCCCTCTGCCTATCTTCCTCTGCTGTCCTGTGCTCAGAGCAACAGCAACCTACCTTCCCTGCACCCTCAGCTGGTTTTACTTTTTACCCTGCACTTTGATTTCTGCCTGTAGATCAAGATGGCAAGCCTAAAGACTGTTTTCTTACAAGCATTCTAGTATGTGGTAACTGGATAGCGATATCAGAGAACAAGACTTAACAACTTGTACAGCATCTCTGGGGCATATAATTTTCCTTCACCTTGCAAATGGGGCTGTATCCTAGCTTTAGTGTCCTGATGTTGATAATGTCTCCCTCTCTCATTGTTTTCTTAGTCTCAACTTTTCATTGAAATAATCCTACCTACTCGCCATCTCTCCAGCTAAGAAGTATCATGGCTATAACAGCAAAGAGGTTATATGGTGTATGTGCAACATTCGATTGAACTCTGTCTTATGTTCCTATCTTGACACTCACTAACTATGTAATCAGTTTTCTATACTTTGTTCTATCTGTCCTATCAATCTTGTTTTTAATGTGCATTTTAAAAATAACATGCATTTTAACATCTGAAATGGTCTGCCAATAACATCCAAACACTACTGCAATTCAAAATTTTCTTGGAAATGTTCTACTTTAAAGATGATATCGGAGAAGGCAATGGCATCCCATTCCAGTACTCTTGCCTGGAAACTCCCATGGATGGAGGAGCCTGGTAGGCTACAGTCCATAGGGTCGCTGAGTCAGACACGACTGAGCGACTTCACTTTCACTTTTCACTTCCATACATTGGAGAAGGAAATGGCAACCCACTCCAGTGTTCTTGCCTGGACAATCCCAGGGATGATGGAGCCCAATGGGCTGCCGTCTGTGGGGTCACACAGAGTCGGACACGACTGAAGCGACTTAGCAGCAGCAGCAGCAAAGAATGATATGATTTGCCTTTCAGATATATCCGTGTGGTTCAGATATCTATATACATGAATTAAGTTTGTATTTGTAGACTCAGTTCTCCATTTGATTTCTCCCCCTAATATTTCAGTAAACTTGTTCTTTGTTAACATGGGCTAAAATTAGAGTTGAGGTGCACACAGTTAAATTAGGTATATAAATGTTCATGGGGACCTGAAACTGCAGCCCCCCCTGGTTTTCATTTTCTAGCCAGCACCCAGCCAATAGCTGGACAGGCTTTTATGCACATCACTTGATTGTCCAGTATCATCTCTTAAAGGCCAGTAAACAGAACCCAGCAGTCAGAATGACATGAGAGCAAGACCTATAGCCTGGCCAGGAGGCCCGTGCACCTGTTGGCTTTTCATTCCTCTGTTAAAACAGCCAATTCAGGCTGCACAAAGGCAGATGCCTTCCTGCTTGCTTCCACAGAAGAGTATAGAAATTAACAGACCAACCATGTAACTTACGCAGAGGAACTTAACTTACTAGTAAGAGTATCAAAACCAGTTATGTGTACATGCAGATCCTCTAACTTTTTAAAGGCTAAATTGGCTTTCCTCACCCCGAAAAGATGGCTGGCCTCAGGACCATTCCTTAAGCCCACTGAATGCTTTCTATATTAACAATACTAAGCAGCCTTGGGGCTTCCCTGGTGGCTCAGAGGGTAAAGCATCTGCCCGCAATGTGGGAAACCCGGGGTCGCTCCTTGGGTCGGGAAGATCCCCTGGAGAAGGAAATGGCAATCCATTCCGGTACTCATGCCTGGAAAATCCCACGGATGGAGAAGCCTGGTGGGCTACAGTCCATGGGGTCGCAAAGAGTCGGACATGACTGAGCGATTTCACTTTCAAGCAGCCTTGAATTGCACAGCCATGAGGTTCAGGTGTCACTATCTCCTGTTACAGAGGATGAGTTGAGGCTCAGAGAGGTTGCCTTGCTTGCCAAAGAGCACACTACAAAAAGCAGCAGGTTCCCACTCTGTAGCTGACTCAATAGAGTCAGCAATGGGAACTGGCCCAATGCTGAGGAGCCCTGAGCTGCCAGCTCTCAGCAGATGTTCTCTGGTGGCTGACAGGTGAGAGAGAAGGTAGCAAGATCCTGACTGAAGACCTCGCCCTGCTGCCAACGAGCATGGCCTCGCAGCTCAGGGTCTCCAGCCCATGCTTAGGCTGGGCATCCTCAGATGTGCACCTTTGTTTACTCTGCTAACTGTGGGTCAGCCACTTTGACCTCCTGAGTTTATGGTGGCCAGAGGTGACACCACCATATTACTAGGGTCTAACATCTTCATTACTTTGCATTTGTTGTATTCTCAGAAGCCCAAACTGGCTCATTTTGTAGGAGATAAGAGAAGGAAAATTTGGAGAGCAGTAGGAGCAAGTCACTTACCTTTGAAACTTTCAAAAGTATTTTTGGTATGTTCTTTCACAAACTAAGGAAATAACCAGAAAGGCATGCAAATTACCTTTAATGCTTTCTAATCCCAGCTGCCTGTGTGT
The DNA here is from genome assembly GCA_006410875.1 of Neotragus pygmaeus. NCBI lineage: Eukaryota > Metazoa > Chordata > Mammalia > Artiodactyla > Bovidae > Neotragus > Neotragus pygmaeus. Next base: position 911,994 of record SJYV01008279.1, read on the forward strand.
TATTTCAAAATTTAATATGTTACCATTTTTAATGGAGGTATAAAATTTTTTAATACACGGATGAGACAGGCACAGTGAGTTGAAGGTGACTGCTGACCATTCTACTGTGGATTTCTAATGTTGCTGTTGTATAAGCACAGGAGAGCTTAGCTCCTCAGCTCTCAGCAGGTAAGTGAACATAGTAAAGGATACGAGTTTTTTAATAATAAAAGATACGAGTTTTTATATTAATGGCTGTGTGAACTGCAAATGGACAATCCATTTTTTTACAACTCTAACTGGATTGCACAGAAACTTGTTTGTTACAAGCAGATGAACGTTGTACAAACTAACAGGGATTTCTAATGTTCTTTATTTTTCTCATAGTTCGCAAGAGACGAGTTGAAGGAGACCACCAGTAAGTCTGCCAACCTGTCATATTTGGAAGACGTTGAAAGGTCATCGAGGGTTCTTGTGATATCAGATGTAAAATTTTCCTGGGTAGAAGGGAAAAGACTGGAAAATTTTTTTTAAATTACATGTATCTTTTTTCTAGTTTAAGGTTGTTATCAGTTTCAAACTGCAAAATCAATAGTAGGTGATATTTTGTATACTAAAGCATTATTTCTCCTAAAATTGATTTTAATATAGCTTAATTAAATGTTTTGTGATGAGTTGGGTTAAAAAAAATACAGTTGTAAAAAAGTTTAGAAAGTCATTTATGTAGAATAATTTGAACATTTTAAGGACCAATATTTTTTAAGTCAAAAAGGGACATTGCTGATGTCAGATCTGCTGTCGTACTTCTTAGGTACAAGGCACTTCAAAGCTTTCCTCCTTCCATGGCATGGAGACTTTTCCATGTTTTCTAGAACACACACACTTCTTTCTTGCAAAAAGCAAAATGCCAACATCTTAAAACAGATGACTTAAAACTTGGTCATCTATCTTAGTCAAAGCAGGTTTCCAGGTGAGAGGAAGCGGTCTCCTGTGCCTCCCCAACACTGCACCTATCTGAGGTGTCTCAGCACCTACAGTTTTTTTAAATAAAGTCATCATCTTGGCTAGGTTACACACTTTGTTTAAAAAGTAGCTATGTCTAAATTCATTACAGGCTTTCATTTTAATAATGTGGGCATTATTAAATTTTTGTGAAAGTTCATAGTAAAAAAAAAAAATCTGAGTAGGAAAGCTGTTTTCTTCCCTGTAAAAGGCATACAGCTAACTCTGTTATTCAAGGTTTAAAAAAAAAAAAAGCTGTTGTTAAACACATGAAATCAGACTTATTAAATGGTGGAGATTAAATCTCAGGAGCATGCAGGACAGTCCTTTAAATTGATGGTTACTGTAAAGTAAACTAGAAGCTGACCTGTGTATAAATTAAGAGTTTACACAGGATAGTGGGATGTTCCTATATGCAGTGCAGAGTTGTCTGGATGATAAACAATCACCCCTTACTATAGATTTTCCAACCAATAAGAAAAATGACTATTCTTGATAAATCTAATTTTTATTAATTGTTTCCTTTCATCTTGAACTTTGTGGTCCATACTGTATAAAAGTAGTTTCTCCTAACAAGATGTCTTCCTATCCCTGAAAGTATTAAAGTGAGTGGTTGGACAGTGTAGCGTGGTGGGCAGGCACTCCAGGTTCAGTAGCGTGACAGACGACATGGACATGTATTCACGCCAGGTTCCAGGGCAGTCCCGGGAGCAGGAGGTGGCAGAGGCTGCACAGCTGCAGCGAACAGGGCGCAAAGGAATCGGAACAGTTCAGGCCTGGCTGTGTCACCTTCAGGGAGATTTTTCTAAAGGGAGGAATCTCTTGCCAGAATAGGGGAGAGATGTGTTCTTAATTTTTTTTTTTTAATTTCTTGAAACCAAATTATAAAATGTCTGCTCCTTTGTCTTGCACTAGTCAGTCTGTCTCGAGCTAGATGGCTCCCTGTATGCTATAGAAATAAGCCTTCTTGAGAGGTGAAAGTTCTCCTCATAAGGACTGAGCATGGGTTTCTTCGGAATCAGTATCCAGTGTTTGAAAGGGGCCAAAGATTGACTTTGCACTGTTCCACTATTCCCTTTTGGTTATAGGGTGCTGGAGATTTTTTTTTTTTTTTTCAAGTTAGCAAGTCAAGCTCACTCTCACTGGCTCTCCCTCTCTCCTTTTTCATAAATGACTTTGGGAATGTACTTGATTGTTAGAGACTGCACAGTTCCAACAGAGTGGGGAGTTGGCATGGAGCAAGAGTACAGAGCTGCCAGTACACTTTTAGCAAGGCTTCCTTTTTTGCCCTGCCCTGTAAGTCAATGAATTGATAAGTATGTTACCCTGTCTTTACAAAAGTTTTTTTTTTTTTAATATAGGTAGGTAGGGCCTCACCTAGAATTCTGTATTATACTTATGGGTAATATCTTTTCATTTATTATTTATCAAAGTATGAAGAAGTTGAGTGTTGTGTTTGTACCATTCCAGTTCTGAGCTACAACAGTTCATTATATAATGGAAGAAAAGACTTGTTAATAAATAACTAAAAGTGAACATTCATCTATCTGAATACAGAAAATCTTTCACAAATTGTAACACAAGGGAGAAAACATATGTTTACTTTGATCTTTAAAAATCTGGCATCTCTCAAAAAAAAAAAAATCTGGCACCTCTTATCCTTTTATTAACTTTCAATATTTCTATTTTGCTCTAAAATTTTATAACAGAATTGTGAAATAGTCTTGATTTTTAAACCAAAGATATTCTAAGACATTTTAAGTTTTTGTAGTGTAACCAGTGTGGACTTATCTCATTATCCAAGCAAAGACTGTTCTTTGCATTTTTAAATTGCTGGTTTTTTTAAAGCTTTTAATTTCACATTTTATAAAATTTTATATTCATATTTGTCAGAAGTTCTGATTTTTCCAGTTTGTCTACATGAAATTATATGTATTAAAATCAATATTAATGATATTATTAAAATGGATTTTGGTGCTATATACTTGTAGCTAAAGCCTAGTATCAGTCTAAAGAATAGGTGGAAAACATTCTCTAAGGGTGCCTGTCATTTAAAAGACCAAATAAACAGTTTGTGTTTAAAAAAATTAGACTGTTATAAATTCTAAGGAGAATTACCTTGATTGTTAAATTGCAGATTCTCATGATTTGAATGAAATAATCCACATACTTGCTTTGTGCAGTAGGTACTCCCTGAAAAAGTTAACAGGTATAGAGCTTTGGAAATTCTTTTTCCATTGACAGTATCTGATGTTTTTTCATTTAAAAAGGGGAATCCATGGTATAAAGAAAATTATAAAAGAAAACATGTTTTGATAAAAAGTTATGTTCTGTTGTACTTTATTTTTAACCCTTGCTGCCATTAAAGTAAGATTAAACAATTCATGAGGTTTCATAAAATTGTAAAATTTTGGCTCTGTGGTCCTAGAACTTCTAACTTTTTCCGTATAAAATCAGGAATCACCATTATCTCCTGGCAGAAAAAAGGATCATTGTTTTTCTGGAATCTACAGCAGTTTCCATTCTCTGTAAGTTCAGTACTGTCTAGTTTTCCTCCATTACAATGTCACATCATTTAAATTTTTTTTCTAGTTTTATTGAGATAGTTGACATATAACATAGTTTAAGGTATAAAACGTAATGATTTGATATATACACATACTTGCAAAATGGTTACTCCAGTAAGTTTAGTTAACATCTATCACTTCACATAGTTTTTAAAAATGTTTTTCCTTGTGATGAGAATTTTTAAGTAACTTTCAAATATGTAATAATATAGTATTATTAACTGTCATCACTCTGCTGACATTACATTCCTAGGACTTATTTTTCTTATAACTGGAAGTTTATACCATTTAACCATGTTCATCCATTTCACCCACTCTCCACACCCCAACTCTGGCAACCCGCAGTCTGTTCGCTGTATCAACGGATTTAGTCTTTTTAGGTTCTAATACATGAGATCATATGGTATTTGTCTTCCTTTCATATTTGTTTCACTTAACATAATGCCCTCAAGGCCACTCCACTTTAATATAGTATTAACTGAAGACACAGCACCCACAAGACCCAAATACACTGGATGTGTCAGAGCAACTCCTATCAAGGGGCGTGAGTTCTTCAGTCTAAACATCCATAGAACCCTCTTTTCCATCACTTCTCACTGAACATTCATGTTTCTAGCTACTTCTCACTCAAAGGAACTCTTCACCAAGTTTTAAATTGAGAAAACTGTATTTACTTACAATCAGCAAAGAATTTATATTAGGTCATTTTAATTTGGTCATTCTTTCTTATGTCGTATTTCTTGTGTGTTGTAATTTAGTTGTGTATGTCTTTCCCTACAAAAACTGAACACATTGGAACATTTTTATAATAAAACATTTACAAGTTTGTTAATGCTAAACTCTTAACATGCAGCCTGATCATTCAGAGAAGCCAATCTTTAAACCCCTACCAAGCATTTTAGACAGCCTTCACTGATATATAAGGACTTTCACTTAGGATATCTGCTCTGGTAGCTAGATAGATTGTAACACTGTGAAACACCACCAGCCATGTTTTGTATTTAGCACTATTGTTCAAGTTCGTACACTTTTAAGATAAACTTAAAGAGTACACATATGTGAGTGAGGCTTAACTTCCTTTTCTACAGACAATCAGTTATGTTTTAAATGCTGCAAAGCAATTAATAGGTCTAAAATTGTTCTGTCAGATATTGTAGTTCATCAGAGAGTAAGGTTTAAAAACAAATTCTGGGTGTATGGGTATGTAAAGCAAATTTTTAGTTTAAATTTCACCTTAAGTCAAAAGGAAAACAATTTGATTCAGCTGTTTAAACTTTTTAGATTTGTCTGCTTAAGAACTGTAAAAAAGATAAATTATAAAGAAAATTGCTCATGCATACATGTGCATGCACACACACAGTATATAAATACCCTTGTAATTTTGAGAAAGTGCCCACTTACTTTTTAGTCTTTTGGATGAATTATATTTGGTTTCAGGTATGTTTAAAAGCTTGAAAATTACTTTTGTAACTGCATTCTTTGTCACATGAAATTGGGCATTTAAATACATTCTTTAATGCTAAAATATAAAAATGCTGTAAATGCTTACTTTTTCAATTTTAATAAAAAACTATTACAAATATTCATATTAATAATACTGGTTCATAATAGCACAGTGAATTTTCTCTTGAAGAATATGGATTACAGGCATTTAGAATTTACCATTTCATATTGGAACAAATAATTTCAATCAAGTCTATCAAATATACTATAGACTTAGACTGCTTGGAAAATCCCATTAATTCCTATGTTCTAAAGTTCACTCCTTACATACCTTTTAAGAACAAGTTTATTAATTTCCCTGAGTTATTCTGAAACTGTCAGGACTTGACCATTTACACCATAAAGCAGCAAGTTCATATGGTTCAGTTTCATACCATCAGTACTCAGCCTGGTCTCTCCATGAAGTCAAATTGAGTTTGTTTTTTTAAACTGAGTTGACAAATAGAGGGACCTATGATACAGTGTGTTCTGGGCCTGAGGGGAGCCAATCCTGCTGTTAAGAGATTATTTCTAAGGTAAAGCAAAGATATTGCTTATCAGTCACCTAAATCCACCAACCAAAAGAAAATCAGTGAAACATGTAATGGGTTTGAGGAAACTTTTAGGGATAAATATCAAATAATTCAGGTTTGAAACTTAAGGAATAAAGAAATTTCTCGTGACTCTTTAGTATGGCTGGCTTTCCAAGAGTGGCTGCTGGGCTTAGGTGCNCTTCACTGATATATAAGGACTTTCACTTAGGATATCTGCTCTGGTAGCTAGATAGATTGTAACACTGTGAAACACCACCAGCCATGTTTTGTATTTAGCACTATTGTTCAAGTTCGTACACTTTTAAGATAAACTTAAAGAGTACACATATGTGAGTGAGGCTTAACTTCCTTTTCTACAGACAATCAGTTATGTTTTAAATGCTGCAAAGCAATTAATAGGTCTAAAATTGTTCTGTCAGATATTGTAGTTCATCAGAGAGTAAGGTTTAAAAACAAATTCTGGGTGTATGGGTATGTAAAGCAAATTTTTAGTTTAAATTTCACCTTAAGTCAAAAGGAAAACAATTTGATTCAGCTGTTTAAACTTTTTAGATTTGTCTGCTTAAGAACTGTAAAAAAGATAAATTATAAAGAAAATTGCTCATGCATACATGTGCATGCACACACACAGTATATAAATACCCTTGTAATTTTGAGAAAGTGCCCACTTACTTTTTAGTCTTTTGGATGAATTATATTTGGTTTCAGGTATGTTTAAAAGCTTGAAAATTACTTTTGTAACTGCATTCTTTGTCACATGAAATTGGGCATTTAAATACATTCTTTAATGCTAAAATATAAAAATGCTGTAAATGCTTACTTTTTCAATTTTAATAAAAAACTATTACAAATATTCATATTAATAATACTGGTTCATAATAGCACAGTGAATTTTCTCTTGAAGAATATGGATTACAGGCATTTAGAATTTACCATTTCATATTGGAACAAATAATTTCAATCAAGTCTATCAAATATACTATAGACTTAGACTGCTTGGAAAATCCCATTAATTCCTATGTTCTAAAGTTCACTCCTTACATACCTTTTAAGAACAAGTTTATTAATTTCCCTGAGTTATTCTGAAACTGTCAGGACTTGACCATTTACACCATAAAGCAGCAAGTTCATATGGTTCAGTTTCATACCATCAGTACTCAGCCTGGTCTCTCCATGAAGTCAAATTGAGTTTGTTTTTTTAAACTGAGTTGACAAATAGAGGGACCTATGATACAGTGTGTTCTGGGCCTGAGGGGAGCCAATCCTGCTGTTAAGAGATTATTTCTAAGGTAAAGCAAAGATATTGCTTATCAGTCACCTAAATCCACCAACCAAAAGAAAATCAGTGAAACATGTAATGGGTTTGAGGAAACTTTTAGGGATAAATATCAAATAATTCAGGTTTGAAACTTAAGGAATAAAGAAATTTCTCGTGACTCTTTAGTATGGCTGGCTTTCCAAGAGTGGCTGCTGGGCTTAGGTGCACGTGTGGGAAGCCTCGATGCCCGTCCCCTTTGGTGAGTCAGAGGCTTGGGTGCTTCAGTTGTCAGTTAATTTCAGCTCCTCCTCTGAGTGGCCGTGGAGACGGGCTGTAGCCGTGGGGAAATTGCCTTCTTGCTCAGCCAATGGCACCTCACTCCTTTAGGAACCAAATATTAAGCTTTCCAGCATGTCTGCAAGGGTTGGTGGCCTCTAGGCTCAGCCCAGCTTTAACCCCAGTCCTGTTGCTAAAGTAGCAGAGACTCAAGGCCACCTCTATAAAGAATAGCCAACCTAACCTATAGATCTAATGCAATCCCCATCAAATTAACACATTTCATTTTTCACAGAATTAAGACAAATAATCCTAATATTTATAGAGAACTGTAAAAGACCCAGAATTGTCAAAGCAGTCTTGAGGGAAAAAAACAAAGCAGGAGGCATAACCCTCCCAGACTTTAATATTTTAATACTTTAATACTACAAGGCTATAGTGACCAAAACAGTGTGGTACTGGCACGAAAACAGACATACTATTATATACAGGATGGATGAACAACACAGGAGACTATATCCTGTGACAAATCATAATGGAAAAGTATGAAAAAATATGAAAAAGCATGTTTATGTGTGTATAATTGAGTCACTTTGCTGTACCAAAAAAACTTTATGTACCTATTACATTCCAGCTACTGCACTAGTCAAAAAGCTAGAAGTCAAATCTAGCATTTTGTTTGCCAGTGCTCTTTTTTTCTCTAAACTTATGGTGACCATTTTTCTCCGGTATTTTGGATGTCTTTCTCCCTAAGGTCAGTAATAGACCTGCTCAGCAGTGTGATGGCTGTGCAGATAAGTTCCTGATCCTTATCTAAAAAATGCTTTTTTTTTTTTAACTTGAGAAGAAAAAGCTTTGGATAGAAGTCTTCTTATATATCTTCTATATCTGTAATATGAGAGCAGCAGCAGCAGCCCTTTGAGTTGTTCTGAGGATGAGAACTGGCAAGGCCCACACAGCACGTAACAAAGCGCTGGGTCTCCAGTGAGCTCTCTCGTGCTATGCCTGCTCTGACAAAACCCAAGACACAGTGCAAACTGTTACCAAAATGGTCTCACTGGGAACAATGGATCTTCTAAAGTCACAGACTCGCTTCCAAACATTTTAAAACCACAACTAGGATTATGCAAAAGGAACTCAGTTCCTCACTTCAATCCCAAGTCATTTCATCATTGTTCTAAAGCAAGCAGTTGAAAACGATACTTATAGTGAGTACATGTTTTATGCTTCAGTCATCCTCTTCCTCTTCACCCCCTCCTTTCCTCTTTCTGGAGGGTTCATCTGAACAGATAACAAGAGAGAAGGTGTAAAATTCAATACTGAATGTTTCTGGAAATTCTGTCTAAAGTAGTTCTGAGCTGATGGGGGAGCCAGCCTTTCAAGTTAGAACTCGACCCCCCAGCGATGACCTTGGCCACAGACAGGTCAGACAAGGGGGCCCGGACTTCCAGCGGTCAGTGCCAAGGAACACGTCACTATTTTGGTGTGGATTCCCCTCATTACTACTTGAAATGTGTTCCTCTGCTTCCTCAGTACTTCCCTTTCTCTCTCTTAAATTCACTATTTTAAAGCCTGTTGACTTTTTTTTAAGGACTGCTTGTGTTCTATGTGCTTTTTTCAGTATGGTTTCCAAGTTCTAAATAGATTTTTTCCACATGAAAAATGAGTGCTGCTTTTACATTTCTGTTACTGAGATGTTTCCTCTGACCTGTAACTCAAGACCCATAGTGGAGTGTGTTACGTGTTCAGAAAACACTGGATAAATGAATATGGTACAATGGCAACAACAGAGTGAGTCACTTTGTGTAATTAAGACTTAAATTTTCTTGTGATCTTTAAGTGGAAAAGGAAATAAAGTCGATAATTTTAACAACATGGAAATGAAATAACCCTGCACTACTACTATGCTCAGGGTGATCGTGAGAGGCCCCTTGATCTATTTCAGTGAACTACTTCTAGTGTCTCAGCCACATGTCTTTTCTCACAGGCCTTTCTGTCCACTGGCACACCCACCCTAACACTTCCTTCAAGATCCAACAAGAGGGTGACTGTTCTGGCTGCCTCCCACTGCACACAGGGGGCAGGCGTTCCTCCAGGCCATGCCGAGGCCTGTTACTGCTTTCATCTCACTGAGTTGTAGGGAGCTGGGCAGACACCTGTCTGTGCTCCTGTGCCGTGAGCTCCTTATTCCGGGAGTCGGCTTGTGGCTGCAGGACAAACCCCTTCAGATTGAATAAATTTGGTTTTACCTCATCAGTGGTGAGTTTCTTTGCTGTCAGTGATCTTTGAGCCCCATCTTCATCTGGTCCCTCATCACTCTCCGGAGAATAGATTCTGGTCCCTTCCTCTGAAAGCAAATTTGAGGACTTTAGATATGGGACTGACCTGCAAAGATGAAGACCCATTTATTCCTGAAAAAAAATTTTTTTTTTACTGTTGAATGTTGTTACTTCCCACTGTATATTTCCCTTTGTTGAGACGCCAACCATTTTTTAAAAGTTTTCATGAAGAGATACATACAGCTTTCAAACATGCTTAAATGACTTATATTGGAGAGGTTTTTTTCCCTCAGAGAGACTGACCACTTTTAAATACCTGAAGGGCTGCACACACACATTTTTTAAAACTACAAAGTTTAACACTGGGTCCTTAATTATACAATCAGGCAAACTGCCTAGTATACATTTTTTTACCATGAGGACATAAATTATTTGATTTTCTTAATTATGGGGGTGCCTTATTTTCCCAGCCAACTTTTCATGTGAGAAAGTGGTCCTAACAAAAACAGGAGAAAAGGCCTTTGCATCGTCCTCAGTGAATGACAGCAGGACAGACACTCAGTGGTCACCAGACTCACCTCCGCGTTCCCCTTGCTTGTGGTTTTTGACGGCTTCACCCTCCTCGTCACTGTTGGGGTCCTGGTAGGGGGCACTTGGGCCCCCCTGGTTCTGCAGACGGATTGTCTCCTGGTGAGCAGAAGCCCTCAAACGTGCTGCTTCTTTCTGTAAAGACTTAAATGAATTCACTTAGTGCCCGCCTGAAACTAAAGAACGTGAAAATGCCTTGCCCGGGATAACACCAGTTCCTATGTCCTCAGGGTGAGTTCTCTCCGTTTCACACCTCTGTTAGCACACACGGTCATCGTCATATTCAGTTCTAAGGCGTGAAGACACCACAGGGTGAAGAGGCAGAAGGCTCCCTCACACCAACCGCCCCATCACAACTGGCATGGGCACAGCCTTGGGAGCTGCAGCGTCCCCTCTGCTGCCAGGAACAGTCCAGAGGGCATGACCAGCCTGAGGAGCCTCGTCCGTGCCCAGCAGATGCCTGAGGGAGGCAGGTTCTCTTCACCCTGAGACACACCTGACTTGCCCAGGCTCCACCAGCCTACCCCAGATATTCCTGCCTGGGGCCGTCAACCCAGGGCACTCCCCACAGCTAACAGCTGGATGAGGGGAGTGCTGGTGGGGAGGGTCCCTGAGTCCCAAAGTAGAGCCCTTGTTCCCTTCCATCCAACTGGCTTCCACATGTTGGGTTCCACGGGTAGGGCCAGTGTTGACTGAGTCAGGAATGTCCTTTTTTTATTTTTTTAAGGAATGTCCTTCTGACCTTCCTACATCACCTCCCCTCTGGCTAACACAGTTTAATGATATGTGTCAAAGGTTATGTTTTTTTAAAAACTGTCAGTTTCCCTCTGAGAGCTCACAGATTGGAGAGAGGACACCTGAGTGTCTGGATTGCCGTGTCTCACCACTGGCCCATTGACTATGACCATTTCTATGGTTAACCACACACTTGGAAGCTTAAGCTGGCTCCCTGATAACTAAAGAGAAAAAATGACTGTGACAATAAGACGATTTAATATTCTGAAAAGCTCAGCTCTTAATGCCCCCGAACAATCCTAGAATAAAGCTCAGCCAACATACCTTAATCAACTCTACACGCTGGCATTCAGGATCAGGACCCACCACTGGTAAGATTCTAATCGTCTGCATCCTTGAGCATCTACTAGCAAGTGGTAGGGTCACCTTTTTATGTGTGGCATAGTCTGTAGCATGAGGTCTGCGGGAAACAGACAAAAACGACTCACTATCTACTAAGAACACTTGCAGGCAATCACAGGAACAGCAAACAGCGGCGCACAGTAACATCAGCACCCACAGCCCTCTCCTCTGGCACATGCACACACCAAGAGCATGCTTGCAGTCAGCCAGCTTCCCAGGTCAAAGGCCCTGAAGAGAAGGGATGTGCTGACGAGCAGAGTGGCACAGACAGTTCAGGCCTCTTACCAGGTGTGCCGATCAATGTGAATTAATTATAACTGGTCTTCTGGTTTAGACAGCAGCCTTGTGTTGGTTTCCATAGCATGAACTGGCTCCCTGAGAGACAGGAACTTGTTGCAAAGGTGAAAAATGGCATGGGGAACCAGACCATGGGCCCTGGGGAGCTGCACCTCAACATCACATCAGTCAGACTCTTTGCACATCCAGCCTCTCTAACCTGTTGCTCAAACTGCCAAGCAGCAATAGGTTACTATGAATAGTTACCTGAAGGTGAGTTTGGACTTAAAGACGGCTTGTCCCTGCAGACCAGTGTCTTCCCTGATGAACAGGTGGTTGTGATTGGCCTGCATCGGGGCCTTGTAGATATCAAACACCTCGTTGCCTAAATGTAGGGACAGGCTGGAAACAGAAATAGTTCAGTTATTAGGATGGATAGTTAACAAATCCTATAGCTTCCATTCTGTCCTGTTGTTTTGTCACTAAGTTGTGCTCGACTCTGCAACCCCATGGACTGTAGCCCGCCAGTCTCCATGGGATTCTCCAGGCAAGGATGCTGGAGTGCATTGCCATTTCCTTCTACAGGGGATCTTCCCAACCCAGGGATCAAACCTGCATCTCCTGCATTGGCAAGTGGGTTTTTTTATCATGAGCTACCAGGGAAGTCTCTACCCTGTTAGCAATTCTTAAAATGCTGTGGAACTACACGATCCTGTCCCCCATACTGAAGATTTAAGACAGACAAAAGATACTAGAAACAACTAACCTACCTCCTTTCAAAGTAAAAGGTGGTAAAATCCATCTTCCTTTCAGCTTGAAATCTAATTGTTTTATCATTTCCCAATCTCTACGACTTCATTAGTAAAATAGAAATCATTTTTTCAAACATACTAATCTATAATGTCTAATGGTCACATATGGGCTCTGACATTAGGTCTTCATCTCATTAAGGTAGATACTGTGAATTTGATTACTTCTTGGGTCTATGTCTAGAGTCTCCCAGCACAGCACTGTGACCTCTGCTGCTGCTGTGTAGGACCATATTGGGGGATCTTTTTTCATTACAGAATTAACAAAATTTTCAGTCATGTCCAACTCTGTGCGACCCCATAGATGGCAGCCCACCAGGCTCCGCCATCTCTGGGATTCTTCAGGCAAGGACACTGGAGTGGGTTGCCATTTCCTTCTCCAATGCATGCAAGTGAAAGTGAAGTCACTGAGTCATGTCCAACTCTCAGCGACCCCATGGACTGCAGCACACCAGGATCCTCCGTCCATGGGATTTTCCAGGCAAGAGTACTGTGACCTCAACCCTGTTTATTTCTCCTAGGTTTCCCAGATAAGGCCAGGAGCCTCAGTTCAGTTCAGTCACTCAGTCGTGTCCAACTCTGCGACCCCATGGACTGCAGCATGCCACGCCTCCCTGTCCATCACCAACTCCCAGAACTTGCTCAAGCTCATGTCCATTGAGTCGGCGATGCCATCCAACCATCTCATCCTCTGTCGTCTCCTTCTCCTCCCACCTTCAGTCTTTCCCAGCATCAGGGTCTTTTCAAATAAGTCAGTTCTTCACATCAGGTGGCCAAAGTATTGGCGTTTCAGCTTCAGCCATCAGTCCTTCCAATGAATATTCAGAACTGATTTCCTTTAGGATGGACTGGTTGGATCTCCTTACTGTCCAAGGGACTCTCAAAAGTCTTCTCCAACACCACAGTTCAAAAGCATCAGTTCTTTGGCACTGGGCTTTCTTTAATAGTCCAACTTTCACATCCATACATGACTACTGGAAAAACCAAAGCTTTGACTAGACGGACCTTTGTTGGCAAAGTAATGTCTCTGCTTTTTAAATATGCAATCTAAGAGGCCTAGATTTTGTTAATTCTGTAATGAAAAAAGATCCCCAAATATGGTCCTACACAGAAAACTTCATTCATCCCAGGCCTCCCTCTGGGTTTTTCCATACTCCACAGGTCTGTGCTCACCTTCCATCCGACCACTTGACTATCCGAGCATTGCTTTCTTTAATTTTATTTCCGTCTTTATCCCGGCATATCCTCCATCGTATAGTATTTTCTATCTGATATAAAACACAAAGGCATACAAAACCAGTTGGTAAAGAATCTGCTTGCAGTGCAGGAGACCTGGATTCAATGCTTGGGTCGGGAAGATGCCCTGGAGACAAGTGTGGCAACCCACTCCAGTATTCTTGCCTGGAGAATCCCATAGACGGAGGAGTCTGATGGGTTACAGTTCATGGGATCGCAAAGAGACATGACTGATCAACTAACACTTTCACATAGAAAACCAGTGTTACTGACTGCATGTTCTTAAGTGATTTATAATCACATGCCAAGAATTCAGAGGTGGTGAGAAAATAAGCTCATCGAAAAATAGATGATTAGGCAACACGGAAACCCTCCTACTACAGATACCTAGAGACACTGGTTAAACTCACCAGACATTCTGTTTTAATCTTTTCTGAACTCCACCTCATGGCAGTGGAAGCAAAAACTTAGGGCCCGTATGAGGTTGGAGTTTGTAACCGATTTCTATTGCAGCCCCACTTGAAGGGTTATGAACCCAGTGAAAGAAGGACTAAAGAAAGGCCCAGTAGGAAAAGAAACCTCTGAGCATTAATTTTTTGAAAAATGTAATTAAGTAATAAACAATAAATTAAAACCTGAGACTTTTGCTTTACCCATATGGTGAGACGCTCCAAATTACAGAAGTAGTGTAAGAATGGCTACCACTGTGGCCTCTGACAGACACTCATTCCACAGCCGGTTAAAGACAATGCCATTCCTCTGAAAGCAATAGCAGGGTTTTGCTTTCCAGGTCTTCTCAAGGGGGAACCCCTAATGACAGGACCTCTTCTCTGTGCATGAGCTGAATTTCCATAAAGAGTCTGAGATATTTTTACTATGGGAAGCAGCTCAGATCTATCCATGAGAAAAAGTGGAGGGGCAGTTCTGTATATCTAGCTATTATATTATTATTTATCCTGAAGGAAGTAGCTAACAGTTTTCAAGAATTCTTATCTTGACTGCTGTCAAAAAATTACAACTGCCAAAGAAAGGTTAAAAAAGTGATAATCCTACAATTTTAAAAAAGGGTATGTACCTTCTCTCCTAAAAATATTCTGTAAAGACATTTAATTCCTCATTCTAAACAGGTATTTATTGATCAAAAAATAAACA
>SJYV01008279.1:927460-992670 GCA_006410875.1 Neotragus pygmaeus
CCCCATACTGAAGATTTAAGACAGACAAAAGATACTAGAAACAACTAACCTACCTCCTTTCAAAGTAAAAGGTGGTAAAATCCATCTTCCTTTCAGCTTGAAATCTAATTGTTTTATCATTTCCCAATCTCTACGACTTCATTAGTAAAATAGAAATCATTTTTTCAAACATACTAATCTATAATGTCTAATGGTCACATATGGGCTCTGACATTAGGTCTTCATCTCATTAAGGTAGATACTGTGAATTTGATTACTTCTTGGGTCTATGTCTAGAGTCTCCCAGCACAGCACTGTGACCTCTGCTGCTGCTGTGTAGGACCATATTGGGGGATCTTTTTTCATTACAGAATTAACAAAATTTTCAGTCATGTCCAACTCTGTGCGACCCCATAGATGGCAGCCCACCAGGCTCCGCCATCTCTGGGATTCTTCAGGCAAGGACACTGGAGTGGGTTGCCATTTCCTTCTCCAATGCATGCAAGTGAAAGTGAAGTCACTGAGTCATGTCCAACTCTCAGCGACCCCATGGACTGCAGCACACCAGGATCCTCCGTCCATGGGATTTTCCAGGCAAGAGTACTGTGACCTCAACCCTGTTTATTTCTCCTAGGTTTCCCAGATAAGGCCAGGAGCCTCAGTTCAGTTCAGTCACTCAGTCGTGTCCAACTCTGCGACCCCATGGACTGCAGCATGCCACGCCTCCCTGTCCATCACCAACTCCCAGAACTTGCTCAAGCTCATGTCCATTGAGTCGGCGATGCCATCCAACCATCTCATCCTCTGTCGTCTCCTTCTCCTCCCACCTTCAGTCTTTCCCAGCATCAGGGTCTTTTCAAATAAGTCAGTTCTTCACATCAGGTGGCCAAAGTATTGGCGTTTCAGCTTCAGCCATCAGTCCTTCCAATGAATATTCAGAACTGATTTCCTTTAGGATGGACTGGTTGGATCTCCTTACTGTCCAAGGGACTCTCAAAAGTCTTCTCCAACACCACAGTTCAAAAGCATCAGTTCTTTGGCACTGGGCTTTCTTTAATAGTCCAACTTTCACATCCATACATGACTACTGGAAAAACCAAAGCTTTGACTAGACGGACCTTTTTTGGCAAAGTAATGTCTCTGCTTTTTAAATATGCAATCTAAGAGGCCTAGATTTTGTTAATTCTGTAATGAAAAAAGATCCCCAAATATGGTCCTACACAGAAAACTTCATTCATCCCAGGCCTCCCTCTGGGTTTTTCCATACTCCACAGGTCTGTGCTCACCTTCCATCCGACCACTTGACTATCCGAGCATTGCTTTCTTTAATTTTATTTCCGTCTTTATCCCGGCATATCCTCCATCGTATAGTATTTTCTATCTGATATAAAACACAAAGGCATACAAAACCAGTTGGTAAAGAATCTGCTTGCAGTGCAGGAGACCTGGATTCAATGCTTGGGTCGGGAAGATGCCCTGGAGACAAGTGTGGCAACCCACTCCAGTATTCTTGCCTGGAGAATCCCATAGACGGAGGAGTCTGATGGGTTACAGTTCATGGGATCGCAAAGAGACATGACTGATCAACTAACACTTTCACATAGAAAACCAGTGTTACTGACTGCATGTTCTTAAGTGATTTATAATCACATGCCAAGAATTCAGAGGTGGTGAGAAAATAAGCTCATCGAAAAATAGATGATTAGGCAACACGGAAACCCTCCTACTACAGATACCTAGAGACACTGGTTAAACTCACCAGACATTCTGTTTTAATCTTTTCTGAACTCCACCTCATGGCAGTGGAAGCAAAAACTTAGGGCCCGTATGAGGTTGGAGTTTGTAACCGATTTCTATTGCAGCCCCACTTGAAGGGTTATGAACCCAGTGAAAGAAGGACTAAAGAAAGGCCCAGTAGGAAAAGAAACCTCTGAGCATTAATTTTTTGAAAAATGTAATTAAGTAATAAACAATAAATTAAAACCTGAGACTTTTGCTTTACCCATATGGTGAGACGCTCCAAATTACAGAAGTAGTGTAAGAATGGCTACCACTGTGGCCTCTGACAGACACTCATTCCACAGCCGGTTAAAGACAATGCCATTCCTCTGAAAGCAATAGCAGGGTTTTGCTTTCCAGGTCTTCTCAAGGGGGAACCCCTAATGACAAGACCTCTTCTCTGTGCATGAGCTGAATTTCCATAAAGAGTCTGAGATATTTTTACTATGGGAAGCAGCTCAGATCTATCCATGAGAAAAAGTGGAGGGGCAGTTCTGTATATCTAGCTATTATATTATTATTTATCCTGAAGGAAGTAGCTAACAGTTTTCAAGAATTCTTATCTTGACTGCTGTCAAAAAATTACAACTGCCAAAGAAAGGTTAGAAAAGTGATAATCCTACAATTTTTAAAAAAGGGTATGTACCTTCTCTCCTAAAAATATTCTGTAAAGACATTTAATTCCTCATTCTAAACAGGTATTTATTGATCAAAAAATAAACATAAAGATCATTTTGTAAGTTCATCTCAAATTGTTATCCCTGTGTTTTATTTTATAAAAAGCTTAAAAAAAAAAAAAAGAATAAAGTGTGGAATGGTACCTTTAATTTTAACCTGGTTCTCTCTTCTTCATCAAGCATTTTCTTATTTTCAAATTCATCTTCATAATACTGATGATCAAAAGGCCTAAAAAATGTTTTTTAATGTATTAGCCATCTTTAGTATGAATACTATAAAATAATACTTTATAACATGTACCAATATGTTAAAAAAAATCACAGTAGACAAATAACTTCAAGTAAAACTTCAAAGAAGTATGCAAATTAGTTTTTTAAAATTTTTTTGCCTGAAAAAAATCCAAATGTGACTAATAATTCAAATTTTTTAAATTGTTTTCTTGTTTGGTGAAATAGTCCTCTAAAGTATAGGTGACACATGATTTACCTTTTCATATTTTTTTAAGAAAAGTGTCATGTTTAATTGCACAAGAGCTAGCACTTGTGAACCATCATGATACCCATCCACACTATTTTGTTTTCAAATATCATCATCTTTTCTAGATTCAAAATGGCTTTTGCATTGAACTTTTGTGATTTTTCCAGCAAACTTTCTCATCTTCGTTTACCAAATTTTCAGCTTTATGAGAATAAAAAAACATCTTCATCAGCTATATCTGCTCATGGATAAGAAAGTGCCAAAATGCTAAAAGAATTATTAGCAGTAAAGCTTTCTCATGCCAGTAAATTTATCATTTTCTACCACAGCACACCCTAAATTTATCTTTTCAGAGTTACATGAAATATCTCCCACCTCTGTGATTAGCCAACACATTACAAACAAGAACATTTACAGTCCACATAATTTTACTCAATATCTTGCAGGAAAAATAATACTTTAAATCAGTCCTCTTACTTGGATTCTATGCTGAGAAATTTGGGTAGTTTAACAAAGTATAATTCATTTCCTAAATCAGAGTTGATGTTAGGAATTTCTACTTCTATTTTGGTTTCAGAAATCGGCTCTTCCTCCTGCTGGTTCTGAGGCACTCCACATCCATCCTAAGAAAGGAATCAGAATGTTTAAGAGCTTGAGGTGACATTAGAAATGCTCTAGCTGTCCTTCCGCAACAGAAAGATGAAGGTTTGACAGGATGTCAAACCACTACAGAGATAAAGTAGTCAGCAGCCCCTCCAGCCTCACCTCAAAATTTCATCCTTTCTATCCTACTCCCCCAAAACCACCATGTAAAACAAGACCTGTCGGCCTGCATTACCAGAAAAAAAGTTGACATACCTAGTTTTCATAAGATATTTAGCAACACAAGTGTGAAATTATACAACACTTCAATACTAAGTAACTATTAAAATCAGAGAAAAATGTCAAATAATACACACTTCCAGGCACAAGTTTGAGTAAGAAAACCTTTTGAATCAAAGGTTTTCAAATTATGAGTCCTCACAGTCTAGCCCCTAAAGTTTGGCATCAAATTCATTCTGAGCAATTCCTTCTATGCCCTTTAATAGCCAGAAATTCCCAACATAGCTAAGAAAGTCACCTATTCATCAGATGTTCCAGATTCTCTCTATATGAGAGAGTCAGGCCCATCAGCCTCTGAATCTTTTTTCTTAGCTTTGAACAGTGGGATCAGTTGAGATTTGTACTTACTGTAACAGGCTGTCTTTGAATGGGTGGTTGATTATCCCCATCACTGTCTGAAGAAATGTCATCTATGTCTCCAAACAGATCCATTGTGCCACTATAATCTTCAATGTTGGGAAAGAATGCATCATATTAATTAATTTCTCTTGATTGAAGTTCTTCACATAGTTCTTGGCCCATCATTTCACTATATTTCCAAGGTTCATAAACCAAATCTTTATTAAGCCATCCTGACACTGGCTCCATGAGCCTGGGCCTCAGAAGCCTAACGAGCAGGAGTGACTACAGAGAAGGAAAATGGGAGTTAGTTGGTGGAAGTCAAGTTGCTGTGATGGCCAGCTTTCAGGGTGGAGCCCAGGGGTTCCTGCCTCTGGTATTCTTGGCCTTGTGCAGTCCCCTCCAACAGGCATCGTGGTTGGTTTACATGATCAACAGAGTGCAGCTTCACTTCCGAGGCTCAGCATGATGTCACAGCCTTTCTGCCTCACCCTTTCTCCCTTGGGTCACTTGCTCTGGAGGAAGCCAGCTACCACGATGTGAAGACACATAACCTGCCATGGCAAGGTTCACGCGGTGAGAAACTGAGTCCCCCGGCCCAAGCACCATGAGAGTGAGCCATCCTGGAAACGGATCCTTCAGCCTGAGATAACATCCTGACTCAATGTTGGATGAGCCAACATCCTGACTAAAGCCTTGTGAGAGACCCTGGGCCAGGGCTACACCACTCCTGACCCTTAGGACTGTGAGATATATGAAATGTTTAAGCTGGCCTTCTCAGGGAATGCAGTTGGGGAAGGTGAGAGGTGGTGTGCATGTCATACAAGACATGTCTACTTCGACACTCCTGTCTCCCTGTTTTTGGATTCCCTCTGCACAATGCCAGGGAAGCTTTGGTATCTAACTTCATTAAATGTAGGCCACCACTGAGTATTCTTAAGTTAACCAATCAAGTACAGAGCCATGTCCAGAATATATAAGTGCACCCATATCAGTAAATTTGGCCCAAGGTAGTCAAGTGTTTTTCCATCTGACATTCTTAGAATCCACTTTCACACATATTCCCCAGACTTTTGCCCATATGTATTAGCAAAATCTTGCAATTGTTTTGATGTATAAGTTATTTCTTCTTCAGTTGAAGTTTATGCTTTCTTTGCGAGTATATAAGATCCTAGCGATGGAGCTATTGGTAAAAATTGGGTAAGACAGCATTCAGCTGAGTGGTTCTTGAGGAGAATGAAAACTGACCCAAGTGATGTTATTACAGGATTTTCAAGCAAGAAGACTAGTTTCACAACCTACTGAATGGGAGAAAATATTTGCAAATGATATGACCGATAAGAGGTTAATATAAACAGGTCATCCAGTTCAATATAAAAAAAAAATCTGATTAATGGGCAGAAGACATTAATAGACATTTATGCAAAGAAGACATAGAGATGTTCAAGAGGCACATGAAAAAATGCTCAACACTCCTAATCATTCAAAACAGAAATCAAAACCACAGTAAGATATCACCTCACTGAATAGCTATCATCAAAAAGTCTATAGACAGCAAGTCTCAGTGACAATGCGGAGAAAGAGAGACCTTTGTGTGCTGTTGTGGAGAACATAAATCGGTGCAGCCACTATGCAAAAGAGTACGGTGGTTGCTCAGAAAATTACAAGTAGGGGCGTCCCTGGTGGCTCAATGGTGATGAATCTGCCTTCCAATGCAGGAGACATGGTTTCAATTCCCGATCCAGGAAGATTCTACAGGCTGCAAAGCAACTAAGCGCATGTGCCATAAATATTGAGCCTGTGCTCTGGAGCCCGCAAGTTGCAACTACTGAGCCCACGCACCCTAGAGCCCGTGCTGTGCAAGAAGAGAAGCTACCACACTGAGAAGTCCATGCACCACAACCAGAGAGTGGCCCCCACTCACCTCAACCAGAGAAAAAAGCCCACAAAGCAATGAGGACCCAGCACAGCCAAAAATAAATAATTAAAAATAAAAATAAAACTACCATAACTGTACTCCCTGGTTTATATCTGAAAAAAACAGAAACCCTAATTTAAAAAGATACATGTACTCCAATGTTCATGGCAGCAATATTTACAATAGCCAAGGTATCGAAGCAACCAGTCCATCAACAGATAAATGGATTTTTAAAAAGATACGGTGTGAATATATATATCTAATGTAGTCTTACTCAGCCCTAAAAAAGGAACGAAACTCTGTCACTTGCAACAGCAGAGATGGACCTAGAGGGTACTATGCTTATTAGTGAAATAAGTCAGACGACAGATACAGTATGTTATCACTTATATGTGGAATCTGAAAAATAAACCAGCGAATATAACAAAACAAACAGACTCACAGATATAGAAAACAAACTAGTGGTTACCAGTAAGGAGAGGGAAGTGGGGAGGGACATAATAGGGGTAGAGAATTAAGATGAACAAACTACTATGTATAAAATAATAGATTACAAGGATATAGTGTACAGCACACGAAACATAGCCAACACTTCATAACTTTAAATGGAGTATAATCTATAAAAAATATTCGAATCACTATTTTTGTACACCTGAAACTAATAAATCAACTATATATTAAAAAAAAGAAACTATTAATAATTTCCTCAGACCTAGGGAGGCAAACTGCTTCTCACAGGCAAGGGAGGCTCAGAGAGACTACAAACTTTGTTTTTCACCTTCGTCTGAATTCAAACAGATATTCCTATCCTGTAACAAATCATAATGAATAAGAATATTAAATATATATATACATATAACTGAAATACTTTGCTATATAGCAGAAATTAACACTGTAAATCAATTCTTCAATTAAAAAAAAAAAAGCCAACCTAAGCTTGTAAACTTCCTGTTAAGTGCTCCAGGGCACTCAGAAGTAGGCAGCCCATACCAGTCCTCAGGACTGCCTAGCAAGTATAGCAGCCACGTGAGCCCTCAGCCACAGGGGATAATCTGACTCATCATGATGCCAAGGCATCACCATTTCCCTTTGGCGAGGAACTCGGACCTGCATTCAAACGCAAACCAACCTATGCACCTCATCTTTGAGGATTTGCTTCCTGGACTACCACTCAGGTCCAAGTTGGGCCTCAGAAAACATACCAGTTGTTTATACAGATACATTTTAGTATTTTTTAAAAATCGCAATTAGGTTTAAAGCTGTTGATTTTGGTTACAAGAAATACGAAGAGAATTCCTAAGGGATGACAAAAGTAGCAAATTCAGAGAGCCACTTCCGCCCCTGGAGACAAGGGAACAAAGGGAATATGTAATTATTCCTAAACTTAAAAACTTATAACAGAGCCCCTTGGAGCTGAAACTCATACCTGAGGAAGAGAAGTGTCCAGCAGGTACTGATGTCTCTCAGGAGTACAATGAAGCTGGCTCTTCAAGTCTTCGTAAAACTGCAAACTGGACTGAGCAGCTGTGGGAACAAACTGCCTCAGCTGAGGTGAACAAGTCCTGGTTGGCTCCCTTCAACAGGAAGCCCCCACGAAGTTCTATAAGCAAACAGGAAGGAGCAATCTATTCATTGTCAACTAGGCTCCCAGTCTTCTCCAGCGCCCCCTAACAGGGGGCAGCTGGCAAAACTGAAATGTGCTTGCAGAGGCTTGACCTTTCACCTCCAAGCTCTGCACAGAAGGGGTAGGTTTGGAGATGAGAGACTCCAAGAGCTCAGTTATTGTCACATAAGTGTCTACTAGTAAAAAAACCAGAAACTATGTTGTCCTAGAAAGGACAGAGTCAAAATGAAGGCTCTCAAGGGCCAGACAACAGTTTCAATTTGATAAGCCAATAGCAAAGGGGCTACAGATTTGCGAGTTAGGCAAGCGACACAAAGGTGAGTTAGGACCTTCTCTTTCAGTGTCACTTCTCTATAACCAGGTTTCAGGGAGAGCCTCCCATAGATAGCCACCATTCCTGGGTTATATTAACAGCCCTAGTTCATAATGGAAAGATTAGTCTGTGTAGAACGGCATTGTAGAAAACACAAATATGTGTCTTATAGATTTAAAATATATCTGCTAACTGAGCCATTTCTACTATCAAGGGGAGTCAAATTTCCCTCCCTCTGAATATGGGCTCACATTAATGATTCACTTCCAATGAACAGAATGTGGTGGATTCTGATGTGACTTTTACTGCTAGCCATAAAAGGTACTCTCAAGAAAAGGTAAAACAGTTCTCTTGGGGTGCTCACTGTTGAAGCCTGTCACCATCTGTGAGAAAGCAGGGCCATGCCTAGGATACAACAAATGAGACACTCACTATCAGGGGTGCCAAAATCTCAGTGATCAAGATAAATAATATTGCAATACATTTTAAAGCACAAAAAATCCCTTTGAACAAAACATCAAAATTTTAAATAGAGATGATCCAAGGAGTTCTGTACTTGTACAACTCCTGTCACTTGCCTTACCCTAATTCCAGACCTGCTAGATCATCTTTATGTGAATTTTTGACACTTTCTCCATCGTATTTTTGCATTAATTTTAATTTTTTTAAATGCTGTGTCACAATATTATTTAACTTGATTACTGTAGTGGGCTGAATAGGGACCCTTCCAAATTCATATCCAACCAGAACCTCAGAATGTAATCTGATTTACCAATAGGATCTTTGCAGATGTAATTATTAAGATGAGTGGACATAGGACGAGGTTTGACCCTAAACCTACCAATGCATGTCCTTAAAGGAGAGTGGGATCTGGCAATACAGAGCAGACACCCAGCGAAACAACCCATGTGAAGACAGAGGTGAGATTAGAATTACGCTGCTACAAGCCAAGGAACACTGGAAGCCTCCAGAAGCTAAGGAGGCAGGAGAGGAGTCTTGCTTAGAGCCTTTAGAGGGCGCATGGCTCGGCTGACACCTTGATTTAGGACTTCGGGCTTCCGAACTATGAGAGGATACGTTTCTACGGTTTGAAGTCTCCCAGTTTGTGGTACTTTTTTATAGCAGCCCTAGCAAATGAATACAATTATGGAAGCTTTTTGTGCCAATTTTTAAAAACTTTGCACCCCAGAAGAATGTCTCACTTTTTTCACTGGGCCTTGGCCAGGTTCTTTGTAGGGCCTGGGAGGAATGCACTAAAAGTTAAGATTTAGTGTAAAGCATGAACAAAATCAACCTGCTTCGGAAGAAGTCCATTTCTTGAACAGAGACTTGCTTTTAAAAAATTTTTATTACAATTAAAATTAGTCAAAAGCAAATCAATTTCTTTTGATCAAAATAACTAATGTTTACATCATATTTATAAAACAAACTGTACAGCAAAATATATAAAATTTTCACATTTTGTACTTCAATCATCATCATCTTCCTCTTCATCACTGATCACGTACTTCTTGTGCTTTTTATTCGCTTTATCGTCATCTTCTGCTTTTCTTTTCCCAGAAGGCTCACCCTCCTAAACAGATAAAAATCTTTAAAAAGTTCATAGAGACTATTTCTAGAAAGGTTTATCAAAATTAGCTCTGAACTGAATAACCCTCGGAAAACCCAAAATAACATATCTGTTGTAATGAGAATGTTTACCAGCTGTAAAACCCGTGGTTTAGGTCATGGCAGTTTCCAAATCTACAAGTACTAGAGGTGTTCAAAATGACTCCAGAGTAATTACAAAACTAATCCTAAAACCCAACTTCAGGACCACAAGGGTGAACTGATAAGCAGCTGTGATCCAGTCTCAGAGGGAAGAAGCTGTTGTACATGGAGAAGGGCTGCAGCAAAGTGGAAACTGGCTTTGCCCTGGGAAAGGTTAGTGCTCTCCCAAAGAGGTTAGCCTATTAACCACTGTCCTGCTGAATATTTTACTTAAACTCTTTTTCTCCACTTCCTCAGACTTCACTTCGTTATGTTAAAAAAATTTTTTTAAGCCTGTCAATTTAAAAAAATAATTTCTTGTTTTGGATGTACAAAAACTCATAAGGATTTTTTTAAAAAAATATTTGAGGGAGTTCCCTGGTGGTCCCGTTTAGGAGTCCTTCTGGCAGTGCAGGGAACGTGGGTTCGGTCCCTGGTCTGGGAACTAAGATCCCACATACCACAGAGCAACTAAACCGGCTTGCCACAACCAGCGAGCCTGTGTGCTGCAATGAAAGATCCCACAGGATGCAACGAAAACCTGACGCAGCCAAGTATGTGGTTTTTTTTTTTTAATTTCTAAACAACTTTGAAGAAATTAAAGGCCTTCACACACAAGTTGCCAAAGCTTAAATTCATGCTGCACAGTGTTCTAACAGAAACAAAAACTCAGGAAGTTAGAACAATTTTTAAAGATAGAATTCAAACAGACCAACACTGAATAATATCAAATACTGATTAAAATGAAATGATGCTAAATATGACACTCCAGAACTACCTTAATGAAACTCTTCGCCAAAAAGAAGACAGGGTGAACAGTTTAAGGCTGAAGCTGGGGAAGGCCAGGCCTCTTACTACCCTGTCCAAAGGACTGCTTCTGGACGTAGCATCCAAGCAGGCACGGGCACTTTTTCTGATGGTCCCTATGCCTGGCCTCTGAGGAGCAAGATCATACCTCACACTTGTTTCTTGCCTTATTATCCCAAATGCATCCCCACAGATCCGAAGTCACAGAATTCAAACAGGACAGTTATGAATCCACAGGAAGAGATCCAGAGGTCCCCCTGCACTTACTTCCCAGCAGGCGGCAGTAAAGTTACCCCACCAGCAAGCCTGGAAGATGGATCCTGCCCCCAGGCTCTGACTAGCCTCCTATCTACTTCCCAGCCTTGGGCAAACCCAGATACTTCTCTCCCACGCCCACAGAGGCAAAAGCAAGAACACTGACTACCACCACTATTTTTCATTTATTTTCAGCTGATGAATCTTATCTTAAACACTTTACATGCAAGCCTGTTTGTGGCAACCTTGCCCAAGTAAATTTCAGTGTGTATGGTCTCTTCAGCTCTAAAATTTTTTAATGGGTTTCGGTGAATAAAGAACAGCTTTCTAAAAGGTGGGAGCAACTGTCCTGAAGGGTCCTAGATAATGCCCAGCAGCTAGGAGGGCAGGAGCCCAGGTCAAAGCTCTCCCAAAGAGGTCTAACCAGCACCAGTTCTAATCCTCTGGTGTAAGACACTCCAGAATTCAGCTCTGAAAACCCTTCCAGGACTGACTGCCCCGGCAGCTACAGAGAAGCACAGTGAAATCCAGCAAAGGCATGCAGGCCTGCTTACTCTCAGGATTTAGAAAGTTAGTGGCACCCTTCAGGAGATCTCATTTTGAGAAATTAGGAGTATGGGATTCTGCCTCAAACTTAGCTGGAATAAACCCCTATGCCATGTAAATACAACACATGACAAAAATATATTAGATGAACACAAAGCTTCCTAATATAATCATGACTTAGGTCCTGCATGCTAAGTCGCTTCAGTCATGTCCAGCTTTCTGCAACCCTATGGACTGTAGCCTGCCAGGCTCTTCTGTCCATGGGATTCTCCACGCAAGAATACCAGAGTAGGTTGCCGTGCCCTCCTCCAGGGGATCTTCCCGACCCAAGGATCAAACCCAAGCCTCTTATGTCTCCTGAACTGGCAGGTGGGTTCTTTACCACTAGCACCACCTGGGTAGCCTCATAGTCATGAACGCAGGTCCCTGAAGACAAAGGAACAGGCAATCCACAATTATACAGGAACTGTCTTCTAACAATTTATTTTTCAGGCTGATTATAAAACTCACATTATAAACAGCTCTCAGAGTTTACTTAACCCAAAATATACCTAAGAATATATAACAATTAGGGTATCTTAAAGTACAAGAAACCAATAACTAGAGAGCCAAGGCTTCCAGGGAAACATACTCTGAACCTCTACCTTGGGAAAGCCTCACACTGGAGGGGAAGCTGGAGCTACAGCTGTTCCAAGTTGCTGATGGTTCCATAAAAACAGGGGCTTCTAACAGAAAAGGCAAAGCTGCCAAGTGGGGAATGGAAGTTCTATGAGGCAGAGCTGTAGAGGGAGAGAGACACAGAGAGGAAGCAGACCACCAGCACCACACTCTGGGCAGTCTCAGCAGGTCCCCTCTTTTACTCAAGAAGCTGCGGCCTGGACATGCCACTCTTTCTCCCATTGTCTGCATGTTTCTTTCCAAGGGATCTTTCCCTTTTCCACAGTTTCTTCTAGTACTACCAACCTTTCACTTTGGGAGTAATATAGGTTTTCGAAGATTTTATCTGCTTACAAAAGTAAGGGAGGATAAAAAACTCTGTTTTTTCTTTTTTGTAACTTAGTCCCTACTGGGGAAGGGAAATGAGCATTCACTGTGATACCTACTTTCACATCTGTTATTAACTAGAATACAACATTATAAGGCAAACAGCCTAAGTCCCATAGAACAGGTGAGGAAACAGACTTGGAAATGTGAGATGCCTTGCTCAAGCCAATATAAGAGGTAGAGGGCAGCCCCAAGATTCAGCAATCCAGAGCCCTGTCCTCCCCCATATCAAGGAATGCTCTCGAGACAACGGTCATGCTCTGGTGCAAGGACTTAAGGTTTGAAAACTGGCTTAATCTCAGAGGAATTCCTAGATTCATGGCGTGTGGGTGGGGTTTAGTATGCAAATAAGGAGAGAGGCCTAGAGCAGGTTCCCCTCCCCACCCTGCTCTCCCACTGTAACCCATTCCAGGACTTGAACTGGGGTAGCTGAGGAGGTTGGGAGGTCCAGGCAGAAGCGAAGTCTCTGTTGTCAGGAAAGGAGAAGCAGAAGAGGGGCTGTGGCAGGGTAGGCAACAGGAAGACTTAACAGCGAGTATTCGGGTGAGGGAGGTAGAGGGCAGGCAGCTAGGAGGCACTAGCGAGAGATGTTTTTAAGTCACGCAGTTACAGGTTTGTAATTGCCCGGCCCTGAAGAAGGCTATCTGATGGATCACAGGTAGAAATCTCATTTCTGAGAATTCTAGGAATAAACAGAAGTCCCATGACATTTTTCCATTTTCACTCAGTTTCTGCTTGCCAATAAATAAAACGGCATCTGCTTAGATGATGATTGCTGTTTGCCAACAGTTCAACACACTGTAAATGCATCATTAAGACATCCATCTAATTTAAAAGAAATATGTTGCAGAATAATTCAACAATTTTGTCTATTTATCTTCCATAGCATACCACTTCCAAGGAAGACTGGGAAATACTAAATATTGTGATTAACAAACAATAACACAAGGACAAAATTCCGTTTCACATGAGAAACAAGCTCATGCAAGTTCACAGTTCATAGAAGGCCAAAATGATCAAAGTACATTAAAATCATGAATAACAGGAACACAACAATGTTCCCACAATATGGCAGAACAGTCCTTTGAATAACCCTCTCACTGAAAATAACAATGATGAAAAACTATAAACAAACCCAAGTGATGGCAAGAAAATAAGGTATACTCACAAGCCAAAAATTAAGCAAAACCAAGAACCCACAGAGACGAGCAGAGCACTAAAGCAGGCTTTATCCTTGAAGACAGTTACCAAACTGCATGAACTACAAGCTTTGCTTCTATGCCTTGCAGGGTGCTCAGGACAGGACACAAAGGCCAAGTGCAGCAGATTAACAACAGACCCCAGAGGACTGGATCTTTACTGTTCAGGTGAACTAGAGATAAGCCCAGGCCCCTTTCTCTGAGGCAGCGGTCAGCAAATCATTCTGGTAAAGGGCCTGAGGCCAAATGTCTTGGGCTTTACAAGACATATGGTTTCTGATGCAACTAATCAACTCTGTCACCACAGAAGGAAAACATCCAGAGACAATACATAAATGATTAACTATGGGTAGATTCTGAAAAAAGTTTATGTGAAAAAAAAAACAGATGGCAGGCTAGTTTAGTCAGCGGGATATAGTTTGCCAACTCCTGTTTCAAATGCCTGCAAGGGTAACTTCCAGTCTCTAACATTTGAACTAATTAAGAAGGGATTAAGAAAAAATTTAAACATTTCTAGGAAAGATCATAACAACAAGTCAGAACCCATACTTCCAATAAAGCTAAAATGATGTTTCAAGAATATAATTTAAAGTAGTCCCAAGGCACCCAGCAGAAGCAAATATATATCATCTTCAGAGGAATCTATCAATCTAGGCTATAAAAATGTCCACTGATCTGAGTAAATCAATCATGTAATCACAGAACACATGCAGAAATAAGTCATCATGAAACAGCTATCTGAAATAACCAGAAGTAAAACCACATATGTAAAGATTTCAGATTTATCAGATATAAAAGACCATACCGGTAGGTTTAAAATACTTAAAGACATAAAGGAGAAACCGAAAAATATGAATTAGGAGAAGGATTTTTTCAAATGACCAATTTGAAAAACTAAACCTCTAGAGATTAAAAAACTGAAACAATTAAAAACTGAGTAAAACAGATCAACAATGTATTAGACAGCTAAAGAAAGAGACAATGAACTAGAAGAAGCTGTCCAAGAATGCAGAGCTAAACAGACATGGAAAATATGAAGGGCAGCTTGAGAGTCATGGGGGATAAAGCGAGAAGGAGTAATATGCGTCTAATCAGTTTCACGAAGAAAGGAAAAAGAATGGTAGGAAGTAATATCTGAAGAATTAATGGCTAAGAAATTTTCAGAACTAATGAAAGATATCAATCTATAAATTCAGAAAGTCTAACAGATCCCCATCAGAGAAATTAAAAGAAATTCAGAGTAGGATACCACAGAACAGTTCAAGAGCATCAAAAATAACAATAATCTATAAAGACGTAAATATAAGTTAAGTCCTGAGTATGTATTGCACAGCACAGTGACTGTAGTTAATAATACTCTATTATACAACTTAAAGTTGCTAAGACCATGGACTTTAAAAGTTCTCATCACAAGAAAAAAATATACATAACTATTGTGGTGATGGATGTTAACTAGACTTACTGTGGTAATCACTTTGCAATATATTTATGTATCAAACCATTATGTTGTACACCTGAATATAATGTTATATAAAGTTACATGTCATATATCATGTATCAAGTTACATATACCTTGAAAAAAAGACTTAAAATTTCTCAGTACCTGAACTCTCATAATTTGAAAAGGATACTGTTAAAAATATGTTAAAATTCCTTTGAAATTTTATTATTTCAGTAACACATGGGAATTTATTTTATTGAATTACTCAATACTATTTCAAATACTACATAAAAAGAAAACAGATTTTTCTACCATAGAATTATTTCTGTAATTTTAAAAACATATTGAAAATTTTTTAAAAAGAGCAAAAGAAGAGAGACAGACGCTGTCTACCCACACTAAATGATTTCTGTAACAGTTCTCCAGGAGAGCCTGGCTGTCTCAGGGCATGTCTTCTCCCAGGCCTCTCCACCCACCTGGCATGCCCGTCCTGGCTGCTGTGCCATGCTAGCACTCTTCCTTCAGCAGGCCAAGAGGCCTCCTTCTCTAAGCAGAGGTATCAGGCGCTCTTCTGGGCCACTCCCGGCCTGTTTCTGGATTTATCTCACTGAGCGTCAGTGAAGTGTGTAGACATATGTCTGTGCTCCTAGGCTGTGAGCTCCTCCTCATTCCAGGCATTAACATGTGGGTACAGAGTAAATCTCTAGAACTGAATAAATTTGGTTTTACCTCATCACTGGTGAGTTTCTTCGCTTTGAGTAACCTTTGAGCCTTATCTTCTTCTGATCCCTCATCACTGTCTGACGAATAGATTCTAGCTCGTTCCTCTGAAAGCAAAGATTAAGATTTGTGAGTGACTTTCAAAGATAATCCACTCCTGGATCTTTCTTCTGATGTATATCTTCAGTTCCTTCTGTATACTGTTTACAGAGAAGCAAATAATTAAGACCTTTTAAAATTTCAGATTTCCTGGTGGTACAGTGGATAAGAATCCACCTGCCAATGCAGGGGAAACAGATCCGATCCCTGGTCCAGGAGAAATTCCACATGCCACAACTGAGCCCATGCGCCGTAAGTACTGAAGCCTGCACTTCTAGAGCCCACGCTCCACAACAAGAGAAGCCACCGCGTGACGTCTGTGCACCACGAGAGTCGCCCCTGCTTGCTGCAGCTAGAGAAAGCCTGCACGCGACAGTGACGATCCAGCGCAGCCAAAAATAAAAAAACAAATACTTTTAAAATTTAAAGATAAATGCAAATTGAGATCTGCTGAAACAAAGTACTTGTCCTCTCAAATGCGAGACTGATTTTAAAAAAATTTTTTAAGGTTTGTGTGTAAAATAATTAGAGAGACATCACTATTCTTCCAAAATAGCCTGAGTCATTCTTTCATACAGGTAACAGTTAACTCAACCTTTGGAGACAAAACAGGAGGTGGTTTCCAGGGCCTGTAAGACCACCTATTGCCAGGTAGACATTTCAAAGGGAGATGGAGACGAGTAAGTCTGTGCTGATGCCCCAGCTCAGGTGAAGCATGGGTGAAATAAGAACAGTTGGTTTTAGACCAACCTCCGCACTTCGTAGCCCAAAGCCCTCCCTTTCTCCCTACTCCCTGCCTACCTGACTACCGGACAGAACTGACTGTTAATAAACTTGCCTGTTAGGACTGTAATCACTGGGGAACTGAATATTATATAACTCTCTCCTAAAGACATCCTCAATTTTTTGTTTTTATTTAGTTTATATGGCATGTATTTCTACAATTAATCTTTTCTATGGGAAGTTAGCACTAACGAAAAAATAAAAGGTCTTTATACTGCAGTCCCAAAATAAATAACAGGCAGGTAAGAAGGGTGTAAAAAGTCCACTAGAACAAATGCAGTTGCTGTTAAAAAAAAAAAAAAAAGGAGAAAGGCATCTCATGAGATGGTCACAGAAATAGAAATTTGGGTGTTCTTAAAATTTATCATTTTAACAGAGCAAAACCACTAACATGGTGACCCAAGGTTTTGTACAGTGATTCCCAAAGCTCTATTAAAGCTCATCTGGAGAAGATTAGATCCTCATTTTACTGATGGGGAATGCGGTATATTCAGAGATGTGGAGTCACTCCTGAAGCTAATGAGTGCTAAGTACAACGATGATAGTTTTGTGTGACGTTTATTTAGTACTTGTTATATGCTGGGCACTGGATACAGTATTTAATATGCAGTATGTCAATCAATTTCCAAAACAAGCTCATGGTGTAAACACTTACTAATAAGCAGCTTTTTTCTTGATAAGGTAACAGAAAAAAGAGGTACCGTAACTTTCCAAAAGTCATCCAGCTAACAAGTGGCAGGGCTAAGATCAGAGCAGGCAGAATCAGAGTGTCCAGCCTGGTCTTCCACCTCTGGGTTCAGTTTACTTTTCAGCATAGCATCTCAGTTGCTGGCTGCGGGTAAACTTCTGGAGGCAGTATTGTGGCTGAGACAGATGCCTCAGAAGTCAGGCCGCCTGAGTCTCCAAGTCTTTGTGTACCAGCTGTGTCTTCGCACAAGCCACTCAACCTCGCAAAGTCTCAGTTTCCTCAATAAGAGTGAGACAAAAATGGGCCCTGAGGCATTATACTAAGTGAAGTAAGTCACAGAGGGAAAGACAACTACCGTATGATCTTACTTATGGGGATGTGAAAAAAAACGGAAAACAAAGAACCAAGCTCATAGATACAGAAGCCAGATTAGCAGCTGCCTGAGGTGTGGTGTGGAGGGTGGAGGCAAAGGAAGTCAAATGGTACAAATTCCAGTTATAAGATAAATAAATCCTGGAGATATAATGTACAGCATGGTGACTAAAGTTAATAATAATGCACTGCATATTTTAAAGTTGCTGAGAGCAGATATTAAAAGTTCCCATCACAAGAAAAAGAATTCTACAACTGTCTTTGGTGGCAGAAGTTATTAACTAGACTTATTATAGTGATCATTTCACAATACACACAAATATCGAATCATTAGATTGTAACCCTGAAACTAATGCAATTAGTTTAGTATTCAATTAAAAATTTTTAAGAAGAATAAGACAATAATAGTAACTGGGTCATAACATTGTTATAAGGACCAAACAGGATCCATGTTTGAGTGTCTGCCTGGAACTCAGTATGTGCTGAATGACCATTATAAATCAATGGTGCTTGTGAAAGAGAAGAATACACAATGGAGAAGTCTGAAAGAAAACACATGTATTCTCTGAAAAACTGAACTACCTGATTTCTAATTAGTAATTTTAAAAGTTGAGAAAAGTTCCAAGATACACAGTTGGCAGACTTTCAAATCAGGGAGCAGAAGCTCAAGAGACAAGTCTAATGAAATATAAGTCTTATAAAAAGACAAAAAAAAAAAAGAGAGAGAGACGAGTCTAAAGTTAAAGTACAAGCAGCTTCTACTCTTTTAGGCTGACCCAAAAGAATTTCACAATGACTAGCTCTTGAGACCTTGAAATGTCTCGCTCATTAACACTGATTCCTTAAAAATGAAATGCCCAATGACTTGGCATTCACAGTATACTGAATGCAAAGATGAATTCCACGACCCTGAAATGACGAAATTTCATTTCTGCTCAAACTCACCTCGAATGCCCCCTTTGTATCGGTTTTTAATGGCAGCCAAGCTGATGGACTCCTCGCCTTCCTCCTCTTCATCGTATCGATCAGGTTCTAGGTAACTGGCACTCAGTCCTCGCTGGTGCTGTTTCTCTCTCATGCGGCGCTGCTGAGACTCCCTACGAATAGAAGCCCTCAAACGTTCTTCTTCTTTCTGTAAAGAAGCAAATTAGTGAACTTTAAAAAAGATGAACTCACTTAATGGCCACTTGAAACTACTTCACTCTAAAGAACATGTAAATGCCTTGCCCGGGATAACACCAGTTCCTATGTCCTCAGGGTGAGTTCTCTCCGTTTCGCACCTGTTACCACACACGGTCATCGTCATGTTCAGTTCTAAGGTGTGAAGACACCACAGGATGGAGAGGCAGAAGGCTCCCTCACACCAACCGCCCCATCACAACTGGCACAGGCATGGCCTTGGGAGCTGCAGCGTCCCCTCTGCTGCCAGGAACAGTCCAGAGGGCACGACCAGCCCGAGGAGCCTCGCCCATGCCCCGCGGATGCCTGAGGGAGGCAGGCTCTCTTCACCCTGAGACACACCTGACTTGCCCAGGCTCCCCCAGACTACCATGGCACCCAGATATTCCTGCCTGGGGCCGTCAACCCAGGGCACTCCCCACAGCTAGCAGCTGGATGAGGGGCTGCTGGTGGAGAGGGGCTCTGAGCCCCCAAACAGACCCTTCATTCTCTTCTATCTGCCTGGCTTCCACACCTTGGGGTTCAGCAGGCAGGGCCAGGCTATGAGAGGTCAGGGATGTTCTGGCATTCCCTTGATTCCTTGTTTAATTGCTTTATTAAAGCATATAACTCTAATCCTGTAAAAATCACTGTCAACAGAACAGGGGTTAAAAACAATCTAGCGGATTCCTTGTGCATTTCCACAGAAGTTGGGGAAGTGAAGGAGGGCTTGGGCATCTCTCAATGTGGTCCAGGAGTCTGCAGGTCCTTCAGCCCCCCTACCCTCAGTGGAAAACAGAGGAAACTTCTGGTCTTTTTATATTCTATCTAGACTAATTCTTGAGCACTTCCACTGATTTTTGACGTGGATGCCAAATCACCCACGGATGACTTATTTAATCATCCTTGAAATTATCTGTGCAGGTTCAGATCCTTTTAGTCAACAGGTTGCTCTCAGGACTTGCAGGGAGCGAAACCAAGACAGGGTCCGTTTTAGGACCCTCACCACATCACACTTATTTGCCAGAAGTTTAGGAAATGGAAACCAGCTCCCTGTTCATGCCAGCTGGAAGGAGGAAAGGTGGGTCAGTAAGAGATGATGAACAACATTTTGGGACATGCTTTTCTTAATATATCAAAATTCTAGGATAAAGCTCAGCCACCATACCTTGATCATCTCTGTGCGCTGGCACTCAGGGTCACGGCCAGCCATGGGTAAGATTCTAATCTTCTGTGTCTTTGAACATCTATCTGCCAGTGAGAGTGTCATCTTTCTATGTGTGGCACTGTCTGTAGAGTGAGGTCTGCAAAAAATGAACAAAAATGCCTCACTATTTAGCAAATACATTTGTGAGCCAGCCATACCAACATCAGAGGAGGCCAGTGAGCATTTCCCATTCTCAAGAAAACATAGGCAGAGACGCAAAACAATACAGAGAAGGGGGACTCTAACCTTTCCTCATTCTGCAGCTTACTAAACCATTCTCACCTCCACAAGTAAAGTAAAATGTGGAAAGCTTGAGTAAAAAAGGCTTGCACAGCATGATCACCCTCTAGAAGCAGTAAATTGATGGGCTCACACAGCATTCATTAAAAACTTAAAAGAGAAAGAGAACAAAAAAGAAAAAACAAAAACCAAGAAGCATTCATTGAATACTGAGTGCGAAGCACTATACGCTTGTGTTTTATATATTACATGACTTCACTGTCATAGCTCCTCTATGAGATAATAATAATAACATTTTATATATTAGGAAACTGAGGCAAGGAAAAACTGAGAAAAGTTGCACAAGGTCATGCATGTGGAAGTGAGACTCAGGTACAGATCTATTTGATTCCAAAGCCTGTCATCTTGACCATTACAATTTTGAAAATGTAATTCATAACCAAGAATACTGTGCCATCTCTAAAGGTAAGCATTACCCAAGGAGGAGGATCTACTTAGAATCAAGGAAAGAAAAACATGAACGTTTCACTGTACTGCCTGTCCTGTCTCGACAAGGGGAATGCGCTTGCCAAGTGTGCAGGGCTGCTTAAAGAGGTAATGGATGCAGGGGCCTAAAGAACAGATGACCTTGGCCTTCATACCCACCAACTCACTGCCTTTCCTCTGACCGCATGCCCACTAAGAACCTCTATCAGTCTCACAGGTAAATTTTACTAAAAAGGGAGATACACTGCCCAGTTAGTACTCTTAGGCCTCCTGGCAGCTATAGTAATCTCTAGAATTAATACACTGTCGTTCTGGTTTACATACCAGTCTCCTGGACCTCTGGTTAGCATGACCTGGCTCCCTGTGAAGCAGCAGCTTTCAGAGCACTTGACAAAAGAGCCTTTGACCCTTCAGAGCTGAGAACCAGATCTTGTCTTTGGGGAACTATCCTGTGAGGTTATCAGGAGTCAGGCACTTTGAACAACCCCTGTATTTCACTGCTTTTACCATTTAACAAATAGTACGTTGATGAGAGTAATTACCTGAATGTGAGTTTGGTTTTAAAGACAGCTTGTCCCTGTAGACCGGTACCTTGTCTTATAAAAAGGTGGTTGTGATCGCCCTGCAGTGGAGCCTTGTAAACATCAAACACCTCATTGCCTAAGTGCAGGGACATGCTGAAAAGAAGGAACACTTCACATGTTAGTCAGAAAGCTTTCACTCTCTCATTTTACTTCACTTCGAATGTGATTCAATGGCTGTTTTCTCTCCTAACACAGAATTCAGAAGCAAGGGAAGAATAAAAAGGCATGATGTGAAAAAAAGACTTACACAGAAGTACAGAACACTGTGTGTTTATGTTTAGGAAGGAAAACATGCTGTGACATTCAGTCAGCCCCTACCACCTTCCCAGTGAAGGGCAGCTTAAAAGTGTCAGGGGAGTAGTATGCAATGGGCAGGGGAGCTGGTCTAATTTTCCTGACTACGGTGCTACAGCCAGAGGATGAGCACATTTCCAGCCTACTTTTAACAAGTCTCCAACCAGCCTGTACGACCCTCAACTGCTTACTTATTTCTGAGGTTTTCTATACAATGCCAGAGGCTAAATAACAGAAATCCTTTAATAAGAGGTATACCCCAAATAAGCTCTTATTCCAAAACATCATTCCCAGCCACATTCTGTATGTTTCCACACTCTTCAGGCATCTGTGCTCACCTCCCATCGGACCACTTGACTATCCGAGCATTGCTTTCTTTAATTTCATTTCCTTCTTCATCCCGGCGTATCCTCCACCTTATGGTATTTTCTACCTGTTTTAAAAACACAAGTGCCTTAGAACACTGTCATTTTTGCATCTTCTTGCCACAAGAGATACAGAATAATCACAGAATAAGCATGGACAGAGAGTGGCAGAAAAGAGGACACTGAAACCTTGTTTTAATCACCTAGAGACATTAGATAAAGTAACAACAGGAAAGAAAATATACCTATGTGAATTTGTACTCCCAGTGCTGGAACTACAGAGAGAGCTCAGTGCCAGAGCATCTGAGCAGGTGCTAAACCTGTAGTAACCTCCATAAGTTATAAGACACAGGAAGAGCTGGCAGGACAAGAAATAAGGTTTGAAGCCATATGAAATAGCAATTTAGGACTGAGACTCCTATATAAAGCAGAACTAAAAACCCAATAAATGTGGGACTAAAAAACTCTGCCTACTGGCTTAGAAAGATAAGGAAACC
This sequence comes from Neotragus pygmaeus, assembly GCA_006410875.1. Lineage (NCBI taxonomy): Eukaryota > Metazoa > Chordata > Mammalia > Artiodactyla > Bovidae > Neotragus > Neotragus pygmaeus. Next base: position 949,984 of record SJYV01008279.1, read on the forward strand.
CCCACATATAGGTAAGGAAAAAAAAGCATCTTATGGAAATAAAAACCCCAAGTTTGAGCAGGTTTAGAGTCTAACTTTATGGGGAGGGGGAATACCAGGCAGATTTGCAAAATATTCAAAGGCTTCCTAAAATGAAAACCACTGTTACTGATATTAGAAATTCAATGGGACTTCCAGGAAACTACAGCACACTAAATGCATGTAGTTTATCCATGCCACATCCTGGAAATGCACTAAAATGACAGTAAAGAATTGAAAAAGGATACACTCCCGAGAAGAAAGAGAATGTGAACCCAGATGGTATCAAAGAAAAGCCAGCATTTTGAAAACCGACAGACGGAAGCCCAAGCATCCCCCTGCCTCTGCCCCTACCATCTACCTAACAGCAGCCACTCCCACTCCCAGCTAGATTTTCTGGATCTCCTCTGTTAACTAACTGCCTTTACAACTGTGTCCTAATGATTTCTTTCCAGTTTCCCCGTCCTTTATTCCTCACTAAATAAACAACTATGAGGCTGCCTGATTAAGAATGCAATATCTCAGTTGGTAAAGAACCTGCCTGCAATGCAGGAGGTCCCAGTCCAATTCCTGGGTTGGCAAGATCCACTGGAGAAGGGATAGGCTACCCACTCCAGTAATCTTGGGCTTCCCTTGTGGCTCAGCTGGTAAAGAATCCACCTGCAATGCAGGAGACCTGGGTTCGACCCCTGGGTTGGGAAGATCCCCTGGGGAAGGGGAAGGCTACCCCAGGATTGTGGCCTAGAGAATTCCATGCACTATATAGTTTGTGGGGTCACAAAGAGTTGGACACGACTGAGTGACTTTCACTTTCAAAATTAAATATGATGTCATATCTGAGATTTGTTTGCAAACAGTCTGGGTAAGAGAGGGTGAGGAATACAGATGAAATAAGATGCCCAACCTGACGACCACTGAAGTGAGTGATGGGTATGTGAGAGTTTACTGTTCTTGCGATTTCTGTTTATGTTTGAAATTTTTCTTAATAAAAGAAGGTAAACAAAATGATCTCTCATTATCCCTGCCTTCCTTCTCAAATAAAATAGGTTTGTTGTTGTTGTTCCATCGCTAAGTTGTATCTGACTCTTTGCAACCCCATGGACTGTAGTACACCAAGCTCCTCTGTTCATGGGGCTCTCTAGGCAAGAATACTGGGGTGGGTTGCCATTTCCTTCTCCAGGGGATCTTCCCAAACCAGGGATAGAACCCAGGTCTCCTGCACTAGCAGGTAGGCTCTTTACCACTGAGCCACCAGAGAAGCCCTATAAAACAGGTTGAGTGAGTGAAAGTGGCTCAGCCGTGTCCAACTCTTTATGATCCCAAGGACTATACAGTCCATGGAATTCTCCAGGCCAGAGTACTGGAGTGGGTAGCCATTCCCTTCTCCAGGGAATCTTCCCAACCTAGGGATCAAACAAGAGGTCTCCCACATTGCAGGCAGGCTTTTTACCAGCTGAGCCACAAGGGAAGCATAAAATAGGTTAGCCACATACAAATATGAAAACACATGGGCCACTATCAACTGTGAAGCCACTGTGAAAACGCTTCCTATTATATAAGGTAATTCAAATAATAATGATGCTATGATAGAATACTCTGCTAGGTCTTACCCTATTGGGATGAAAGACACATTAAAGTACTTCTAAAGACACAGAACCTCAANGGGAAAAGACCTCCCACTCCCCATACTGCAGCTCTCTAAGAAGACAGAGCCAATATATAATTATAATCAATTATTTATAAAAATGAAGCAACCCAGATATTTCTACAGGAAGACTTCCAACTTAATCAAAGTGACTTTTATATTAAACAAAGAAATCAGATGGTTAACTGTTTTAATATTCTATATGAAGAACACGTTAACTTCAAGAAAACAGTGTAAGTGGCTTATTATGAAAAGGGATCCAAAAGCCAAAGTTCTGCTCTGTTTCCCGCCATCTTCAGGGAATGAATGTTCTGATCCGAGCACATCTCCCCAGGATGGGGATGCATGTGTCAAGCTATCATAACTCACTGATATCATCCAGCCTGTGTTGTCATTCTGGATATTATGCCCCTCAGGCAACCTCCTGACCTACAGTTTGGTATCTAATGCAGATTTACCCCCAAAGGATACAATGATAAGACAAAAAGAACNGTGTCAGGCTATCATAACTCACTGATATCATCCAGCCTGTGTTGTCATTCTGGATATTATGCCTCTCGGGCAACCTCCTGACCTACAGTTTGGTATCTAATGCAGATTTACCTCCAAAGGATACAATGATAAGACAAAAAGAGCTGATGCTCTTGAAACAATTTTGCAATTCAATTTTTATAACTTCCTGTGGTTAGTCTGAGTAAACACCTTGGAGCCTGATTACCTCTGGAGGATGAAATTTTGGATCTCTAATAAACTGAACTGGAAACTGGGCATTTCAATGGCACTGGGGTTTTTCCCCCTCAGGCACATCTGTTCTCATCTGGGGCATGCTCTTCAGTTACCCACAAAAATGGAACTAACTCTATTGGGTATCTAGCTACTTTAGCACTATACACCTTGCTCTAAGACTTTCCTCTTTAAATTTTTTTCTTCCTGATCTATCAATGAAATGGAAGGGGAATAGACAGAAATAATACACAGATTGGGAAAATGTTTACAAGTAAAACGTACAGAGTTAGAAAAGGTTGAAATAAAGGAACAGAAGAGAAAAACCAGAGTACCCAAGGTGGGACTGTAAGAAGATTCAGCGAGCCCCCGCTGTCCCTCAATGCTTCTACTAAACCACTCTGGTTCCCGTAAGTGTATTACCTGATTTATGGTCCTGTTCCTCTTCATCATCTGAATGCCTATGTTCTTCATCTGAGGGCTGTGGCCTTTCATCATCAGAATTTTGCATTTTCTCTTCATCAGATATCTGTGGCCGCTCTTCATCATCTGAGTTCTGTTTCTCATCATCATTATCAGAAGCTGCTGGCCGTTCATCATCAGAATTAGCCTTCTCCTCCTCAGACAGCTGCTGTCGCTCATCCTCTGAAAGCTGGGGCCTCTCCTCATCATCTGTGTTCTGCATTTTTTCATCATCATCAGAATTCTGCAGTTTATCTTCATCAGACCCTTGTGCCCTCTCCTCATCATCAGAATTTTGTATCTTTTCATCATCTGACTGGTCGCTTTTATCTTCCCTGCCCCATTTTTCATCATCTGAGTGTGCTTTTTCAGAACCTTCTGCTTCCGAGTGATGACTCCCTCCATCTGATCTATGACCCTCATCCTCATCATCATTGTCATTTCGGGTTTCTGATCCACTGTGCTGATCTACATCTGAGGGATCGTTGTCTTCATGGTCAGAGTGCTCAGAAGCTTCCGATCTATTGTCTGATCCTTCAGAGTGATTATCACTCCCACTATGATGAGAGGCTCCCTCATCCTCACTGTCATCTCCAAACAGTTCCTTGTTACTTGGTTTTCCTGCGTCATCTCTTTCATCTTGATCGCTTTCACTTCCAGAGGCGTTACTGCCAGAAGCAACATTCTCTTGATCAGAATCCGAGCCTGATCCAGAGTCAGAATCTATGGGATCATATAAACACAGGGTGATGTAAGCAAAAAAATAATAATAAAAGCAGAAGAAGGAACAATAAAAGTCCATCCAAACATAAAAGCAAGGAAAAAACTTCTTAAAAGCTGTTAGAATCTATCTTCTCAGACTCTGGACACTAAAAGTTGCAACAACCAGGGGAATGTTTAATGAGACAAAAAAAAGCTGAATCTCAGTAAAAAAAAACAGAACTTAGGGATCTTCTAACATACTCTGGTCCCTACCCTCACCCCACACTGCCCGCAACCTACCCCTTGGTCAACACTGCCCTGAAGATAATATAATACTCTGAATTTCTGGCGCATGTGCCACTGACGGAGGGAGCAGACAGCACCTCATTTGCAAAGAATCATGGTTGTTAGTTCTGATCTGTCTGGTGGATCACTGAAGGGACTGGCTCAAAGGACTTGACTTTATCTCACCTAACTTGGAACTCTCTGGTTGCTAAGGTGGCTACTCAAAACATTTTACAGGGAGATGTATTAGTTGTGTCTGCTTGAGACAATGAATAACAGTTAGGGCAAACAATAGACTAACTAAAAAGCTTGGTTGAAAAGGCTGAGGAATGACATAATATGGGGAGTAAGGACTTTTAAAGGATGATAAAACTTCTAGAGGAAAACAGAGGCAGAACACTCTCTCACATAAATCACAGCAAGAGCTCTTTCAATCCATCTCCCAGAATAATGGAAATAAACAATGGGACCTATTTAAACTCAAAAGCTTTTGTATAGCAAAGTAAACAATAAGCAAAATGAAAAGAACCCACAGATTGGGAGAAAACATTTACAAATGATATGACCTATAAGGGATTAGTCTCCAAAATTTACAAATGGCTTATGACCCTTAATAGCATCAAAACAAATAACCCACTCGAAAAATGGACAGAAGACCCAAATAGACATTTCTCCAAAGAGGACATACAGATGGCCAACAAGCACATGAAAAGATGTGCACATCGCTAATTATCGAGTGAGTGAGTTAAGTCTCTCAGTCATGTCCGACTCTTTGTGACCCCATGAACTGTAGCCTACCAGGCTTCTCTGTCCATCGGATTTTCCAGGCAAGGGTACTGGAGTGGGTTGCTATTTCCTTCTCCAGGAGGTCTTCCCGACCCAGGGATTGAAGCCCAGGTCTTCTGCATTGTTGGCAGATGCTTTTACCATCTGAGCCACCAAGGAAGATTCTCTGACAATTACTAGAGAAATGCAAATCAAAACTACAATAAACTACCACCTCGAACAGGTCAGAATGGTTATCATTAAAAAACCCACAAACAACAAACACTGGAGAGGGTGTAGAGAGAAGCCTCCAACACTGTTGGTGGGAATGTAAACTGGTACAGCCACTATGGAGAACCTATGGAGGTTCCTTATAAAACTAAAAATAGAGCTACCATATAACCCTGCAATCCCACTCCTGGGCATATGCCTGGAGGAAAACATGATCTGAAAGGATACATGCACCCCAATGTCCACTGCAGCACCGTTCACAATAGTCAAGACAAGGAAGCAACCTAAATGTCCATCAGCGGAGGAATGGATTAAGATGTGGTACATATATACAACGGAATATTACTCGGCCATTAAAAAATAATGAAATAAGGCCATTTGCAGCAATATGGATGGACCTAGAGAGTGTTATACTGAGTTAAATAAGTCAGACAGAGAAGGAGAAACATCATATAACATTCCTTATAAGTCGAATCTAAAAAGGAATGATACAAATGAACTTACTTACAAAACAGAAAGAGACTCATAGACTTAGAAAACAAACTTATAGTTGCTGGGGGGAAGGGATAGTTAGGGACTTTGGGAAGATCATGTACACAACTGTATATGTATATTCAAAATGGATAACCAACAAAGACCTACTGTATAGCACATGGAACTCTGCTCAACTTTATTTGGCAGCCTGGATGAGAGAGGGGTTTGGGGGAGAATGGATACATGTATATGTATGGCTGAGTCCCTTCACTGCTCTGAAACAAACACAACATTATTAATGGGCTATATCCTAATGCAAAATCAAAAGTTTGTCATAGAGGAAAAAAAAACTTCCCACAATAAATGAAACAAACAAGCAAATAAAACCCTCCCATATATTCTTAGCAACCTGGAAAGCCATGCACTTTCCCAGGTCTATGCACATGCTCAAAAAAGAACCAAGAGGGCCCTATGACCTCAATTCTAGCTGACCTTCAGGCTCCACAAAAGCAAGAAATGAAAGCAAAGACAGAGCGTAAGCTACTTGGTAGAGTGCTGAAAGCATGCCCGAACACGCAGAGAGACGACCTGTGGAGTCTGGAAGCTCCTCTGTGATTGCTGTTGTTTCTTTTTCTGCATATAAGGAAACCTCTGTCCAATCACTAGCTGACCACTAAGCTAATGGAGCAGAAACTTTAGTGGTCACATACAACAAAAATCGCAGACTTTACAAAATTAGTTCAAAAGAGTCAACAATGATTACAACAACAAATAGCAACAATAAATGCTGGGGGTGGGGGTGGGGAAGGAGTGTGCTGTCCTGAGTTGCTGCAATATAACTTCAAAATGTCCAATTATCAACAAAAACTGCAAAGAAACAATGAAGTATGGCCCATACGTGTGAAAGAAAGGTTACAATTTGTCCCTAAAGAAGCCCAGACAATGAAAATGATATTTTATCAAATATAGAATATCAATAAATAGATATTATTTTTCAAAAACCTGAACAGAAAATCTGGAGTTGAAAAGCATAACTGAAATTAAAAATTCATTAAAGAGGTAAACAACAGATGTGAGTGAGAAGAAGAAAGAATTGGGAAACTTTTAAGANACGTGTGAAAGAAAGGTTACAATTTGTCCCTAAAGAAGCCCAGACAATGAAAATGATATTTTATCAAATACAGAATATCAATAAATAGATATTATTTTTCAAAAACCTGAACAGAAAATCTGGAGTTGAAAAGTATAACTGAAATTAAAAATTCATTAAAGAGGTAAACAACAGATGTGAGTGAAAAGAAGAAAGAATTGGGAAACTTTTAAGACACATAATTGAGATTATCCCCCAGTCTGGTGAACAAAAAGAGAAAAGAATGAAGAAAATGAAGAGTCTAAAATACTTGTAAGCAAAGAGCAAGTGTACCAATCTATGTATAATGGGGGTTCCAGAAGAAAAAAAGAGAAAGGGACAGGAAATACATTTGAAGATGTAACAGCCAAAAACTTCCCAAATTTGATGGAAGACATGAGCATACACATCGAAGCTGTTTAACAAATACCAAGAAGGAGACAGCACCGAAGTGCATCATTATCGAACTGCCTATGACAAAGAAAAATCCTAAAGGCAGCAAAAAAGAAACAACTCATCCCATACAAAGAGATCATTGATAAGGATAACAGCTGATTTCTCATCAAAAACCATAAAAACCAGGAGGCAATGGGATGAAATATTCAAAATGCTGAAACAGTCAATCAAGAACACTATTCAGCAAAACTNAAAAAAGAAACAACTCATCCCATACAAAGAGATCATTGATAAGGATAACAGCTGATTTCTCATCAAAAACCATAAAAACCAGGAGGCAATGGGATGAAATATTCAAAATGCTGAAACAGTCAATCAAGAACTCTATATTCAGCAAAACTATTCTTCAAACATGAAGGAATTATAAACAACAACAAAAGATAAACTGGACGTCCTCAAAATGAAAAGCTTTTGTGCAAGAAAGGATATTATCAAGAAAGTGAAAAAACCTATAGAATGGGAGAAAATATCTGCAAACCATATATCTGACACATGTGTAATGGAAACAGTGAGAGACCTTATTTTCTTGGGCTCCAAAATCACTGCAGATGGTGAATGCACCATGGAATTAAAAGACGCTTGCTCCTTGGAAGAAAAGTTATGACAAATCTAGACAGCTTATTAAAAAAGCAGAGACAATACTTTGCTGACAAAGGTCCGTCTAGTCAAAGCTATGATTTTTCCAGTCGTCATGTACAGATGTGAGAGCTGAACCATAAGAAAGATGAGCACTGAAGAACTGATGCTTTTGAACTGTGGTGTTGGAAGAACCTCGAGAGTCCCTTGGACTGCAAGATCAAACCAGTCAATCCTAAAGGAAATCAACCCTAAATGTTCATTGGAAGGACTGATGCTGAAGCTGAAGCTCCAATACTTTGGCCACCTGATGCTCATAGCCAAATCAATAGAAAAGACCCTAAGGCTGGGAAAGATTGAAGACAGAAAGGGACAACAGAGGATGAGATGGTTGGACGGCATCACTGACTCAATGGACATGATTTCGAGCAAGGTCCGGGAGATGGTGAAGGACAGGGAAGCCTAGCATGCTGCAGTCCATGGGGTCGCAAAGAGTCAAACATGACTGAGCTATTAAACAACAATCTGGAATATATAAAGAATGTTTACAACAACAACAACAAAACAAACAATCCATTTTAAAAATGGACATTGAACTTGAATATACATTTCTCCATGGTTACACAAACACGAAACAAGTACATGAAAAGATGCTCAACATCACTGGCCATTAGGAAACGCAAATCGAAACCACAATGAAATACCACTTGACAACAACAGTGATAGCTATATTTCAAAAAGCGGTAAAGAAAAGGTAAAATAGGTATTGGCAAAGATGGGAAGAAATAGAACCCTCAAACATTGCTGGTGCTAATGTAAAATGGTTACAAAAATGGTTGGCTGGTCCAAAAATGGTTTGGTTGCTCCTCAAAAAGTAAAACAAAGAATCATATGACTCAGCAGTTGCACCCCTACACATATATATACAATTCCTCCCCAAAAGAACTGAAAACAGACACTTACACAAATACTTGTAAACAAATGTTCACAGCATCACTATTTAAATAGCCAAAAGATGGAAACAACCCAATGTTCAGTAGAGGAGGAACTAAAAAGCCTCTTGATGAAAGTGCAAGTGGAGAGTGAAAAAGTTGGCTTAAAGCTCAACATTCAGAAAACGAAGATCATGGCATCTGGTCCCATCACTTCATGGGAAATAGATGGAGAAACAGTCGAAACAGTGTCAGACTTTATTTTGGGGGGCTCCAAAATCACTGCAGATGGTGATTGCAGCCATGAAATTAAAAGACGCTTACTCCTTGGAAGAAAAGTTATGACCAACCTAGATAGTATATTCAAAAGCAGAGACATTACTTTGCCGACTAAGATCCGTCTAGTCAAGGCTATGGTTTTTCATGAGGTCATGTATGAATATGAGAGTTGGACTGTGAAGAAGGCTGAGTACCGAAGAATTGATGCTTTTGAACTGTGTTGTTGGAGAAGACTCTTGAGAGTCCCTTGGACTGCAAGGAGATCCAACCAGTCCATCCTGAAGGAGATCAGCCCTGGGATTTCTTTGGAAGGACTGATGCTGAAGCTGAAACTCCAGTACTTTGGCCACCTCATGTGAAGAATTGACTCACTGGAAAAGACTGATCCTGGGAGGGATTGGGGGCAGGAGAAGAAGGGGACGACTGAGGATGAGACGGCTGGATGGCATCACCGACTTGATGGACGTAAATCTGAGTGAACTCCGGGAGTTGGTGATGGACAGGGAGGCCTGGCGTGCTGCCATTCATGGGGTCGCAAAGAGTCGGACACGACTGAGCGACTGGACTGTTCACCAGTGACTACACAGATAAACACTGGGATATATACACAGAGTGAATACTATTCAATCATTTAAAAGAAATGAGGTACTGATACAATATGATGAATTTCAAAACCATAATGGCAAGAGATAGAAATCAGACACAAAAAGCCACATGTTGTATGAGTCCACTTATATGAAATATCCAGAACATAGAAAATCCATAGATGTAAAAAAGCAGATTGGTGGTTGACTGGGGCTAGTGAAAGGAGCAAATGGTAGGTAACTGCTCAATGGGTGTGGTGTTTTATTTTGAGGTTATGAAAATGTTTTAGAACTAGACAGAGGTGGTGGCTGCAGGACATTTTAAGTGTACTAAATACCACTAAATTGTTCACATAAAAATGGCATATTCAGCAACCAAAATGAAAAGAACTAAAACTGTCACTATTTGCAGATGACATATTATATATAGAAAGTCCTACAGACTCCACCAGAAAACTGTTAGGACTAATAAATAAAGTTAGTAAAGTTACAGAATATAAAATCAATACACAGTTGTATTTCTATACGTAAATAATAAGCTAACAGAGAAATTAAGAAAATAATCCCACTTATAACTGCAACAAAAAGAATAAAATACTTAGGAATAAATTTAACCAAAAAAGGTGAAAGACCTGTACAGTGAAAACTGTAATACACTGATGAAAGAAACTGAAGACACAAATAAACGGAAATATAGTTCATGGATTGGAACAATCGATATGTTTAAAATATCCACACTAACCAAAGTAATCTACATTTTGAACACAATCCCTATCAAAATTCTAATGGCATTTTTTATAGAAATAGAACAAAGAACACTTAAATTTGTGTGAAACCACACATATACACAAACCCATACAGCCAAAGCAATGTTGAGAAAAAAAGAATAAAGCTGGAGGCATCATGCCCTTGATTTCAAACTGTATTACAGACACATAAATCACTGCAACAGAATAAAAAACTCAGAAATAAAGCCACGCATATAGGGTCAATTAATTTACAACAAAGGAGCATGCCAAGAATACACAATGAGGAAAGAACAATAAATGGTGTTGAGAAAGCTGGACAGCAATATGTAAAAGAATGAAACTGGGCCACTATCTTATTACACCATACACAAAATTTAACTCTAAATGGATTAGACTTAAATTTCAGACCTGAAACCATAAAATTCCTAGAAGANTCATTCACAGTAGTCCATGTGCAAGGCAGGACAGAGCAGGACTAAGGTTCCTCCTCTCGTTGCGCCGGCTCACCGGCCTCCATTCCTGCCCCGCGTCTAGGAGGCTCGGCTTGCTCGATGGACACCAAGAACCTCGAAGATGTGTATAAGAGACAGGTAAGCTCCTCGACACTGGCCTTGGTTATCATTTTTTTGGATTTGATACCAAAAGAAATGACAACTAAAGCAAAAATAAACAAGTGTGACATGTCAAACTAAAACACTTCTACACAGCAAAGGAAACCATCAACAAAATGAAAAGGTAATCTACTGAGTAGGATAAAATATTCACAAATCATATATCTGATAAAGGATTCAGTTCAGTCACTCAGCCATGTCCAACTCTTTTCGACCCCATGAATCTCAGCATGCCACCAAAAATATATAAAGAGCTCATATTATATATATATAAATGGGCAGAAGACCTGAATAGACATTTTTCCAAAAAAGACATACCAATAGGTACATGAAAAGATGCTCAACATCACTAACTGAAAATGAAAATCAAAACCACAGTCGGAATGACTATTATCAAAAAGATAAAAAATAACAAGTGTTGGAGAGAATATGGAGAAAAGGGAACATTTGTACACTGATGGTAGGATTGTAAAGAGGTGCAGTCACTATGGAAAACAGTATGGAAATGTTTCAGAAAAAGAACAGAACTACTATATGACCCAGCTAGTCCACTTCTGGGTATTTATCCAAAGGACACAAAAACATTAATTTGAAAAAATATATGTACCTATGTTTACTGCAACATTATCAAAATATGGAAACAACCTAAATGTCCATCTATGGACAAAATGTGGTGCATATAAACAACAAAATATTATCCACAGTACTATAAATATGGCATATATGCAAAGAAATATTATTCAGCCATAAAAAAGAAGGAAATCTTGGGAATTCCTTGGTTGTCTAGTAGTTAGAGCTCAGAGCTTTCACTGCCATGGCCCAGGTTCAATCCCTGGTTGGGGAACTAAGATCCCACAGGCCATACACGTTTTGTCAGAACTCTCCACCATGAGCTGACCATTCGGAGTGGCCCTGCAGCATGGCTCATAGTTTCCTATGTGATCATTTTGGTTAGATTTCTGTGATCCCGGTTTTCTTTTGAAAGCTGTGGGATTATTAAGTTCTTGCTTCTGTCTGCTGTCTGATGGATGAGGATAAGGGGACTGTGTACGTTTCCTGATGGGAAGGACTGGCTGTGGGGAAAACTGGGTCCTGTGCAGGCCTTTACCGAGTAAACCTTTAATCCAATTGTCTGCTAATGGGTTGGGCTGTGCTCCCTCCCTGTTAGCTGTGTGGCCTAACAGCTCTCAGATGGTTAAGAATGTAGCAATGCAGGTGATGTAGGTTCAATCCCTAGGTCAGAAGGATCCCCTGGAGAAGGGAATGGCAACCCACTCCAGTACTCTTGCCTGGAGAATTCCATGGACAGAGGAGCTGGGCGGGCTACAGTTCACAGAGTCACAAACAGCTGGACACGGCTGAGCGACTAACACTGAGGCAACCCAGTCTTGGAGTCTACAGGCTCTATGTTAGGGCTACCGGAGACCTCCCAAAAGGACTGATGGCAACACACACCTCCCAGGACTGCAGCTGCCAGTGCCCCTGACCCTGCGGCAGGCCATTTCTGACCCTCACCTCTGCAGCAGACCTTCAAACACTCACTACTGCTTCCACCTATTCAATTGAGTGAGTGAGTGAAGTCGCTCAGTCGTGTCCGACTCTTGGTGACCCCATGGACTGTAAATTAGTTATGCATTAAGCAATGAAGTTAACCGAGGGAAGGTGATGATCTTTGCATCATTATAACCCCTACACTTAGCAAAGTAGCTATAACATGATAGGGGATCTACAAAGGATAAATGAACTTCATGGAAGTGACTGATGCGAGGGTTCATGTGGCTCCAGTCCCTAGAAGGGTGAATGGGATAAGGACAAATACAGATGATAGGGTAATGAAAACATTAGAAAAGTAAGTGGAACAAGAGTTAGTATAAGGGCTCTATACTTCCAGACCTATCCTGACCATAACCTTCAGGACATCCATCCTGGTAGAGCCCTCACATCAGATTCCACTTGGTGCTCCCCTGCATCATGAACATACATTTATTAATTCACTTCACCACCAAATCCTTCATCCCTTCTCTCCAAACACAGACTTCATATGCTCCCCAATCTAATTCCACCGACTCAAAAAATTCTAGAGATTTTGCACAGGTTCTCGGAGGACACAGCAATCCACTCCAGTGCTTGACTGGAAAATCCCATGGACAAAGGAACCTGGTAGGCTAGAGTCCATGGGGTCGCAAAGAGTCAGACATGACTGAGCGACTTCACTTCTTCGGAGGACACATTATCTCCAGCGCCTAACACCTATATGCAGCAATATTCTGTCTTCTCACCCAGACATTTTAAACTTCCCATCACGCCACGTTCTGGTTTCATTCAAAAGGACAATCAGAGCCCCTCTGCAAATTCATCCAGCCCATACCCATGTTCCTGAACACGTAATTTCCATTCATTCACAGTAGTCCATGTGCAAGGCAGGACAGAGCAGGACTAAGGTTCCTCCTCTCGTTGCGCCGGCTCACCGGCCTCCATTCCTGCCCCGCGTCTAGGAGGCTCGGCTTGCTCGGACACCAAGAACCTCGAGGCACACACTCTGCATGTGTCCCTTCATCCCCTCCCTCGGGAAAAGGCTGGCACCGCCGGGAGGGCAGGGGGCGCTGAGGCAGGAGTAGAGGAAGCGCCATCCGCCAGCGGCGCCAGAGCGTTCGCAGACCCGGAATCGGGTCGCTGTCGGGCTCCCGCCGGAGAAGGCCCGCCACGCTCGCCTCCACCAAAACCCTGCAGACCCCACCTTTACGCTCAGGATCGCTGTCGGCGTCGCTCCCGAATAGGTCCTCCATATCCGCCATTGCAACGCACGTCCGCCGCAGTCGACCGGGAGCGGCTCCCCGACTGCGTTTACGGCACGGAACCAACGAAACGCGACAGTGTCGCAAAGATTTGCTTAAAAAGTGTCCTTTTCTACTGGAAGCTTGTTTTCGCTTGCACTTTGAACCCGCACTTGCCCACGCTCTTACGTCCAGCAACCCCGCCCTTCGTCAATATCTGTTCTTATTCGCGAGGATTCTCACCTGGGTATATCAGGTCTGAGTGTCAGTGGAGGAGGTGGTATTTGGGGGTTCCCAAGCCGCAGCAGCAGCAGCAGCAGGAAGGGCCTGTGACCGTGTTAAACCTGCCAGGAGTCAGGCCTGCAGTCCTTTGTTTTATACGGATCAGTTGTTCTCAAATTGTTGCGGACTCAATCATCCTTTTGTTTATGTGGCTTATATCTATTGATATTTACTGTAATAGGAATTAAGGCAGAAAATTTAAAACTTCGTTGTACAATAATAAACGAGTTAACATAAAATAGTATTTTAAGATTTTAAGTGACTTATTTCTGAAAATTGAAGAGTGGAATTATTTACAGTTTAGAAAGCGTCTTTGGTATCTGCCTCAAATGAAAACAGCTGAATTCTCATGCCTGCTTCTGCATTCAGTCTTGAGAAAGGTTTTGGTTGAAGCTTGTGAAGAAAATCTGTCCTCACACACACACGTGTGTGATTGGAAGAGGAAGGACCTCTCATACCCTTAAAAGGTTTATCTTCGGACCAGTCTGACCACAACTTGAGTAGTGTATGTCAGACATCAAAAATGTGCCATCCTAACCCGGTACACACTTTTATATAAAATTGAAACAAATAATCACAAAACAGTACTGACTACTAAGATGCAACCTGAGATTTCCTATTCTCTTTAAGCTTGTTTTTTTTATGCTGACAGGCAGTGCATCTACTAAATTGATTTCGTGATTTATTTAATGGCTGGCAGCCTACAGCTAGAAAAACACTATTCCGATTCCATTGACTTATTTTTTCAGGAAAACTAATTTTGCTGGGGAATGTGGCTAAACAATTGCACATTACAAAATCAGGCAGTAATAGAATTTTTAAATAGGTCAGTGCTAGATAAACCCTTTTGCTTTACAGAAGCTCAAAGAAATGAAGTGACTTGGATATGTTAAATAACTAGGTCCTTTCTAGGAATTTTGAATTTTCAGAAATGTACATCCAGTGTTAAGATATTATCTGATTAGCTCAATATGGGGGCTTTGATCTTGGACAAACAACAATAGATTTTTTAGTTTGGAGGTTATGAGGTATATTTTTGTTGTAAATAGGAGTGCCTGATAGGGTTTAAATGGACAAGAAGTGGGACCGAGTATGTTATCCTAAACTATGTGTATAAAATGGATGATATAGGAGCAAGTAGATGGGATCACTTTAAAACTTTCTGGAATGCTGGAAAAACAAGTATTCTATGTGATTGTGATTCAGTTTCATTTTCATTTGGAATACTATCCTTGAAAAGAGCATTGATTAAATCTTAACAAATTGAATTACAGTGAGGCCTGCTGAATCACTCTACCCACCTTGACTAGCATAATTAATGTGTTTATCTCATATGAATAGTGCAAAACAAATAACTTCTGGTTCCTTGATTTGTTTTTTGTTTGTTTTTTGCTATACATTGCTCTCCTATTCAAGTTGTCTTTCTTCAGACAGGATCTAATACATTTAATTAGATTTCAGCTTAATCAGTCACAGGTAGTACTTGCCTGAGGTTACACCCAGATCACTATCATTGATGTTTACAGTGTTCAAATAACGTTTTCATTTACTAGCAGAGCTGGACAGGTTTATTCTATTGGGTTTGTGTTTTACTAATTTAACTTTGGGTATTAAGATAATCTCTTCTTTTGCTCTAGGGATGAAGAGTTTCATATGTTTTAGGTGAGTAACTGGATAAGACATCTCCAGGATAGCTTTATCATTTTTTTCCAGTTTTTGAGAGTTTGTCTTTTTCCCATGTTCTGCCTTCATAAGATCCTCAAAATAGTAACCAATATCCCCTAGTCAAAGAGCAAAAATTAAACTAGGTTGGCTAACACAACACAAATAACGTGACACAATTAGTGTATCATTACAAACACTTCTATAAGGTATCTGTCTTTAAAATTGATTAAAAAAAAAAAAACGTATGCTTGCATCAAGTTGCAAAACAGAAGTATGTGTTACAAAGTTTGTATAACATCTGAAAGACTTAGAGGAAAAACGACACAGTTTGATTAAACAATACATTAACTGCAAATTCACTCCATTTATGGTAAACCGCCACCCCATGGGAGGATCAGGTGGTTCATTTCTGAGTACTTTGTGGATGGAGTTAGCCTAGGATGCACAAACTGATCTAAACTAAAGAAAAGAATTCCCAAAGTCTCTCCAGCAGCAGATGAACAGTGTGTGCTTGTGCTCAGTCATACAACCCCATGGACGGTAGCCTGCTAGCCTCCTCTGTCCATGGAATTTTCCAGGCAAGATACTGGAGTGAATTGCCATTTCCTACTCCAGGGAATCTTCCTGCCTCAGGAACCACACCCACCTCTTTTGAGTCTCCTGCATTGGCAGATGGATTCTATACTACTGTGCCACCTGGGAAGCCCCAAATGAACATTGGGGCAGCTCATTTCTTAGAAAACAGAGCATTCACTTACCATCTGCCTTTATTAGATTTCTTACTGAATTGAGTCCCTGCAGTGGGTGCTATGCAGATGTAAAAATAAGAGCAAAGATGATTTATATATATATATAGAAGCGCTTTGAACTACTGTCAACTTTAAAAAAAATGCACAACGTGAGAGTTGCAAGTTAAGCTTTATTTGGGGCAAAATGAAGACTGCAGCCTAGGAGACAGCCTCAGATAGCTCTGAGAAACTGCTCTGAAGAGGTAGAGGGGGAAGAACAGTATATATGTAATTTTGGTGGAGGGAGAGTACATGTAGTCAAGCATATATTTTTCCAGAAGCTTCTTCTACGCATGAAAGAGAATCACCACCGTGAAGGATTTTGGTGCTTTTCTAGATATGAAGTGATAAAAGAATTGCACTCATAAACTGACTCCTGAAAATATCTTGCTATCTGAAGACATGTTTTGCCAGTTCCCCCACCCCTAGCACAGAGTGCCTAATTTCTACTCTCCATCCTGAGCTCCTTTCAGGGAGTGTTGAAAATCAGCAGTTGCAGCAGCACATAATTTAATTTTTATAGAAGTAAGTGGCAAGTGCCAGTTTGTTGTTCGGTTGCTGAGTCATGTCTGATTCTTTGTGATCCCACGGACTGTAGCACACCAGGCTCCTCTGTCTTCCACATCCATATCCTGGAGTGTGCACAAATACTTGTCCATTCAGTGAGTATTGCTGTCTAACCATGTCATCCTCTGCCACCCGCTTCTCCTTTAGCCTTCAATCTTTCCCAGCATTAGGGTCTTTTCCAATGAGTCAGCTCCTCCCATCAGATGGCCAAAATATTGGAGCTTCAGCTTTAGCATCAGTTCTTCCAATGACTTTTCCGGTTCAACTTTGAATTGATTTCTTAAAGGAAACCAATATTGATTTCCTTTAAGATTGACTGATTTGTTCTCTTTTCAGTCCAAGGGACTCTCAGGAGTCTTCTCCAATATCCCAGTTTGAAAGCATCAGTTCTTCAGCACTCAGTCTTATTTATGGTCCAACTGTCACATTCGTACATGACTAGTGGAAAAACCATAGCTTTGACTATATGGACCTTTGTCGGCAAAATGATGCCTCTGCTTTTTAATATCTTGTCTAGGTTTGTCAAAGCTTTTTCCAAGGAGTGTCTTTTAAAGTCATGGCTGCAGTTACCATCTGTGGTGATTTTATGTGCTCAGTTGTTCAGTCATGTCTGACTCTGTGACCCCATGGGCCATAGCCTGTCAGGCTCATCTGTCCACAGGATTTTCCTGGCAAGAATACTGAAGTTGGTTGCCATGCCATCCTCCAGGGCATCTTGCTGACCCAGGAATCAATGGGTGTCTCCTGCATCTCCTGCATAGCAGGCTGATTATTTACTGCTGAGCCTCCAGGGAAGCCTTCCAGTGATTTTGGACCCCAAGTAAATAAAATGTCACTGTTTCCACTTTTACCACTTCTATTTGCCATGCCGTGATGGGACTGAATACCAGGATCTTAGTTTTTTGAATGTTGAGTATTAAACCAGCTTTTTCACTCTCCTCTTTCACCCTTACCAAGAGGCTCTTTAGTTCCTCTTCATTTCTGCCACTAGAGTGGTATCATCTGCATATCTGAAGTTGTTGACATTTCTCCCAGCAATCTTGATTCCAGCCCACCATTTCATATGATGCACTCTGTAGAAGTTACATAACTTAAATGAGATAAATATACAGCCTGTGTTACTCTTTTCTCAATTTTGAGCCAGTCCGTTGTTCCATGTCTAGTTCTAACTGTTGCTTCTTGACCCACACATGTTTCTCAGGAGGCAGGTAAGGTGGTCTGGTATTCCCATCTCTCTAAGAATTTTCCACGGTTTGTTATGATCCACACAGTCAAAGGCTTTAGTGTAGTCAGTGTAGCTGACATTATATTCAAGTGCTGAAGAATGGGGAGCCAGAAAATGATTAATATCCCCAGGCATTAGTCGAAAAAGGTTTCTTAGTACAGTGGCCTGAATTTTTGTGTCCCCACAAAATTCATGTTGAAATCATAGTGCTTAAGTGATGATATTAGAAGGTAGGGCCTTCAGGAGGTGATTCAGTTCAGTTCAGTCACTCAGTCGTGTCCGACTCTTTGCAACCCCATGAATCTCAGCACGCCAGGCCTCTGTCCATCACCAACTCCCGGAGTTCACTCAGACTCACGTCCATCGAGTCAGTGATGCTATCCAGCCATCTCATCCTCTGTTGTCCCCTTCTCCTCCTGCCCCCAATCCCTCCCAGCATCAGAGTCTTTTCCAATCAGTCAACTCTTCGCATGAGGTGGCCAAAGTCCTGGAGTTTCAGCTTCAGCATCATTCCCTCCAAAGAAATCCCAGGGCTGGTCTCCTTCAGAATGGACTGGTTGGATCTCCTTGCAGTCCAAGGGACTCTCAGGAGTCTTCTCCAACACCACAGTTCAAAAGCATCAATTCTTAGANTTCTAAACCCAGATTGGACATTTGGAAGTTCCTGGTTTGCATAATGCTGAAGCCTAGCATGCAAGATTTTAAGCATGACCTTACTAGCATGGAAGGTGAGTGCAATTGTCCGATGGTTAGAAAATTCTTTAATACTACCTTTCTTGGGAACTGGGATGAGGACTGACTGTTTGCAGTCCTGTGGCCACTGCTAGGTTTTCCAGATTTGATGACATATTTGAGTGCAACACCTTGATGACATCATCCATTGAAGCTGTGAACAGCTCTGCTGGCATTCCATCACTAGCTTTATTAACAGCAGTGCTTCCTAAGGCNTGAGGACTGACTGTTTGCAGTCCTGTGGCCACTGCTAGGTTTTCCAGATTTGATGACATATTTGAGTGCAACACCTTGATGACATCATCCATTGAAGCTGTGAACAGCTCTGCTGGCATTCCATCACTAGCTTTATTAACAGCAGTGCTTCCTAAGGCCCACTTGACTTCACACCCCAAAATGTGAGACTCTGGGTGACTGACCACACCATCATAGTTATCTGGTTCATTAGGATCTTTTTTTGTACAGTTCTTCCATGTATTCTTTTGATCTCTTCAGTGTCTACTAGGTCTCTACCGTTCCTCACCTTCATTGTGCCCATCTTTGGTGAATGCTCTCTTGGTATTTCCAATTTTCCTGAAGAGATCTCTAGTTTTTCCTCTTCTGCTGTTTTCTTCTAGTTTTATGCACTGTTCACTGAAGAAGGCCTCCTCGTCTCTCCTTGCTATTTTTTGGAACTCTGTGTTTAGTGGGATGTACCTTTCCCTTTCTCCCTTGCTTTCCACGTCTCTTCTTTCTTCACCTATTTGTAAAGCCTCCTCAGATAACCACTTTGCCTTCTTGCTTTTCTGNCCCAGTTTGAAAGCATCAGTTCTTCAGCACTCAGTCTTATTTATGGTCCAACTGTCACATTCGTACATGACTAGTGGAAAAACCATAGCTTTGACTATATGGACCTTTGTCGGCAAAATGATGCCTCTGCTTTTTAATATCTTGTCTAGGTTTGTCAAAGCTTTTTCCAAGGAGTGTCTTTTAAAGTCATGGCTGCAGTTACCATCTGTGGTGATTTTATGTGCTCAGTTGTTCAGTCATGTCTGACTCTGTGACCCCATGGGCCATAGCCTGTCAGGCTCATCTGTCCACAGGATTTTCCTGGCAAGAATACTGAAGTTGGTTGCCATGCCATCCTCCAGGGCATCTTGCTGACCCAGGAATCAATGGGTGTCTCCTGCATCTCCTGCATAGCAGGCTGATTATTTACTGCTGAGCCTCCAGGGAAGCCTTCCAGTGATTTTGGACCCCAAGTAAATAAAATGTCACTGTTTCCACTTTTACCACTTCTATTTGCCATGCCGTGATGGGACTGAATACCAGGATCTTAGTTTTTTGAATGTTGAGTATTAAACCAGCTTTTTCACTCTCCTCTTTCACCCTTACCAAGAGGCTCTTTAGTTCCTCTTCATTTCTGCCACTAGAGTGGTATCATCTGCATATCTGAAGTTGTTGACATTTCTCCCAGCAATCTTGATTCCAGCCCACCATTTCATATGATGCACTCTGTAGAAGTTACATAACTTAAATGAGATAAATATACAGCCTGTGTTACTCTTTTCTCAATTTTGAGCCAGTCCGTTGTTCCATGTCTAGTTCTAACTGTTGCTTCTTGACCCACACATGTTTCTCAGGAGGCAGGTAAGGTGGTCTGGTATTCCCATCTCTCTAAGAATTTTCCACGGTTTGTTATGATCCACACAGTCAAAGGCTTTAGTGTAGTCAGTGTAGCTGACATTATATTCAAGTGCTGAAGAATGGGGAGCCAGAAAATGATTAATATCCCCAGGCATTAGTCGAAAAAGGTTTCTTAGTACAGTGGCCTGAATTTTTGTGTCCCCACAAAATTCATGTTGAAATCATAGTGCTTAAGTGATGATATTAGAAGGTAGGGCCTTCAGGAGGTGATTCAGTTCAGTTCAGTCACTCAGTCGTGTCCGACTCTTTGCAACCCCATGAATCTCAGCACGCCAGGCCTCTGTCCATCACCAACTCCCGGAGTTCACTCAGACTCACGTCCATCGAGTCAGTGATGCTATCCAGCCATCTCATCCTCTGTTGTCCCCTTCTCCTCCTGCCCCCAATCCCTCCCAGCATCAGAGTCTTTTCCAATCAGTCAACTCTTCGCATGAGGTGGCCAAAGTCCTGGAGTTTCAGCTTCAGCATCATTCCCTCCAAAGAAATCCCAGGGCTGGTCTCCTTCAGAATGGACTGGTTGGATCTCCTTGCAGTCCAAGGGACTCTCAGGAGTCTTCTCCAACACCACAGTTCAAAAGCATCAATTCTTAGATCATTTTCAAAGGATTAATACTCTTGTTTTAAAAAAGACCCCATGGAGTGGAATTCGTTAGCCCTTTCTACCATGTGAGGACACAGCGAGAAGTCTTTTGCTATGAACAATGAAGACAGCTCTCACCAGAATGCAACCATGTTGGCAATTTGACCTTGAACCTCACAGCCTCTGGAGCTGTGAGAAATAAATTTCTGTTATTTACAAGCTACCCTGTCTGTGGTATCTTGTTATAATAATGAGAACAGACTTAAGACAGACAGGATGATTCAAGCTAGAATAAAGGAGTAATGGGAGGAAACCCAGTTATCAGGATATAAAATTGAGTGGAACTTAAAATTCAATCAAGGAAAACTTCAGTTAGTTTATCAAATCTATTCCTTGATTTTCATGAAGTTCCAGCACACTGAGGATAAAGAGATTATTCTAAAAACTTCTAGAGAGAAAAATCAGCTGACCTTCAGATCTTGGAATTAACACTAAACTGTTCAACAATTCTGAAAGTTATGAAACAATGGAGAATTGCTTTTGAAGTCCTGAAGGAAAAGAATCCATTCTAGACTTTTATACTTGACAAACTATCGTACACGTGAAGAACAGTAAGATTCAGTGGAAACCAGCCTATATGTCAGCAGTCCTGAGACTGCCGTGCTGTGAAGAAACCCAACTAGCCCATGCAGAGGAGCTACATAGACATGTATGGCCAGCCCTCAGCTTCTGTGCACCCCCTGCAGCTCCAGCTCCAGTCAGTTGAGCCTTTCTTGCATATCTGTCTCACAGAAACCAGGAGATAATAAGTGAATGTTGTGGCATGAGGCCACTAAATATTGAAGTGGTCTGTCACACAACAATAGCAATTGAAAGAGTTACTCAAAAACTGTATACAGTTGATGAATGTGGCCAACCAAAAAAAGATGGACTAAAGCAAGGGAGAGAAAAACTTGAGAAGCAGGAAACTTAAGACTGCACAGAGGCAGAGATTAAAGTTAGGTCTGCAGGCCTAGAGGGATGCTGGTCCAGATTGGAACAAGAGGACCGAAGGCTCTGTGAGAGGACAGGATGAACAGATTGTTAAGGAAACAAAACTAATAGAATATTTGATAGATTCATCCAGTAAGCATTTAAGTGCCTTCTCTGTGCCAGAAACTATTCTAGGCACTGGAGATACAACAGAGAACAAAATAGAATAAGTGTCTGTTCTTCGAAGCTAGCATTTTGGTGGAAGATGAGACAAGAAAAGACAGAAGTATACATCTCACAATACAGTTTCAGCTGTTTTCCAAAATGACAGCAAGTCTTTTGGCCAAATCTTTTTCTTCTCACTATAATTAATCTAACTCACTTTTATAAGACAAATATCAACTCCAAAGCACTAGTAAATAATTGTTCCCTATGCAAACGAGAGTTTGGACATGCAAATATGAGTTTGGAAAACATCGTGGTACATTCCTATTAAAACTTGCACTTGTGTTGAGAAAAAAAAACAGAAGTAAGAAAATGAGTCAGTTATTTCTTAGGACTGAGCTAAAATTGTCTTTTTGAAACCTTTTCTCTCGAATCTAGGGTTACATTTAGGGAGTGGCTTCCTTGAAGAGGTAGGATTTAGATTGTTTCTGGGAGCTTAAGGGTTACCGGAAGCTGTGTCCTTAAAAGACCTAAGATCAGATGAGGTCAGTGCTCTCCACACTAGAAAAGCTGGAACATCAGCTACTCGGGGAAGGAGTTAGAACAAACAAAGGAGGATACAGAACAGGGTGGGGGTGCCATGGGTGCAGACGTTAGTACAAGCCACAGAATAGGTCAAGTGTTCTGCCACAGGGATACCAAAGAAACTGAAAGTGAGGATGAGGAGGGAGAGAAAAGAAGGGAAAATGTATTAACGAGACAAAAAAAAAAGAGAAGAAGAAGCATCTACAAGAGAAAAGGATGAAAACACAATTTTAATAATAATAAAATAGTATTAAAGTAGGGGAATATTGAAACAAAAATGAGAAAATACTCTGGCAGTATAACTAAAGAGAGGGGAAAGATTTACAGGCTCCCATGACAACCAATATTTTTATAGATCAGAAGGAATCACTAAAACAGATTTGGCACACACAAGATACAAAAGATAACTGAACATTTCAGTTTACAGTAAAACTACATCTCTTCACCGGATTTCCTTATTCAGCTGGTTGTTTCAGCATCATATGAGAATACAACATAAATGCAGAGACACCATTTCACCATAGGGTGGGAACTCTGCATGCAGGCAGTTTCTGGCCCTCAGTTTATTTCATCTAATCCAGAGAAGGATTACCAGAAGAAGATACACTGTACTTCATGCTTGCAATTGCAAAAAAGAGAAAAGCATTATGATGTTAAAACATTTAACAGTAATATGGTAAAAGGCCACAAGATGGTGATGGTATACCCTGAAGAAACCCCGGGTCTTCTGCAAAATGACATACACACACCTCCATCTTCTGCAAAATGAGACATGCACACCTCCGTCTTCTGCAGAATGACATGTACACACACACCACCCACACCCACCCCCCTCACCAGTTTTTCCTTTAGCAAAAAATTGACTTGGGGAAATGGGCAGGGGGATGTGAAGGAGAGATTTGAAAAACTTACTTTACATAGTAATCAACATTAAAAACACATTAAAAAAGTTAGAAATATTTGTCTACTTGTTTTCTTTATCCCAATTTTTAAAAAGCAGTACATTTAAGACTAGCAAACATTAAGGAAATATTTTTCAGCTGTAGGCATTCTGATTTTTATGCATCTATTGAAAAGTGATCAATTTAAATAAAGTAACTGTTACCTTTTGGGAAAATTTAAATTTTTGTCCTTGTGCTTCATAAAATGAAATTTACCTAAAGAGTTCACTAAAGATTTCATTTCTTTGACTGCAATTTACTTCCTTACTCTTTAAGGAAATGGCAGATAGGGTTAATTCTATGTCTTAATTGGTGTGACTACAGGTTAATAATGATTCATATGATATATGGATATATTTAATTTTCCAACATGCAAACACATTTATATCTTATCTGCTACTTAACACAGAAAAAAAATTTGGATGAGGGAACAGGGTAGAATCCTGGGGCTAAAATCCCAAGGAAATAACTAAATGGAAAATAGCCTAAACGTTATTTGAGAGCCCTAAAACTTTATTTGCAAAAACAATATTAGTCATTAGAAAAAAATTCTTTCTATTTAACATCAAGTAAATTCTTTAAAAGAATCTTAAGTTCAAAATATTGACCTAAAGCTAATAATACGTATAAAATTGTCATAAAAATATTTTTACCTTTGACTCTGTAGTTCCATTATCAAAGAATTTTTCTTAGGAAAACAAGAGAGTCACATGAGTACAAGGGTGCTGATTATAACACTGTTTAAAGAAATGAGAAATGCTATAAACACCATAGTAAGAAATTGGTCAAATAAATTATCAGACACTTGTAAACTGAAATACTATGCAATCATTTAAAGTATGTTTTTCAGGATATTAACATACACCAATGATGTGAGTATAAGAAACTGTTTAAAGGGCAGTTTGTTATCAGCTGTCTAAATTGTAACTGGGAATATTCTTTGATTCAACCTTTCCTGTCTAGCAATTTATCCCAAGAAAATAATTGAATAGATATGCAGATCGTGCTCGTGTTCAGTCATGTCTAACTCTTCATGACCCCATGGACTGTAGCCCACCAGGCTTCTCTGTCCATGGGATTTCCCAGGCAAGAATACTGGAGTGGGTTGCCATTTCCTCCTCCAGGGTATCTTCCCCACCCAGAGTTTGAAACTGTGACTCCATCTCCTACATTGGCAGGCGGATTCTTTACCAGTGAGCCACTTGGGAAGAACACATGCAGATATATACGTACAAAATAGTCACTGAAACTTTGTATATGATAGCCAGAAATTGGAATCAATGAAAGTACCCATCAATGTAGAATTGTTCGAATAAATTATAATGCAGTCACAGAGTAAAATGCTAAGAAGCAAGGATTAGGTTGATGAATGTATACTGAAGTAGAGGGGCATAATATATTGTTGGATTGCCAAAGCCAACTAGAAAAAGTGGATATTTTATACAGTATGGAGGTGCTTCAAAAAATTTAAAATTAGAACTATATGATCCAGCAATTCCACTTCTGGGGAAGGAAGTGAAATCACCATTTCAAAGAGATATGTGGACCCCCATGTTCATTGCAACATTATTTACAATAGTCAAGACATGGAAACAGCCTAAGTGTTCATCAGTGGATGAATGGATAGAGAAAATATGGTAAAAAAACACAGTAGGATATTATTTAGCCATAAAAAGAAATCCTGCTATGAACAACATGGATGAAACTTGAAGGCATTATGCAAGTGAAATCAGTCAGAGAAAGATGCACACAATTAGCACAATGAACCAATGTGAGCAGATTCCAGAACACTGCACAGAAGTCGCTGCACCTCTTGGAGGTGAGATGAAGACGTTCATGTCCTACCTACATACTTCTGTATTCATTTCCATTTTTTTACAACAAAATTTCACCACTGTTATAATCCAATAAAAATGCCAATTTAAGAAAACAAAGATTTTTAAAAGAATATTTAAATACATGGGAGGATGCTTATGACACAATGTCGAGTAAAAATTGTATGTCTTGAAGTATCTTGTATTATCTCCGTTTCATTTAGGTGCGTTCCTTTGCACAGGAAAATGTCTGAGAGGAAATATGACAAAATGTACATAGTGGTTATAGTGGAGTGGTGGGATTCTGGATAACTTTGTTTTACCTTTCAATATTTTCCATGTTTTCTACAAATGCTTTTATAATTACATAATGCTTTCATAATCAGGAAAGACATCATTATACATAAAATACTTAAACTTGCTGTCACTGCTTACAAAGCAATTTCTTCCCTATGGGACTGCTATTACTACAAATAGAGCATATGACTAACTTAAAATGTGGATAAATGGAATATTTCATCTTTTTTTCCTCTCTTAAGCTAAAAGGAAAAGTTAGTTTCTATTTATGTGGCCCTAGATCTATAAATATATAAACATATTTCCTAACTGTTAGTAGAAAAATGTTCCCTTGGTGTCTCTAATTTTCTTGAAGAGATCTCTAGTCTTTCCCATTCTGTTGTGTTCCTCTATTTCTTTGCATTGATCGCTGAGGAAGGCTTTCTTATCTCTTCTTGCTATTCTTTGGAACTCTGCATTCAGATGCTTGTATCTTTCCTTTTCTCCTTTGCTTTTCACCTCTCTAATTTTCACAGCTATTTGTAAGGCTTCCCCAGACAGCCATTTTGCTTCTTTGCATTTCTTTTCCATGGGGATGGTCTTGATCCTTGTCTCCTGTACAATGTCACAAACCTCCATCCATAGTTCATCAGGCACTCTATCAATCAGATCTAGGCCCTTAAATCTATTTCTCACTTCCACTGTATAATCATAAGGGATTTGATTTAGGTCATACCTGAATGGTCTAGTGGTTTTCCCTACTTTCTTCAGTTTACGTCTGAATTTGGCAATAAGGAGTTCATGATCTGAGCCACAGTCAGCTCCTGGTCTTGTTTTTGTTGATTGTATACTCTCCATCTTTGGCTGCAAAGAATACAATCAATCTGATTTTGGTGTTGACCATCTGGTTGTGTCCATGTGTAGAGCCTTCTCTTGTGTTGTTGGAAGAGGGTGTTTGCCATGACCAGTGCATTTTCTTGACAAAACTCTATTAGTCTTTGCCCTGCTTCATTCCGCATTCCAAGGCCAAATTTGCCTGTTACTCCAGGTGTTTCTTGACCCTGCTTATTTAACTATTATGCAGAGTACATCATGAGAAACACTGGACGGGAAGAAACACAAGCTGGAATCACAATTGCCAGGAGAAATATCAATAACCTCAGATATGCAGATGACATCACCCTTATGGCAGAAAGTGAAGAGGAACCAAAAAGCCTCTTGATGAAAGTGAAAGAGGAGAGTGAAAAGATTGGCTTAAAACTCAACATACATAAAACTAAGATCATGGCATCCGGTCCCATCACTTCATGGTAAATAGATAGCGAAACAATGGAAACTGTGGCTGACTTTATTTTTTGGGCTCCAAAATCACTGCAGATGGTGACTGCAGCCATGAAATTAAAAGACACTTAGTCCTTGGAAGAAAAGTTATGACCAACCTAGATAGCATATTGAAAAGCAGAGACATTACTTTGCCAACAAAGGTTTGTCTAGTCAAGGCTATGGTTTTTGCAGTGGTCATGTATGGATGTGAGAGTTGGACTGTGAAGAAAGCTGGGCGCCGGAGAATTGATGCTTTTGAAGTGTGGTGTTGGAGAAGAGTTTTGAGAGTCCCTTGGACTGCGAGGAGATCCAACCAGTCCATTCTGAAGGAGATCAGCCCTGGGATTTCTTTGGAGGGAATGATGCTGAAGCTGAAACTCCAGTACTTTGGCCACCTCATGTGAAGAGTTGACTCATTGGAAAAGACTCTGATGCTGGGAGGGATTGGGGGCAGGAGGAGAAGGGGATGACAAAGGATGAGACGGCTGGATGGCATCACTGACTTGATGGACGTGAGTCTGAGTGAATTCTGGGAGTTGGTGATGGACAGGGAGGCCTGACGTGCTGCGATTCACAGGGTCACAAAGAGTGGGACGCTACTGAGCGACTGAACTGAATAGAAATATTCTCTATTCTCTTACTTTGTCAGTTACTGTCATAGCCATTACCCTAATATTTTTGCCCAGATTGTTTTATCAGCCCATAGCTTCTCCCCTTTGTTTCCATTTCTTCCCTAAGTACAGTCTATACTGTAATTGGAACAGATGTAGGATTGTGCATGCAAGAGATCTACATATATGTTGCCAAAAGATTAATCATCCTACAGTATGATTTTCCTTTTCATTTTGCTCATCTTTAATGGCAGGTGGCAAACAGATGTTTACAGCATAATCCATTTCTGTGAGAAGTATATAAGCAACATTACATTATGTACAGAATATATGTCAAGTTGATAGCAAAGCATTTCTCTAGGAGTAATGGAATTATAGGGAAATTTTTACATTCTGATTTTTGTATCTCTAAAATATTTTAAGAAAAATCTAGACTACTTTCATACTATAAAAAGAAATAACAGTGAGGATGAAATTCTTGATGAAAAATCACTGCCCAGAGGATGAAATCTTAACTCTTCTCCTTTTGTCCAAATGCCTGACTTCAAAATCCACCTATTCAATAAAACCCACCCAATTTACTCTATACCTCTCACAGACTACTTACTTTTCTGAATTTCTACAGTACTTCCTGTCTTTGGTGTTTATCTTTGCACTTTATCACATGTTGGGCCATAACATTATGTAAACTTTCTTAATTAATTAAGGATGGAGATATTTAATGATGGAATTTATGTTTATCCTTTCTGTCCCCCCAGAGTTTCTAAACAATGCTAGAGGTTCAGTGAATGGTCTTCAAATGTTTCTTAAACTGTTTTGAAACCAAACATCTAAGTACTGAAAAAGATATGAAAAGTTGTTTTATTAGGGACACCCACAGGAAAAATCTATTAGGAAAAAAAGAATAAATGGGAGTTAAAATATATATATATATACACACATAGGCTAAAAAAAAAAGTGGTGTTAGTCTCTCAATCATGTTCAACTCTTTGCAACCCCATGGATTATAGCCCGCCAGGCTCCTCTAGCCATAGAATCCTCCAGGCAAGATTACTGGAGTGGGTAGCCCTTCCCTTCTCCAGGGAATCTCTCCCACCAGAGTTTGAACGTGGGTCTCCTGCATTGCAGACAGATTCTTTACCATCTGAGCCACCTGAGAAGTCCCCAGGCTAAAGACGAGGAGCAGTAAAAAGAAAGTATAGAAACATTTGAAATATAAAATACTATATTCGTTTCCCTTGGCTGCTATAACATATTACCACACAGCTGATGGCTTAAAACAACAGAAATGTATTCTTTCACATTCTTGGAGACCAGAAGTTCATCAGGCTCGCTGGGTTGAATAAAGATGTCAGCAGGGCTCTGCTCCCTCCAGGGATAGTAGAACCATCTGTTTCTTCCCTGTTTCTTCCCAATGGCTGTTGACACTTGGCTTGTGGCCACATCACTCCAATCTCTACATTTATAGTCATATTGCCTTCTCTTCTATGTGTCAAATCTCCACTATTTTCCTAGTCTAAGGATGCATGGAATTGCATTTGGGTCACAAGGACAGAAATATTATGGACCTANCCCCCCCCCCCCCATAGAACTTATCATTTTCTTATATACTACAAAAATACATGTTAAATGTCTCCCTTCCTTATCATCTCTCTCCCTCAGGGTAAAGTAGGA
Source organism: Neotragus pygmaeus (assembly GCA_006410875.1). Classification (NCBI taxonomy): domain Eukaryota; kingdom Metazoa; phylum Chordata; class Mammalia; order Artiodactyla; family Bovidae; genus Neotragus; species Neotragus pygmaeus. The sequence goes on from SJYV01008279.1 coordinate 979,265, forward strand.
TAGGAGACAGTAGGTGTCAGCGTGTCCTTTATTGATAAACCCTGAGAACCTCAGTTGTGCCTGACACTGGAGCCTAAATATTTGTTGAATGGATGGATGAATTTCACTTTATACATTCCATTGTTGTACCTGTAATTTCATAATATAATTATTGAGTTCTTTTGTGTTTCCTACTAGATCAAGGTCCCCTTGAGAAGATTTCTTGCCCACAGACATATATGAATTCACAGTACCTAGTACTAATAAAATCAGATATTATTTTTTGAATGAATGCATGAGGAGAGTGAGTGAAACTGATTCTCTGATCTCCACTGGCTCTCATCTGCACAACTTACATCCTGTTTTAAGTTAAAACTTAAATTATCATTGCTAGAATTTTTAAAATTACTTAGAATTGAAAACAGATTATTTCATCCAGTCAGTTTGTCTGCCTGCCTTTGATCCCCTTCTAAAAACATCTGTGATAAATTAGTATGAGTTTACTCCATAGAAATTACTTCCATTTATTCCAATGCTTCGTGACATTTCAGTGGTATACAGATTTTATCAGTTTGTCAGACATATAAAATATAGCTAAGATACGTATGAAAAAAATGTGTTTTAGATGAAGGAGATGGGAATACTATACCACCTGACCTGCCTCTTGAGAAACCTATATGCAGGTCAGGAAGCAACAGTTAGAACTGGACATGGAACAACAGACTGATTCCAAATAGGAGAAGGAGTACGTCAAGGCTGTATATTCTCACCCTGCTTATTTAACTTCTATGCAGAGTACATCATGAGAAACACTGGACTGGAAGAAACACAAGCTGGAATCAAGATTGCCGGGAGAAATCTCAATAACCTCAGATATGCAAATGACACCACCCTTTTGGCAGAAAGTGAAGAGGAGCTAAAAAGCCTCTTGATGAAAGTGAAAGAGGAGAGTGAAAAAGTTGGCTTAAAGCTCAACATTCAGAAAATGAAGATCATGGCATCTGGTCCCATCACTTCATGGCAAATAGATGGTGAAACAATGGAAACAGTGACAGACTATTTTGGGGGGCTCCAAAATCACTGCAGATTGTGACTGCAGCCATGAAATTAAAAGACGCTTGCTCCTTGGAAGAAAATGACCAACCTAGATAGCATATTAAAAAGCAGAGACATTACATTGACAACAAAGGTCCATCCAGTCAAAGCTACAGTTTTTCCAGTAGTCATGTATGGATGTGAGAGTTGGACTATAAAAAAAACAGAATGCTGAAGAATTAATGCTTTTGAACTGTGGTGTTGGAGAATACTCTTGAGAGTCCCTTGGACTGCAAGGAGATCCAACCAGTCCATCCTAAAGGAAATCAGTTCTGAATATTCATTGAAAGGACTGATACTGAAGCTGAAACTCCAATACTTTGGCCACCTCATGCACAGAGCTGACTCATTTGAAAAGACCTTGATGCTGAGACAGACTGAAGGTGGGAGGAGAAGGGGACGACCGAGAATGAGATGGTTGGATGGCATCACTGACTCAATGGACATGAGACTGAATAATTTCTGGGAGTTGGTGATGGACAGGGAGGCCTGGTGTCCTGCAGTCCATGTGGTCACAAAGAGTTGGACAGGACTGAGTGACTGAACTAACTGAACTGATAATCCAGAATCATCTCCCCATCTTACAATCCTGAATCATACCTGCAAAGTCTTTTTTTCCTTTTGCCATACAAAGTAATAGCCGCAGAGTCCAGGGATTAGGACACGGACATTCTGGGGGAGCCATAACAGCCTACTAGAGACACCTGTCAGAGGAATTCTGTTACTAAATGGGAAATCTCTTTATGGTGCCCGACATTTGTTTCTCTACCAGGTCTTCCAATTTCAAGGCATGGCATAGAAAGACGCTTCATGGAATTCCTGGGCGGGCCAGCAGTCAGGACTCCAGCCCTCCACTGCCGAGGGTGAGGGCTCAAGTTGAATCCCTGCAAGATCCTGCAAACCTCGAGGCACAGCCAAAACAAACAAAAAAGATAAAATTCTTTAAAGTGCTAACTCTAAATACTTGATACAAAAGCTATCAGGCCGCTAGGGATAAATAGAGGTCCAAAAACAGTAAAACCCTGCAGGAGAACACTAAACGTCCTTAATTTTGCCTTCTGAACACAGCAAATTTAGTAGGGAGAGCCCAGGGAAGTGAAGTTCTCTAAGACTAATTTGGTAAAATCATTCATAGTGCATCTACAGTGTGCTATTATCATCTACAAAAGAATGATACTTGATACTCCCGAGTCAAAGAGTTTACAACCTAATGATTGCCCTTGCAATAAACAGTTAAATGGAGAAAAAACATGGCAAAGCAGCCTAGATTATTGATAATGCCCTACTTTGGAACAGATTATGAGAATCCAGGCTAAGACCAACACAAAAGAAGCAGGTCGGTCTCCTACTGTAGTTACATAATTCCTATGGGGAGTGAGGAATTGGGGCCATCTCTCTGCAGGTGAAAATATGATTTTGTTCACTATGCAAAGTAATGCATATGTTCTAGGACAATGTCAACATTTAATAACTTCAAAAGTCAAAATGGTATGCTATTTGGGCAGAATAAAAATATAGGCTTGCATAGGCAAATATGAATTTACTTTGAGATTAGATTTTGCTTCTTGGTATACTAAGACAATATATTGCATCAAGTTGAAAAAAGATAAATATATTCACTTTCTTGTCCTTTAGATGATAAAAATAAATTTTTATTTTTATTTTACATCTTTCTCTTCTGTGAGGGAGAAAATGTAGGTCCCTCTCTTGCCAGGAAAGAAAAAACAAAAACAAACTTGGAAGTGTAACTGTTTTGAAGAGTATACTACATAAAAAGAAAAATTAATATAAAATAAACCTTTATTATGTGTCAATTCAGCAAATGTATAGAGTCTCTGCTATGTGCAAGGCCTCCAGGTAGAAAAGAAATGGTACCTATAACCAAGGAACTAGTTTCCCGTCTCCTAGCAATGATAATGTCAGAACAGGATTTATGTCATAAGTACATACAGAGTTCTATTGAGGTTCAGAGCTGGGGATATTTGTAAAGACTTTGGTGGGAGGTAGCATGCAAAGTGTACTTTTCAGGATGTAAGGCTTTGATCTCTGGAGAATCAGTGAGAGGATAAACCAGGCAGAGGTACCAGCATGAATAAAGACACATAGAACAGCTTGGAGAAGAGTAAGGAATAATCCTTTCTTGTTGGGATCTGAGGATACCTTTGAGATATCTTGCTATGGGAAAATGTCTAGCAGAAAGTTAGAGGCAACTGAGATTCTGTTTCAACTAACCTAGCAAGATTAACCGGAGAAAGCAATGGCACCCCACTCCAGTACTCTTGCCTGGAATATCCCATGGAAGGAGGAGCCTGGTGGGCTGCAGTCCATGGGGTCGCTGAGGGTCGGACATGACTGAGTGACTTCACTTTCACTTTTCACTTTCATGCATTGGAGAAGGAAATGGCAACCCACTCCAGTGTGATTGCCTTGAGAATCCCAGGGACGGGGGAGCCTGGTGGGCTGCTATCTANACCAAAGATGAGATGGCTGGATGGCATCATGGACTCGATGGACGTGAGTCTGAGTGAACTCCGGGAGTTAGTGATGGACAGGGAGGCCTTGCATGCTGCCATTCATGGGGTCGCAAAGAGTCAGACATGACTGAGTGACTGAACTGAACTGAACTGATAGGAAGAGAAACGGAAACAGAGAAAAGAAATTGGAAGTGTTGAAGCAAGATCCCCTTTTTTAAATACGCACACCCATATCCATATTATCCTAAAAACCCTACTGAAAATAATGGTGACAGTGGAACTTTTCAGTTGAGCAACCTGTTGTCTATTGACCTGTGTGAGCCATCTGGTTGTTTTAGAGGAGATGGTGGCCATCACAGATAAGGAGTGGCTGCCAGGCAGCTTGGACTTTTTTGGCAAAAAATAAATATAACAGACATGATATCAGAAATAAATCTAGTAAAAAAAAAAAAAAAGAGCTAGATCTACCATAAAGCAAAATGGAAGTGAATCTTAGAAAAATTATTCTATTAAAAATGAACCTTAGGGAATTCCCTCGCGTGGTTAGGACTCTGAAGTTTCACTGCTGGGGGCATGAGTTCAATCCCCAGTCAGGGAATTAAAGCCTCACAAGCTGTGCAGTGTGGCCAAAAAATAAATAAAAATGAATTTTGAAGAATGAATTAATGGTCTGCCACTTCTTCCGCTATATTCCCATTCTCTTCCTTTGCCTTTCTGCACAAATCAATACAAAAGCCAATACATGGAGCCCAAGCAAGCTGAATGTCCATGATGAGGTTGTGGAACTGTGGTGGCTGAGATGTATGAAGAGGGTATCTGGGTAAGAGGTCAGGCAGGCGTAGAAGTCAAGCCCAAGACCGATAAGAAGAGTATCTGGTGGAAGGTGGCCTGACTGAGATGAAGGGGGTGTCCCTCTCCCTCCCCTCAAGAAGGGGATACTAGTGTGGTACCCTAAGCAGACTGAAGAATGGTGTCCTTGCAGAGAGACAGCCTGTGGTTGCCAGTTGTTGGAACCCAATGAGAAAGGTAAGATCGCTGTCCACATGGGGGGGTGGGCAGGGAGAGGAGGAAAGGGGGCTGAGTATGGGTGCAGAGACCAAATTGGGTGAGGAGGCCATCCACTGAAGTGAAGACCAGCTGGCACAGGGTGTCAATCAGACCAAGGTGAGGAAGGTGACTGTGCAAGGCACGGTCCATCTTGAAGCACTGGAGATACCGAAGGTACATGGGCAGAGCAGTAGTCCAGTGCAGTGTAGGGAGGTGTCCACACGAGGTGGTGGGGAGGGCCAATCACAGGAGATTGTTTACACACAGAAAGATTGATGAAATATGATAGTCATACTAAGGATAGTGGGAGTTACATTTATCACTGGTAGAGATGGTAATTATATACATGAATAGTGAAGAAACTAGAATGAACTGGTTGGTGTTGGATTGAATTGGAGGTATCAGTGTGAACTCATGATTTTGAACATATATAGAAATATAGAAGTAAAATGTGGTAAAAATAAATGTAAATTTATATATATAAAAATATACACATATATATTTCATATAGTCCCTAGATCTGTCCACTGAAAGGCTTAAGAATGGTGACACCTCAATAGCAATGAGCATGCTTAACACTGGAATCTTAGTTTCTGAATGCCATTCTCCATCAAAAGGAGCCAGAGCTGCTTGGAGAAATGGCTGATTTCAGAGTTGGGGCAGGAAAAGTACAAAATAAGCTTGGACAATCGTGTGCAGCAAGCAAGTGCAAAAGAATGATGGAGATTTGTTAAAAGGATAAAGAAGTAACTTGAAGAGGCTTCCACTCACCAAATGTGGAACAGTCTGGGTGGTGAAATGATGACAGTAATGGATCATAGTCCGTAGAATAAAGTAGGAATTCCTCTGCCAATATGGATATACATTTTAAAAATAATAAATGGGAAATTTGATGAAGAATGGGATATCTACATAGCCTTAAGCTAATTCCTCACAAAATACTTAATTGCAAGGCAGATACCACCTTAATCAAGTTAGTATCACCAGTGACAGGTTGAAGTCATGTGCCACCTGGCGGGATGCAGTGAGAACATGGCACTGCTTCCCTAACCGTTCCACTGAAGATGCATAACCTGTATCAAATCATGACAAAATCTCTCACAAACTCTGATGGAGGGACATCCTACAAAAAGAAGTGGTCCATAATCTTGAAGAGTGGGCTTGCCTGGTGGCTCAGTGGTAAAGAATCTGCTGGCCAATGCAGGAGACAGAGAGGTGGGTTTGATCCCTGAGTCAGGAAGATCCCCTGGAGGAGGAAATGGCAACCCACTCCAGTATTCTTTCCTGGGAAATCCCAAGGACAGAGATCCCTATGCTACTCCTGGCAGCACAGGAGTCCATGGGGTTGCTAAGAGTCAGACATGACTGAGCATGCGTGACAACCAGTCTTAAAGAGTATCAGGGTCACAGAAGTAAAGCAAAGATTAGGGAACCATTCAAGATTGAAGACAGAAGAGACAACCAAATGCAATGCATAATTTCTGAGCAGGATCCTTTTAGTGTTCAAGGAAATTACTGGGACCACTGACAAAATTTGAATGAGGTCTGAGTAGATAGTAATGTATCAAAGTTAAGTTCCTGATTTTGATATTGTACTGGGGTTATCTAGATGAATATTCACTAGTAAAAAATAATGTACTAAAATATTTGTGATGATGGGGCATTTTCACAGTTCTGACTCTGCAGGAAGAAGACTGAGTCAGAGTTTAATGTCCAGGATGTTTATCTGAAGTGCCTTTGGGATCGACACTTGTGGAAGGGAAGAGAAGGAAGCAGGTTTAGCTGGAAGGAAAAGCAAGCTGCGTATAAGGAAAGCCCAGTAGCCTGAACTAACCCCATGCAGAGCTTTGGAGATGAAAAAGCCCTTTAGTGTCGTCCCAAACCAGGCTGAAATGACTAAGCTTTAAAACCATGCCTTGATTAGTTAATGGATGTAAAGTTGAAACTTGCTCAGTCGTGTCCGACTCTTTGCGACCCCATGGACCATACAGTCCAGGGAATTCTCTGGGCCAGAATACTGGAGTGAGTAGCCTATGCCTTCTCCAGGAAATCTTCGCAACCCAGGATTCGTACTGGGGTCTCCTGCATTGCAGGTGGATTCTTTACCAGCTGAGCCACAAAGGAAACCCTAAAGGATGTAAGTTGTCTCCAAAGTGGTGTGAGCTCTGATAAGGCAGCTCTCTGCTGCCTAAAGCTTAAAGACTGTCTGCTGACAGACCAGCTGGGACAAGAAGTCCCTCTGCAAAGGGGAAATCCTGGTGGGTCATCTCCGCCTTCATCCCTGTGGTGCTCCTGGCTCTACTTCTTCATATATGTTAAGAAATAGCTTCTTCAGGTTTCTGATGAGCCTCTCCTGGTAGGGAAACTTAGAGGAGGAAGGCTTGTAGGACAAACAAATGAAAGCTCTCTGCTGCAGCTGGTCTTGGGGCTGACACCGAAACTTACAGACTCCTTTCTCAACCATCTTTTCTAAATTTCTCTCATCTTCAGCTAACACTTCTTTTGGCCTCAGCGACTTACCTGGAAAAAGAAGTGGTCCATATATTTACATCCCAGAGAGGTTCCTGGTCACCATATCCTTAATGCACTGTGCATTTACTATTTCACCTGGGCAAGGAATAACAAGAAGCACCCAAGCAGATTGTCTGGGTGCTGAAACATTCTTCTTTACCCTTACTGTATAACAACAGACCTAAATCCTTCTGAAGATTAGGGTTAAAACCCCTCAGATGGTTCCTCTACTTCCAGCCCACTCATCCCTGAATATTAGGAGCCCAAAGTGCCCAGCAGAAGTTTTAGCTAGTAAGTCAAAGGGACTTCCGCTATATCCTCTGGTGGGAAATATTCCCCTTTTAGAAATGAGGTCCTCTGACCCTGCAGAGTTCTGAATTGAAGGAACAGGAAGCGTAAATTCCCCAAGGGGTCATTGGGAGTAATGATAAGCAGGTCTATTCCTACTTCCATAACTTGCTTCTCAGACTCATGTATTCTTCATGTTGGGACACAGAACCATATAAAGAGCTTCGATTCTATGTGTTGAATGCTTCCAGGGGGATGGCTCTCACAGAGTGTTGCATTTCAGCTAATACTTCAGCTGTGCCTTCAGCATGGCACACCGATGCTCTGTCAGGCCAGGAGCTTCACAGTGTTTCAGTAAGGAATATGACCAGCTGATACCATTGTCATGAGTCCACTCTCACGTATTTTCTGCTGTGAATTGGGTTTCCTGGTATGTCACAAAGTTATATGAAGCTCCTGCTTGTGGATCAAACATTAAGTCCAGAGTGAGGCCTGAAGGTAAGATTTTTAAACCTAGAATATATGTCCACTCCTGTCAGAAGGAAACAGTCTACCTTTCAGGGTAGAAGAGTCTCAAAGAAATCAACTTGCCACCAACTGGTTGATTGATCTCCTTGAGAAACAGTGCCATATCAGGCACTCAGCACTAAGCTCTTTTGCCGTCAAACTGGACATTTAGCAGTGGCAATGACTAGATCAGCTCTAATAAGGGGGAACCCATACTTATGGGCCAAAATAGCCCCAATCTCTGCTGCATGGCCACTTTATTCAAGTATCCATTGTGCCAGCAACAGTGTGGTCAGTGGAGTCCACAGGTGGAGTCTAAAGGTGGAGTCAACTGAGTCATTTTATATTAAAGGATTTACAGCCACCATTTTGCCTTTTCCGTATGCCATGGCTTTTTTACTCCTCTATTCCTATTTTGCCATCCTTTGTGTTAAAGAATGTTTTCCAATGTAATATTTTTGGAGATGAACCAGCCCTTTAGTGTTGTCCCAAACCAGGCTGAAATGACTGAGCTTTAAAACAATGCCTTGATTAGTTAACGGATGTAAAGTGAAACTTGCTCAGTCATGTCCGACTCTTTGCGACCCCATGGACCATACAGTCCAGGGAATTCCCTTGTCATATATATTTGAGTTATTTTCTTAATGGTTGCCCTGGGAATTATGATTAATACTTTAATGTATAGGAACGTTGTTCCAGTTAGTACCAATTTAATTTCAATAGTATTCAAAAACTTTGCTCTCAAATACTTCCATTCCCTACAGCAGTGTTCCCCAACCTTTTTGGCACCAGGGACCAGTTTCATGGAAGACAGTTTTTCCAGGGACTGTCAGGGAGGTGTTGGTTTCAGATTGGTTCAACCACATTGCATTTATTGTGTACCTTATTTCTATTATTACTACATCAGCTCCATCTCAGATCATTAGGCTAATAGACCTTGGAGGTTGGGGCCCCCTGCCCTACACCCTTTTTGTTTTCTTTTGCTTGTACAGACTGAGTAGTACCCTTATTGGCTGCCCATCTATTTTTTTAGCAAGTGACACCAAGTTTCATTAATTATCTCCGTAACTCTCTGCTGGTCAAGTTCCCCCAGTTGCCACTCTGATCTTACCACTTATTATCATAATTGTATCCTCATGGTGTCTGACACTTGTGTGATGCCATCTGGTTCAATTATTTCTGGGTTGTAACTCCATTGCTAATAAGGAAGTCAGTTTTATAACAACATAGCCTACCATCAGTCCAGCCTGCAAAAGAGCCGCCACTGAACTTCATAGCCAGGCTGGTACGTTTTCACCAACACATACTTTATTGCTTTTGTAGATGATGTATCCTCCCTGTCCTCCCGTGGGACAGTCATCTGGTGGGGTTTCTGGTCTTTCATAGTATATCAACATCAGCATGCTCACTTCCCTGAGTCCTTTTTAAAGCACTGAGATAGCATTATACATAAATTTCACCATTTTGAAGTGTAAAGCTCAGTGTTTTTCAGTATGTTCACAAGGTTGGGCAACCATCACCACAATCTATTTTCGAGTAATTTCATCGCCCTAAAATGTAACCCTGTGCCAGTTAGCAGTTCACTCCTTATTCTCCCTGACAGCCCCTGGCCACTACTAATTTACTTTCTGTCTCTAAGAATTTGCCTACTCTGGACATGTCATTAAGTGGATACATACAATATGTAGCCTTTTTTGCCTGCCTTCTTTCATTTAGCTTAATGTTTTCAAGGTTTACCCATGTTGTAGCATGTATCAGACTCTCATTCCTTCTTACAACTGAATAGTATTCCATTTTATGGATAGAGAAATTTCATTTATCCAGTCATCATTTCATTAACATTTGGGTTATTTTCCTTTTTGGGCTATTATGAATCATACTGCTATAAATATTTGTGTACAAATTTTTGTGTGGACATTATGTTTTCAATTCGCTTGAGAATACATGTAGAAGTGGAATTGCTGGCTCAAATGGTAATTTTATGTTTAACATTTTTTGCAGTTGTCACACTGTTTTTCAATATGGCTGCACCATTTTGCGTTCCCACCAGCAGTGTATGAGGATTCGAATTTTCCGACAACCTCACCAACACTTCATTTTCTTATTGTTTAAATCATACTTTTATTTATTTATTTTTAGCTGTGCCGGTTCTTTGTTGCTGCATGGACTTTTCTCTAGTTTCAGCGAGCAGAAATTATTCTCTAGTCGCAGTGTGCGGGCTTCTCATTGCGTAGGCTTCTCTTGTTACAGAGCACAGGCTCTAGGGCTTGCCGGCTTCAATAATTGCATCACGTGGGCTCAGGAGTTGCTGCTCCCAGGCTCAAGAGCACAGGCTCAATCATCATGGCACACAGGTTTAGTTGCTCTGAGGCATGTGGGATCTTCCCGGATTAGGGATCGAACCCACGTCTCCTGCAGCGACAAGCAGATTCTTTATTACTTAGCCAACAGGGAAGCCCTCTTTCTTTTTATTATGGTCATTCTACTGGTGTGATGTGGTATCTTATTGTGGTTTTGATTTACATTTCTGTAAAAATCACTGATATTGAACATATTTTCATATGCTTTTTTATCCATTTGTATATCTTCCTTATTGAACTGTCTATTCAAATATTTGGTCTATTTTTAAATTGGGTTATTTGTCTTCTTACTGTTAAGTTCATATATATATATATATATATATATAAAGTCACTTCAGTTGTGTCTGACTCTGTGTGACCACGTGGACTGTAGCCTGCCAGGCTCCTCTATGTATACATTCTGGATATTAGACTGATATCAGATATATGATTTGCCAATATTTTCTCCTATTCTGTAGGCTGACTTTTGACTTTCTTGGTAGTGTTACCTGAAGCACAAAAGATTTTAATTAAAAGAAAAGATTTTAATTTTGATGATCTAAACTTTGGTTGACTCTGTTTTGTATCATGTCTAAGAAACCATTGCCTAATACAAAGTCACTAAAATTTATACTTTTTTTCTAAGAGATTTATAATGTTAGCTCTTACATTTAAGACTAGGATTCATTTTGACTTAAGTTTTGTGTATTTTGTGAGATAAGGGTCCAAATTCTCTCTTTTGCGTGTGGATAGCACCATTTACCAAAAAAAAAAAAAAAAAACCACCCCACCAAAAACAACCTATTCTTTCTTCACAGAATATTTTTTTGGTATTCTTGAAAATCCACAGCCCCATAAATGTGTGGGTTTATTCCTGGACTCTCAACTTTTTTCCTTGATCTACATGTCTATCCTTATGCCACTAGTACAATAGCTTTGTAGTAAGTTTTGAAACTGGGAATCGAATCTTTCACCTTTGTTCTTTTTCAAGAATGTTTGGCTATTTGGGGTCCCCTACAATTCCATATGAATTTTTTAGGATCAGTTTGTTACGTTCTGCAGAAGAACCAAGTGAGATTTTGATAAGGATTACATCCAATCTATGGATCAATTTGTAGCATATTGCCATCTCAACACTATTACGTCTTCCAATAAATGAACATGGACTATCTTTCTATTAATTTAGGTCTTCTTTAATTTTCTTCAACAAAGTTTTGTAGTTTTCAGTGTACACATCTTGTCAAATTCACTGCAATCCATGTCAGTTAAATCTTGTTACTCCTTTGGGATATAGTTTCTTTCCTCCCTTATCAGACCTAGCATGTCCCCCGCTGAGTTATGCTTCCACTTAACCCTATGTATAGACTTTGTGGACAGGAGGATAGAGGGGGAAGATCCTGAGGAGACAGATTTTGTACTGTAGGAAGAGTCCTTGGCATTGTCTCAAGCAAGGGGAGTGGATGGCTCTTGATAGAAAAGGGTGGCTCACTTTTTCAGGCTCAGAGGATGAAAAGAAACCTGGGTATGTATGTGTCAGGGTCTCCTTCTTCCTCAACAAAAGCCCTGTCTTTGGACTAGGAGACCTAGTCTAGTTAGTAGTTTAACCTTCTTTGGAACTTGGCCATATTGATGAGTTAGTGTTGTCTGGTCCTTATCTTTCTCTGTGCTCTCTCTGCCGGTTATTAAGGTCTCTTTGCCAAATAGACTCTCTGGCTTTCACAGTTGGCTTTCAGCTGCCTGCTATCCATTTGCTCAGCTTTTTGTTCTCTTCTCCTAGAGCTTCAAGAGAGCTAAGCAATACTCATACAATTCCACTGTCCTTATAGTTACTACTCTCTCCATATATTGCACCAACTAATTAATACATTCTCTTTCACGAGTATGCTATTCCAATTCACCACTGGTGGAAGTGTAAGTAACTAGACTGCTACCTTATGCCAGGGGCTATCTGTGCTCCATTCATCACCAGCGATGTGGTCCTCCTACAAGTCAGGTGGTGATCCAACTCCAAATCCCATCTTATCATCTGCTTTCTCAGGTCTCTCCTTGCTCCAGCTGTGACAGTTTGGGTTTTCCAGGAAGTAGACTAAGACAGGCTTTAGTGTTCAGGATAATTATGAAGAAGCACTCTTGGGATCAATATCTATGGATTGGAGGGGAAGGAAACAAGACTGGGCAAACAGAGATACTGATCTGAGATGCAAACTGGGTAAGCTCAACTAATCCCACTGGGAGCTCTTTAGCAGAAATGGCCCATTGCAGTTGTCCTGCACAAGGCCAATATAGCCAGGCTTCTCTATCCTTCCCTTGATCTGTCCTTGGATTTGGGCCACTTGGGAAAGGGGCATCTGCTTGGGCAAGGTGGTTCTTTGCAGGTGAGGCCAAACCTGAAGAAAATGACCACGGACAGATTCGTGTCAACCACAGTACTCATGACTGGGCAAAAGATCCTTCCTTGATGGGCATCTGGTCAATGCATCTCAATGTCCACCACAGTTGTCATGCCAGCAACCTACTCTCAAACTAATCAGGTAAAAAAAAGTTAATTATCCTATGTGTGCAACTTTTTTGTAAGCTTGAATGCTTTCAATTCAAAACAAAATATATGAACATGCTGCTGCTGCTGCTGCTGCTGCTGCTAAGTCGCTTCAGCTGTGTCCGACTCTGTGCAACCCCATAGACAGCAGCCCCCCAGGCTCCCCTGTCCGTAGGATTCTCCAGGCAAGAACACTGGAGTGGGTTGCCATTTCCTTCTCCAACGCATGAAAGTGAAAAGTGAAAGTGAAGTGACTCAGTCGTGTCCGACTCCTAGCAACCCCATGGACGGCAGCCTCCGAGGATCCTCCGTCCATGGTATTTTCCAGGATTTTCCATAGAGTAGGGTGCCATTGCCTTCTCCATGAACATGCTAATATAAATTAAATGTGACTAAGTCCCCACGGAAAAGAAATACAAAAAAGCAAAATGGCTGTCTGGGGAAGCCTTACAAATAGCTGTGAAAAGAAGAGAAGCAAAAAACCAAGGAGAAAAGAAAAGATATAAGCATCTGAATGCAGAGTTCCAAAGAATAGCAAGAAGAGATAAGAAAGCCTTCTTCGGCGATCAATGCAAAGAAATAGAGGAAAAGAACAGAATGGGAAAGACTAGAGATCTCTTCAAGAAAATT
>SJYV01008279.1:996027-1012086 GCA_006410875.1 Neotragus pygmaeus
CAGTACTTTGGCCACCTCATGCAAAGAGTTGACTCACTGGAAAAGACTCTGATGCTGGGAGGGATTGGGGGCAGGAGGAGAAGGGGATCGACCGAGGATGAGATGGCTGGATGGCATCACGGGCTCAATGGACGTGAGTCTGAGTGAACTCCGGGAGATGGTGATGAACAGGGAGGCCTGGCGTGCTGGGATTCATGGGGTCGCAGAGAGTCGGACACGACTGAGTGACTGAACTGAACTGAGATAGCATATTCAAAAGCAGAGACATTACTTTGCCGACTAAGGTCCGTCTAGTCAAGTCTATGGTTTTTCCTGTGGTCATGTATGGATGTGAGAGTTGGACTGTGAAAAAGGCTGAGCGCTGAAGCATTGCTGCTTTTGAACTGTGGTGTTGGAGAAGACTCTTGAGAGTCCCTTGGACTGCAAGGAGATCCAACCAGTCCATTCTGAAGGAGATCAGCCCTGGGATTTCTTTGGAGGGAATGATGCTAAAGCTGAAACTCCAGTACTTTGGCCACCTCATGCAAAGAGTTGACTCGTTGGAAAAGATGAGAGGGAGGGATTGGGGGCAGGAGGAGAAGGGGACGACAGAGGATGAGATGGCTGGATGGCATCACTAACTCAATGGACGGGAGTCTGAGTGAACTCTGGGAGTTGGTGATGGACAGGGAGGCCTGGCGTGCTGCGATTCATGGGGTCGCGAAGAGTCGGACATGACTGAGCGACTGAACTGAACTGTACTGAAGTAAACACCTAGAAAAGAGCCTTCTGTTGCCAATACAAAGAAAGGGGAATGGTATTGAAAGATGAAGACTCGTTTGAATGAGTAAAATATGGATCACCAGAAAAGTCAGTGGGAGGTAAGACTGAAGAGGCAAGTCGAGGCTTCATCCTTGCTGATACAACATACTTCAGAATAGGGTAATAACAGGAAGTGCCTATTTCATCACAGCTAGTCCTGCCTTTAATTTCACCTCACCTCTTCTGAGTAGGTGAAATCTTTTTCGGATCATTGTTAATGGTTACTGTTTCTTATCTCCCTCTTTCTTTTGTTCCTTTCCTCTTCAAGCCCATCGTGGAACTTGAAATGTGAAGATTCATGTCTTTGCTCAGCTTCTCATACTGTGATGAAGATTATTTTTAAAATTAATCTGAGTCACAGAGCGAGGAGGGAAAGAATCATTTTAATCTCTTCCTTTTCTCTCCTTCATAATCTGCTGTACGGCTAAATCATTTTTAAAAATCTGTCTTTTTCCCTCTTCCCCAAGAATCGTTTACCTTTTTTTCCTTTGGAAACAGTCTTTATAAACCCTCAGAAGCTTCTAAAACTGGAAGAAAATTTTCTTTGCTGAATGGACCACCAGCTAAATTAAAGGCTTCTGTAAGTAAGTCTTTTTTCTGATAATTCTGACTATTGGGGCCTGTAGAGATGTTACGCAGTTTCTCTTCATCCCCTTCCCACTGTGTCATCGGCTGTACCTGTCTGAGCTTTCGTTTGTCTCTCCTGGGCTGCAGAGAAAGCACTCCTGTTTTCAGTGGGAGATGCAGGCAGAGTCTTCTGGCCTTCTGTCTTTGCAGCATGCTCCAGCATGTCTCATGCCTCACTATTTGATCACAATTATTTGAGGGATAAATAAGCATGGAAGCAGTAAAAGCTACATTCTTCAAAACTTTTTTTTTTTAACCAATTTACACACTAAACGTTGAAGAAAAGCCCTACCCAGCTAAGTTACTCAAAAAATAAGGAGAAAGTTCTACCTTGGGTAAAGCAGGCACTTAAAAGGAATATCTGTGAAATGAATTGAGTGAAAGAAGAGAGAGCTGGCTTAACTTCAGGAAACCATGGTTTAAACAGGCAAGCTTCTGGGTGGAGATATTAATAGCACCCCTTATTTATACAGTCATTTAGCATTTTCAGAGTGCTTTCACACACATTATCTCCTGGGATCCTTGGAACAAGCCTGCAAGGGAGTGAGGCATTTTAACGATAAGATTAAATTACTTGCCTGGACTCTAACAACTAGTAAGTGGTGGAACTGGGGCCAATACCAAGGTCTGCTGACTATTGTTGGTGCCAAAATACTGGATGGATTTTTCTGATTTCAGGGAGGAATCCTCAAGGATTACTAGAGGACTAAACTTAAAAAATTTCATAGACTGAAAGTGGGCTCATACAAAAAAATTCACTAGACTGAGATGTCCTTAAGCTCTCCAGAGTAGTAAACACCAAGCAGACCAATCTAAATTGAAGTAAAGATAAATTGCACAAAGCTACGTGAGTGGACAGAAGTATGGCAAATGAATTTCATTCTGTACTGACTTTTGATAATCCTTTTAGGTGGTTAGTCTGAAAGACACTTGAAAGAAGATGAGCTTGGAATTATGTTTTATTTCAAGAAAAAAAACCATGAATTATTGCTGTTTGCTAAAGTCATATAACAATAATTTCCATGTTAGCCTCTTTGCAAAGAACGCGGAAAACAAAACTGAGAGCACTGTTTTGTTCTACATTTGACAAAATGGTAATGAGGGTAAACCTAGTGTAAAGCATCTAATTCTGCCTCAAAACCTTAAAAAAGAGCCTAGGCTATATACCAGGTCAAAGAAAAGAGCAACTAAAATAATCAAAGATTTCCTAAGAAGACAGTTGCTTTAAAAATAGTAAATAAGTAGATATTTGGAGGAAATTCTTACTTACCTTTTGAAGTTAATGTCATGGGGGCAATTGTGGTATTCAAAAACATTTCATTTTCAACAAACATTTTATTGGGAGGACACTATATTCAGATACTATGCCCCACACTAGAGTTTAGAGTGAATAAAATGTAAACGTTCACAATCATTGTCAGAGAATAACAGGCTGGATGAATCTTTAGTCCAACTCAGCACAGCTTTTCTTTCGTTCTTTACAAATTGGCATCGAGTTTATAGTGAAATCTCTTGGGTTTGGTTGGTATGTGTTGGTTGCCCGAGACCAGTCAACTGTGGTGAATTTGCACACAAGTTCTTCAAGCAGCAAGTCTGAAGGACTGGAGTCTTCATACCATGTGGAGGATACAGTGAAGTTATTACAATTAACAACCTTTCTCATTAATGTTTAGTTGTTTATCTGGGTCTTACACACACCATCCTTCTTGAAGATCTCAGCATTTCTTCTCAGTTAGCAAAATACAGATAGTCCCTGAATGAGAGTTACGTTCCCAAACTTTGATTTCTAATTTAGTTGTTTGAAACTGAAAATGCATTTTTCCCAGAGAATGTGACAAATACTGGTTAGGTTCTCAAGCCAACTCTTAGAAGCCCATTTAGCCCACAAGCAGCTGGACTACAAGAGGATGAGAACTGTGACCTACAACATTGTTTCCATGGGAAAATGTGCTCTACAGCAGGAACAAGGACTTCCTTCCACCCCCACTTCCTACCTCCATGAGTAGAAGCCACTCTGTTTACTACAGGACATGCAGCTCCTGCGAGTGGGCAGCTGGGTGCTGCAGCAGCCTTGGATGCCCCATCCACAGAGCAGAGGTCCTCTCTCACCTCTCCTGCCCTAACCCTGTCATCAGTGAACAGGATGCAGGCAGGTGGAGTGTCTTTTCCAGACCCATTTTCTCCAGAGCAAGGCTACTGGGACTTTTTTGTAGGTTGGGGGGTTCAAAGTTGGCTGCCTAATTTCTGAGGCCTCTTATTCAGAGTAGGAAAAAAGAAAGGTACTAAAATATAAAGCTTTTCTCCTTTCTTTTTGGTCTCTCTTGACCTACAGTGTTTAATTTAGACAGTCAATAATTTTAACAAATATTCTATGTAAGGAAAAATTAAAAACAAGTTGTCAGCATGAATTTTATTGTAAGATGCAAATATAGTTTGAAACACAAATATGAGTGTTTACCTCCTTTGTGAAATCACTAAAATGACCCAATTTCTATGTTGCAGCTCTTATGAGCATGTGTTTTGTTCTCACCAGAGCAGTGGAAAACTATTTGATTACAATTCTTTGAGGGATAAATAAGCATGGAAGCAGTGAAAGCTACATTCTTCAAAACTTTTTTTTAACCAATTTACACACTAAACGTTGAAGAAAAGCCCTACCCAGCTAAGTTACTCAAAAAATAAGGAGAAAGTTCTACCTTGGGTAAAGCAGGCACTTAAAAGGAATATCTGTGAAATGAATTGAGTGAAAGAAGAGAGAGCTGGCTTAACTTCCGGAAATGTTGGATTTGGGCCACTTGGGAAAGGGGCATCTCCTTGGGCAAGGTGGCTCTTTGCAAGTGAGGCCAAACCTGAAGGAAATGACCACCGACAGATGCGTGTCAACCACAGTCCTCATGACTGGGCAAAAGATCCTTCCTTGACAGGCATCTGGTCAATGCATCTCAATGTCCACCACAGTTGTCATGCCAGCAACCTACTCTCAAACTATTCAGGTAATAGGTAACCATTAGCAGCAGAAAACTAACTTAACCATTATTTTTTCACTTCTTGATACACACATTGAACCAACACTCTTTACCCTTGACTTACTGAGGTATAAGAAATGGCTGAAAGGAAAAAGAAATATTTTCCGCCTGGAAGGAAAAGGCAAGCCACTCCAGTATCCTTGCCTGGGAAATCCCATGGACCGAGGGGCCTGGCAAGCTACAGTCAATGAGGTTGCAGAGTCGGACACGACTGAAGTGACTTAGCATGCATGCAGGTGGTTGACTAATAAGGGGAAGTAACACAAGAAAGGACGTGATAGGGTTCCTTGATCTTTTGTGTTTCCTAAAATCCCTTCTTTCTGTGTTTGAAGTAAGTTCTGGTTCCAGTGGAAACATGGCCTCTCAGAGCTGTCAGCACCCCCACTTATTCAGTTGTAAATGTATCACACCTTGTACTTCCTTGCTTTGTCTCACTGAATTCCAGTGCATTGTGAGTCCACCAGAATTCTGTCCTCACGGGGCACTGAGAAAATTGCATGTGAATGGGGTGGCAAAGAACAGTGGACACGAATTGCATCTATCTCCTGCTCACATGGATGCTCCATTGTCCCATCCAACTGCCCTACAAAACATGAGTTCAAAGATAAACTTACTAGGGAGTTCAAGATGGTGAGAGGAGAGTATTAAACCAAACATGGGGTCTTTCTGAGCTTGGGTCCTGAGTAATGCCCTGGATATGGGATAAGTGTCAAAGATGGGGAGATAGCCTGGGGTGGGAATTCACAAGACAGAGCTTCCCAGGATGGGCAGATGGATCTTTTAAGCCTCCTGAGGGTCTGGCCATTCCCCTTCAGAATACCACTCCTAGGGTACTCTTCAATGGAAACAGTGAAGGCTTCAGTCAGGTCTCAGAGATGGGTACTGGCCTCTGGGGATGACATCTTCAGGGAAGTTTGTTCCAATGGGGTGGTAACTGACAACTGGCAAAATATGTCAAATAGGAGATAGGACTGTGGCAGTTAGACCTACTGAACAATATTATATACCAGTTGATAACTTGAGCACTCAGAATGACCAATGTAAACACATCATCAGCATGTTTCCTTAGAGTTACACATAGTGATTACCTTCTTCCCCAAATGGCAGATAGCTCTACAATTTGGAGTGCAAAAAGGAGGGGAATGACCTTGTGTACTGAAAGCTGCTTTGTCCCCACAATTCAAAATATTTATCACTCGGTGGATGGGCTAAGGAACAGTTGGTCGAATCTTACTTTAATTTGCACTGATCATGCAAAAACTGGAGGCCCAGATTGTTCTAAAAAACTGAGGATGGCTATAGAAGACTTTGTGGTCTCAAGAGTTCATTTCAAAAATGTGGACTATCTCCAAAACTCAGGAGCATCTCTTCTCCTCAGGCTACCAGGGCTCTCAAGATAGGAAGAGGACGGACAGAGTAGAAATAAGAAAACGCTCAGACCAGATTTCTCTAAAGCCAAGAGTGTCACCATAGCTCTGCTCCCTCTTAAAAAGTATGTATGTGTTGCCACAGGAGCTACACTCTTGTATTAGTCATTTAACTCTACCATTTCTGCAAATTTATCCCACTTCCAGAAAATACTGACTTCCAAGGCAGATAAATCACGGGGAGGATCCTTTGATTATTTGTTGTTCTTGTAAAATTATCCGAATAGGTATTTCCCAGTATATTTAAGTGGTTAGTTACATAATAATTATTCAAAAAGTAAGTGTACACATTGAGATTTTGTTGCAAAGAAAGCTAGATTTTGTCTAAAAAATGTAAGAAGCTTATGGCTTTGAAGCTTTTCTCCAAAATCCTATTTATCATAGCCTAAGAGAATGAAATAATGTTTATAAAGTGTTTATCTGAAAGGGGTTACTTGATAAAGGATATTACCAGGAAACTAACAATAAATAATAATGAATAATAAATAAAGGAAACTAATCCTGTATCCCCCTTAAAAGCAATGGTTCAGCAGTCACTAGTTCAATGTTCAATGCAACCTTACAGAACATAACTACCACAAAGAACAAGAATCAGCTGGACTTGGCAATCAATTTCTTCAGTGGAAAGTTGTTTTATTTACAAAGAAAATTACAACATATTCCTTTGGAAACCATGTCTAGAAAAGCAATCATTTTAAATTAATAGTATAAATATTGACACATGGACACTTCCAATTAAAGACCTTGGATGTTATCACCTCTCTATAGGCCCCTCCTCCACCCCCCTCCAGAAATTCCTTTTATAGCATCCCTGACAGGTGGCCATTGTTTTCTGATTCAACGCTTCCAGTGATGTAGAACTCACTTCACCAGGAGGTCCTGACCACGGGGTTCAATTCCAGTATCCAAAACTGTTCTTTCTTATGCTGAGCCAAAATCTTTCTCTCCATAATAGCCCTCCTGATGGTCTTATATCTGAACTCCAGTGCAACATGGAATAAATCTACTCTCTGCATAACAACTCTTTAACAAATTGCTTTTCTGCAGGTTAAGCAGACCCAATTCCCTCATCTTTTCTTTAGAGAAAAAATGGTTTCCATACTCTACCTGGATGTCTCCTTCTAAATAATTCTGATTTGTTATGCAAGGAGCTCTTTTAATGTTGTATATGTATTTGAACACGCGTTCAGAAATTCTGAACTGAATAGCATAGGTCTAGTGCCCCTGTGACTTGAACACTGTTTTGCATTAACACAGTCTACATTTTGTTAGTGTTTTGTTTGTTTGTTTGTTTTTTGGTGGCAGCTCACATTGTATGCATATCTCTATCTTATAGTCACACTAGCAGGTCAAGTCTCCTAAATCCTGGCCCCTTTCAAATGATTTCTTGAACAAAGATACTATGGTTTGTATTTATTGCAACCAGATGTCATCTTTTTAAAAAAAATTTTTTTTGAGTAACTATTCTGTCAACATATTCAGATCTGAGTTCTGTATCTTCCTCAAATCTTAATTCAAAACATTGATAAAAATATTGTCCAAGTCTTGACAAAGGAGGACAAATCTGTATCGCTTTTCTTGAGACTGGAAGCCTCAAGTTTAATGTCTCTCCAGTAATTAGCACTCTTTGAATCAAACTTTCTCTACAATTCAGTTCAATCTCTACAATTATCTAAACCCATATTTCTCAATCTTATCCACAAAAATGCTTTGCCTTTTGAGATGATCAAGACTACACTACCCATTGTTTAGTAGTGTAATAATCCTATATTTCTTTTTTTTTTTTTTGGAAGTGGTATTTCTTTTGTCATTATTTACTTGAAAAGAATCTATGATGACTCCTATTAACTGTTACATTTCCCCTAACATATGTTTAATGATTTACATTAGAAAATTTCCAGGAATTGGCACCAAGCTTGGTGGTCTATATGTCTAAAATCTGCCTTACCATCCATCTTTAAAATCAAGATACTGACAGTTTATTTTCATAGGAAGATAGTAAGTGAACTGGAAAAAGATCAAACAAGTAGCCTATTGAGGGAATCTAAACTCAAACAAGAAAAATGGGACCCACCTGGGTGACTCACGACTTTCCCTTCATCAAGGTCAGTTGATTTGGCTTCAGGTTATCACTTGTATTAACATCCCCTTTCTATGCCCAATAGAAATACATTTCCTCTCTTTTCTATCCCCGCCCTCCTTCTCTCAGGCTTAAAACACAATTTGAATTGGGTTTTCTGTCACTGTAACAGAAAGAATTCAGACTTACAGAAAGGGTGGCTCCTTAAAGGATATCAGAGTATTGTCACCAGAGTAACACAGACTGGATGCACGGCAGAAAACAACAATGTAGACGAATCCTTCTGCTTCGTCCTGTTGCCAACTTCTTGTTCACCTAATCTACCCTTTCCATTCATTCCAGGATTACTGTTCTTAAATACTAGTTGAGTCATCTAAATTCCTCTCCTTCTGCCTTTAGCATAAATCCAAAAGTTTTGGCATCCAAGCAAGGCCTTCTCAATTGGGTACTAACTTGCCTTCATTTCCCCAGTCCCGTCAGACTTTTTTCCAAAGTGTGTCCAGCACGTTCATGCTTTTGTACATTCTGCCCTCTCATCTTGAAATGTCTTTTTCCTCATACTTTGCTGATGGAATCAAGCCCAACTCAAATGCTTTGTCTTTGGGTTGAAACTTTCCTGGTATCTCCAGACCTCATCACTTGTTCCCTCCAATAAGAGCAGGTACTTTGCATTTCTGCTCAGGAAGCGCTCATTTCAAGCTGCCTTATGGTGGACTTTCCTGGTTCTTTCCTACATTCTTCCCCTACAACAGTGGCTTTCAAACTCTTAGCAATAACACAGCTCAAACCAATAATGAGCAATAAGTAGTGCTAAATGTAATTTGCTCACTCGTGTCTGATTCTTTAGGACTCCACTGACTACACAGTCCATGGAATTCTCCAGGCCAGAATATTGGAGAGGGTAGCCGTTCCCTTCTCCAGGCGATCTTCCCAATCTAGGGATCGAACCTAGGTCTCCTGCGTTGCAGGTAGATTCTTTACCAGCTGAGCCACCAGGGAAGTGCTACTGCGATCCAATTACCATTGTTATAGATATCCTACAATTAGTTCATCAGTTCTAAAAAGTTCTTCCTCTTATTTTAATATCTCTTCGGTTAGGATGTAGCAATAGGGTATCATTTGGATAGCTTTTGCTTTCTTAATACTACATAAAATGTTGGTGTCATCAGTTCAGTTCAGTTCAGTGGCTCAGTTGTGTCTGACTCTTTGTGACCCCATGAATCTCAGCACACCAGGCCTCCCTGTCCATCACCAACNAAAAAAAAAAAAAAGGAGCACCATTCTGCTTTATTTAAACTCTGCAAAGTAGGTGAGTGTTTTGTGGGTTGAGGTTTTCTAACACAGAGCGTTATGCAAGACACAGCCTAGCCTCAAATAAGCGCTCAGCTTTGCTCTCCTTGAGCTCCACACACATGCCATTTGGTGACATCCTGAGGTCTGCGAGGCTGTGGGATTAGACCTTCTGAAAAGAAAAGGTTATTCTACATCATGGATAAGAAAAAGCTTTGATGATTCATAAAATTAACGCCTTTTAGTTCCTGGCAGGGGAGATCTCTCAGCCAATGTGTTGAAAGACAAGTGTCTGTATTATAACTTGCCCCCTGATAGAACCAAAGATCCCAGCTGGGTTGTTGTTTTTTTTTTTCCAGGAAGGACAACGTTGATGAGATCACTTTCAAGCAGCTCAGAGGAGACAGAGACATTTTCAGCCTCCAGGAAAGAAACTGGATGAGTGCCCATACATCCGAATGCTATGCAGAGCCTAGGGATTGTTCCAGCAAACGTTTCCTCTGAATGGAATAATGCTTGAGGAAACAGACGTCAAGCTGTGGCCCTCATAATTTGTCCCATACCACTGGGGCCATGCCACATATGTCTGATCAGATTAGCTTCTGCTTCAGAAAATAAACATTTGCTTTAGAAAGTGTGGTCTAGTCAGACTTGACTTAGCTGAGAATTCAGCAGGGTCTTCCATCCTCCCTTTATCTTCTGTTTCCTTTCCACCTAGTGTTTTCCCCTTTTCTGCCTGGAGAGAACACTTAGTAAATGTATCAGTTTGTAATCTCCACCAGACCTTGATAACTGAATAATTTGTTGTCGTTTAGTGGGTAAGTTGTGTCCGACTCTTTGCGACCCCGTGGACTGCAGCATGCCAGGCCTCCCTGTCCATCACCATCTCCTAGCATTTGCTCAAACTCATGTCCATTGAGTCAGTAATGCCACCCAATCATCTCATCCTCTGTCGTAAGAGCTTTAAACTCAATAAAAGAAATTTTTAGTGAGTTTTTACTTTTCTGGCATATCAAAAGAAGGTGCTGTGGTGTAATTTCCTCCCTCTTATATACAGTTCCTTTTATGCCAGGATTCTACCCCTAACGTGTTTTGGTCTCTAACCACCCGGATTAGATGACCCTTGCAGAGAAAGCTAAACAGCCACGGCTCCTGCACTCTGGAATCTCACAGAAGATTTGATGTGGCCTACTGTGGCCTTCGAGGCAGCTGTAAGTGCTGTGTAGACCTGGAACCTATGATTAATAAACGAATTCATTCTTCTAGAATTTATTATTTGACTCATATCATTAAAAAGTCATTCGATTTCAGTTCCCTTTTAATCCTCTTGTTAAGAAGAAAGGCTCAAGTCAATGATAGTTAACCTGTCATTTCTTCTTGTCACTTGCTGTTCTTTTGAAACTGAGAAAAAAATTTCAGGCTGAGCTTCTTCAGCAGGCAATTTCATCAAGCTGAAACTTAGTAACATTTTTATTTTTAGTTCTCATCTATGTATAGCAAGTGAAACAGATTTTCCAGTTATCAAATGGTATGCAATATTCTTTTATGACAAACGGGGTAACTGCTAAAAGAGGAGTCCCTTTTAAGGGAAAATATCAAATGATAGAATAAGTGGTTTGTGAGTGAGTCCAGGTTGAAAAAAGGAATGAGTCGGAAGAATGCTGACTGAGAGCCAGGGCCCCTGGGTTTCGTCCTTTGCTCCTAGCTAGCTGTGTGATATGAGGCAAGCCAGTTAACTGCTATGGACCTCAACTTTCTTATCTCTAAAAGATTGCAACAGAGCACCGCCTCTCGGCTGTGGCTGCACTGCTGTCTGAGGAGCTTGCAGGCCTCCTAGTTCTTGGGCCACGCCCCAGACCAAATGCATCACAATCTCCGGTGGATTCAGGCATCAGTGTCTGCAAAGCTCCTAGATGATTCCAGTGTGCATTTAAAGTCAAAAACCAGTGCAGAAAATGACTTACATTGTGTGTGTTAGTCACTCAGTCGTGTATGACTCTTGGTGACCCCATGGCCTCCTCTGTCCATGGCATTCTCCAGGCAAGAATACCATTCTCTTCTCCAGGGGATCTTCTGGACCCAAGGATCTGGACCCTGGGTCTCCTGCATTGCAGGCAGATTCTTTACCATCTGAACCACCAGGGAAGCCCAGATGACTTATAAGATCTCTATGAGTCTTAGGTTTCCATGATTCTAAGGTAAAACAATAGTTTATGGGAAAAATTGTAATGACACAGTCAAGGAACATATCTTAGCATTTCAGGTAACTAGTCAAATGAACTAGCTTGTTGCCCTCATTCACGGGTTTCGTTTCAGTTCAGTTCAGTTCAGTTCAGTCGCTCAGTAGTGTCCGACTCTGTGACCCCATGGACTGTATGTATACTCACAATTTGACACAGGACCTGTACTGGGGATACAATGGTAAACAAGGCGGATGTGGTCTTTTCTTCAAAGAACTGACAATTTAATGCTAAGTAAACATTTCACAGTGTTTCTATATTAGAGAATGCCAGGGGAACATGGGAGAGGCATTATCTGTGTATCCTAAATATTATTACTTAAATTCTATAATAAAAGTCACCAGAGCTATCAGCTCCCATGAATGCAACATGGGCCAAACAGAAAAGCTCGTGGCAGGACAATTTCAGGCTTGAGGTTTGTTGTCAAGTTGGCATTGGACGTCTGCACATAGCCCCACAACAAAAGCCAAGAATAAAATCTCCTCCTTTCTACCCAGAAGGCACTTCTGGAGATATTGTATTGCTTGCATACAATTTAAAGACTTTAATTTAGATTCCGCTTGAATTCAGAATACTGATCAGATGGAACACATATTTAGGATTCAACTAATGATGCATGCCACTTCACTCAAATAATAAATGTACCTACATGCTGATGCTTTTGTTCCTTGAAAAACTGATCAACCCTGTGATTTACATAGAAATAATCAGACATGATTTGAAATGAAAAGAAATCCTTTACTCCGAAAATAGCTCTTGCATTAGGTAAATTTTGCTGAAATAAATTAAAAAAAAAAAAAAAACGAAGAAGGATAAAGCCTTGTGACTGTTGTGAAATCAAATGAATTCCATTTTAGTTTTTAGACATAATGGGTCACAGTTAACATCTTAGGGGATCTACATTAACACTTGCAAGAAATACAAAGTTCTGAGTGGTTCTAAAGAGTATCCTAGCAACCTAGAAGTGTTAAGGGAATTTCCAACAGACTACTTGGAGAAGGAAATGGCAACCCACTCCAGTGTTCTTTCCTGGAGAATCCCGTGGACAGAGGAGCCTGGCGGGCCATGGTCCGTGGGGTCGCAGAGAGTCAGACACGGCTGAAGCGACTAAACAGGCATACGTCGAACATCAGCATCCCGGAACTGGAATCGGTGCTGCTGCATTGCCTTTACGTCACACGACCTGAGACACGAGGCATGCGTGGACAAAGGATTGGTGTCCGCCGGCGGAGGAAACATGCGACTTCTCATAACGCCATCTTCTGCCACAAGCACTGACCATTTGGCACTCTGCCCGGTGCGGTAGCATCCCCGGGCCAAGTGGGCAGAGGGCGGCCATGCAGGGTCTCGTGGTTCCCGGCTCTGCGGCTGCCTCCACGGGACAATCGAGGGCACTGTTTCTCTGTTGCTGGCTTCAACAACAAGAATTCTTTGTATGAAGAGGACTGCGGTCAGTTCATCCAAGCCAAATTGACTCTTGCTTTGCTCTCTCTCAGATGCTCTGGGTTTTGTTTTTTTTTTTTTCCTTCCCTCACTTTTTCTGGTATCGCTGTGTCTTACTTTAATATCTCAGCAAGCCTGGAACTGACCATAGCGGCTCGCCGGGGGCATGTCCACTCCGCATTCCGTTCTCCTTGCTTAGTTTTGGTTCACAGCCCTGGAGCTCCCATCCTCCCCCTCAGCTCTCTTACTAGAAAGTCTGCTGGTGTTTGGACTCTCTTCTCTTCCTGGTACCTCACTTCCGGGCTGCCGCGCGCTCTTCCATCTCTTCCTTCCAAGACCCTCTCCTTTGCGCTTGCCTCTTCTTTCCAGCGTTCCCACTGCTGCAGTCCCTGGTTTTGCTTTCCAAGAAGCTGAGGCTCCTCCGACAGTCCCCTTTGCCTCCAAAATCACCCTGAGCGGTGCACACTGTATTCTGTTGCAGGAGGTCTTCCTAAAACAGCGGCTCTTGCTCAACCACGCGTGTGTTTAGGAACCGCCATGGCTTCCCTTCCGTCTAACTCAGATGATGATGACGATGATGGTGATGGTAGCAACGACCTCTACTGCTCATCAAGCGCTGTTTACATGCCAGGTCTGGGGAAAACTCTTTATACATATACTATCTCTACTTCTTACAGTAGCTGTGCACTCGTCTCTACTGTACAGGTAAGGAAACTGAGGATCGGTGTGCTTAAATGACTAGCCCAAGATCTCACAAGTCAAAGGCAGCAGAGATTCAAGTCCCAGCCTATCCCCACCATGTATGTGCTATGTCACACTGCTTTCAGAGCGCTCGTGTGGATTTCCAGTTCTGTTCTAATGCTCACAGGCCCTTCTGATCTGAACTCATCTCCCACTGCTCTCTGAGAGGCACCTTAGCCTCAGTTAGGAAAGTCCAGTCTCTGTCCCTCATATATTCTGTACTAAGCCCCTCCCCCTTTTATTTGCCTAGTATAGTTCTTTGCCGGGGTCCAGCCCCGGTGGATCCAGGGTGATTCGAAGGTGGGGACGGAGTCGGCGTCCTTGGAAAAAACTTAACTAATTACAGATAGAGAGAGAGATTAGAAACGGATAGTGTAGTAGGAAAATTAGTGGAGAAAAAGAGACTGAATAACTGGTTTACATGGAATACCAATCACCACCTACGTAGGCCACAGGCATCTTTTTATTCTCCCGAAGGAGAGGAGGCACTGAGGCCTCCCCGGTCTGATCTCAGAAGCCCAGGCAGAATTAGCAGGCTTGGTGAGTACCCACATTTTAGATGGGAATTCAGCCAGGAAAGCGGGGAGCAAGAAAGAAACGACATGGGGGAATCAGTCTTTCCAGAAACTGACCCGATTTCTTTATTTTTCAGGTTTGTTATACATAGGGATGAATACAGAGTCACTCAGGGGTCAGCAGACCTGACCCTTGTCACAATCAGGTGCTTCATACAAAGGTCTTAAGGTTTTTTACATCATCTTCTGGCCATGAGGTCTGCTGACATTTTATGGCCCTTTCTGATACCAGTCAGTTTACCAGAAAACTTATTTTTCCAGGGGTGATTTTTTCTTAAATCAGGCGCCACCCTCCAAATAAAGTTGCATTCCTATAAGGTGAGGGTGTAGTGAGTTACAACTAGGAAAGGAATTTACCTAACCTAAGGTTGACATGATTAATCTTAAAGGTTAATACTTATTTCTCCTATATGCTAGTTATATTCATTATAAGGGCAGGGAATATGGAGATTTAGCAGCAAACATCAGCCCAACAAGTGAAAACCCTTCACCAATGTTTCCCTTAAGATCTATTTAGTCTTAAGATAGTGATAAAGTTACATTTTTGCATAGCAAGGACACAGTGATTTATAACGAAGTTCAGTGATCTATAACAAAAGAGAAAATCCATTAACTCAAAAGGCCCAGTATTGCTAACATAAAACTACTATATTTCCTTTTCTATATTCCAAATACATTGATTAATATAATCCCAGGTGCCTAAGAATATGGAGGCCTGGCAGCAATCATTGACTCAACAATGAGAAAAGCCCTATGCTAATACTCCAAACTCTGTTTATGGTTGAGAGGTTGTCACACAAGCTAGTCTGTCAGCAGAGAGGTTTGACCTGAGACACCCTTGTCACACCCAGGGCAGGGAATTAGCAGTAATTATTGGCACAACAAATGAGAAAACCCTTCACCAATATAATTCCTAATCAACCCACTAATACTATACTAATGATCTTCTAACTTCTCAAAAGAGTCTATATTTAGAAAGTTTTAAAGCATCCCGTGCCTCTCACAGTTGAGGGGTTGTAAACAATCACATGCGGCCGGACAAACCTGATCAGGCAGGCCAGAGAACCTTTATAGTTCGTAAGTTGAAACACTTTTGTCACACCCAGGAATTTTTATTAACTTGGAGCTGCAAGTTAACTCCTTCTCCGAGAGAAATGGTTACGGGGGAGAGCCCCCTGTAAAGTTAGAGGTGCAGGTGAGAGCAAAAAACAGACCCTGGTTTCGGGGTAGATGCTTGGGAACTGGGGATTTCCTGAGGCTTGATCACGCCTTTGCGTATGCCGAAGCCTCCTTCCTCATGACCTTTGCCATGGGCGGAGTTCCTCACGCTGGCCCCCAGCAGTTCTTATCCCAAGAATGCCCTCCATTCTAATTTCTGTTCACCTAAATGTTCTTCACGCTTCAAGACCAAGTTCAATCCTAAGCATAGACTATCCCCAGATTAGTCAAGCCCGTGTTGGCATTCTCCTTTCCTGAGATTTACCATACGATCAATTCAGTTCAGTTCAGTCGCTCAGTCGTGTCCGACTCTTTGTGACCCTATGAATCGCAGCACGCCAGGCCTCCCTGTCCATCACCATCTCCCGGAGTTCACTCAGATTCACGTTCATCGAGTCCGTGATGCCATCCAGCCATCTCATCCTCTGTCGTCCCCTTCTCCTCCTGCCCCCAATCCTTCCCAGCATCAGAGTCTTTTCCAATGAGTCAACTCTTCGCATGAGGTGGCCAAAGTACTGGAGTTTCAGCTTCAACATCATTCCTTCCTAAGAAATCCCAGGGCTGATCTCTTTCAGAATGGACTGGTTGGAT